>CM033477.1:26737816-26852133 GCA_019447015.1 Hymenochirus boettgeri
CACATAGAGTATGTCTTTATACAACCTCCAATACTATGTTACTATGTAACTGTTATACAGACATTATGGGTAGGGTATAAAGGTTGGACTAGATGGACGTATGTCTTTATACAACCTCCAATACTATGTTACTATGTAACTGTTATACAGACATTATGGGTAGGGTTAAAGGTTGGACTAGATGGACGTATGTCTTTATACAACCTCCAATACTATGTTACTATGTAACTGTTATACAGACATTATGGGTAGGGTATAAAGGTTGGACTAGATGGACGTATGTCTTTATACAACCTCCAATACTATGTTACTATGTAACTGTTATACAGACATTATGGGTAGGGTATAAAGGTTGGACTAGATGGACGTATGTCTTTATACAACCTCCATACTATGTTACTATGTAACTGTTATACAGACATTGGGTAGGGTATAAAGGTTGGACTAGATGCTATGTCTTTATACAACCTCCAATACTATGTTACTATGTAACTGTTATACAGACATTATGGGTAGGGTATAAAGGTTGGACTAGATGGACGTATGTCTTTATACAACCTCCATACTATGTTACTATGTAACTGTTATACAGACATTATGGGTAGGGTATAAAGGTTGGACTAGATATCGTATGTCTTTATACAACCTCCAATACTATGTTACTATGTAACTGTTATACAGACATTATGGGTAGGGTATAAAGGTTGGACTAGATGGACGTATGTCTTTATACAACCTCCAATACTATGTTACTATGTAACTGTTTAACAGACATTATGGGTAAGGTATAAAGGTTGGACTAGATGGACGTATGTCTTTATACAACCTCCAATACTATGTTACTATGTAACTGTTAACAGACATTATGGGTAGGGTATAAAGGTTGGACTAGATGTGGATGTCTTTATACAACCTCCAATACTATGTTACTATGTAACTGTTATACAGACATTATGGGTAGGGTATAAAGGTTGGACTAGATGGACGTATGTTTTTATACACCTCCAATACTATGTTACTATGTAACTGTTATACAGACATTATGGGTAGGGTATAAAGGTTGGACTAGATGGACGTATGTCTTTATACAACCTCCAATACTATGTTACATGTAACTGTTATACAGACATTATGGGTAGGGTATAAAGGTTGGACTAGTGGACGTATGTCTTTATACAACCTCCAATACTATGTTACTATGTAACTGTTATACAGACATTATGGGTAGGGTATAAAGGTTGGACTAGATGGAGATGTCTTTATACAACCTCCAATACTATGTTACTATGTAACTGTTATAACGACATTATGGGTAGGGTATAAAGGTTGGACTAGATGGATGTATGTCTTTATACACCTCAATACTATGTTACTATGTAACTGTTATACAGACATTATGGGTAGGGTATAAGGTTGGACTAGATGGACGTTGTCTTTATACAACTCCAATACTATGTTACTATGTAACTGTTATACAGACATTATGGGTAGGGTATAAAGGTTGGACTAGATGGACGTATGTCTTTATACAACCTCCAATACTATGTTACTATGTAACTGTTATACAGACATTATGGGTAGGGTATAAAGGTTGGACTAGATGGACGTATGTCTTATACAACCTCCAATACTATGTTACTATGTAACTGTTATACAGACATTATGGGTAGGGTATAAGGTTGGACTAGATGAACGTATGTCTTTATCAACCTCCAATACTATGTTACTATGTAACTGTTATACAGACATTATGGGTAGGGTATAAAGGTTGGACTAGATGGACGTATGTCTTTATACAACCTCCAATACTATGTTACTATGTAACTGTTATACAGACATTATGGGTAGGGTATAAGGTTGGACTAGATGGACGTATGTCTTTATACAACCTCCAATACTATGTTACTATGTAACTGTTATACAGACATTATGGGTAGGGTATAAAGGTTGGACTAGATGGACGTATGTCTTTATACAACCTCCAATACTATGTTACTATGTAACTGTTATACAGACATTATGGGTAGGGTATAAAGGTTGGACTAGATGGATGTATGTCTTTATACAACCTCCAATACTATGTTACTATGTAACTGTTATACGGACATTATGGGTAGGGTATAAAGGTTGGACTAGATGGACGTATGCTTTATACAACCTCCAATACTATGTTACTATGTAACTGTTATACAGACATTATGGGTAGGGTATAAAGGTTGGACTGATGACGTATGTCTTTATAAACCTCCAATACTATGTTACTATGTAACTGTTATACAGACATTATGGGTAGGTATAAAGGTTGGACTAGATGGACGTATGTCTTTATCAACCTCCAATACTATGTTACTATGTAACTGTTATACAGACATTATGGGTGGGTATAAAGGTTGGACTAGATGGACGTATGTCTTTATACAACCTCCAATACTATGTTACTATGTAACTGTTATACAGACATTATGGGTAGGGTATAAGTTGGACTAGATGGACGTATGTCTTTATACAACCTCCAATACTATGTTACTATGTAACTGTTATACAGACATTATGGGTAGGGTATAAAGGTTGGACTAGATGGATATGTCTTTATACAACCTCCAATACTATGTTACTATGTAACTGTTATACAGACATTATGGTAGGGTATAAAGGTTGGACTAGATGGACGTATGTCTTTATACAACCTCCAATACTATGTTACTATGTAACTGTTATACAGACATTGGGTAGGGTATAAAGGTTGACTAGATGGACGTATGTCTTTATACAACCTCCATACTATGTTACTATGTAACTGTTATACAGACATTATGGGTAGGGTATAAAGGTTGGACTAGTGACGTATGTCTTTTACAACCTCCAATACTATGTTACTATGTAACTGTTATAACAGACATTATGGGTAGGGTATAAAGGTTGGACTAGATGGACGTATGTCTTTATACAACCTCCATACTATGTTACTATGTAACTGTTATACAGACATTATGGGTAGGGTATAAAGGTTGGACTAGATGGCGTATGTCTTATACAACCTCCAATACTATGTTACTATGTAACTGTTATACAGACATTATGGGTAGGGTATAAAGGTTGGACTAGATGGACGTATGTCTTTATACAACCTCCAATACTATGTTACTATGTAACTGTTATACAGACATTATGGGTAGGGTATAAAGGTTGGACTAGATGGACGTATGTCTTTATACAACCTCCAATACTATGTTACTATGTAACTGTTATACAGACATTATGGGTAGGGTATAAAGGTTGGACTAGATGGACGTATGTCTTTATACAACCTCCAATACTATGTTACTATGTAACTGTTATACAGACATTATGGGTAGGGTATAAAGGTTGGACTAGATGGACGTATGTCTTTATAACACTCCAATACTATGTTACTATGTAACTGTTATCAGACATTATGGGTAGGGTTAAAGGTTGGACTAGATGGACGTATGTCTTTATACAACCTCCAATACTATGTTACTATGTAACTGTTATACAGACATTATGGGTAGGGTATAAAGGTTGGACTGATGAGGCTATGTCTTTATACAACCTCCAATACTATGTTACTATGTAACTGTTATACACATTATGGGTAGGGTATAAGGTTGGACTAGATGGATAGATGTCTTTATACAACCTCCAATACTATGTTACTATGTAACTGTTATTCAGACATTATGGGTAGGGTATAAAGGTTGGACTAGATGGACGTATGTCTTTATACAACCTCCAATACTATGTTACTATGTAACTGTTATCAGACATTATGGGTAGGGTATAAAGGTTGGACTAGATGGACGTATGTCTTTATACAACCTCCAATACTATGTTACTATGTAACTGTTATACAGACTTATGGGTAGGGTATAAAGGTTGGACTAGATGGACGTATGTCTTTATACAACCTCCAATACTATGTTACTATGTAACTGTTATACAACATTATGGGTAGGGTATAAAGGTTGGCTAGATGGAGTATGTCTTTATACAACCTCCAATACTATGTTACTATGTAACTGTTATACAGACATTATGGGTAGGGTATAAAGGTTGGACTAGATGGACGTATGTCTTATACAACCTCCAATACTATGTTACTATGTAACGTTTATACAGACATTATGGGTAGGGTATAAAGGTTGGACTAGATGGATGATGTCTTTATACAACCTCCAATACTATGTTACTATGTAACTGTTATCAGACATTATGGGTAGGGTATAAAGGTTGGACTAGATGGACGTATGTCTTTATACAACCTCCAATACTATGTTACTATGTAACTGTTATCAAGAATTATGGGTAGGGTATAAAGGTTGGACTAGATGGACGTAGTTCTTTATACAACCTCCAATACTATGTTACTATGTAACTGTTATACAGACATTATGGGTAGGGTATAAAGGTTGGACTAGATGGACGTATGTCTTTATCAACCTCCAATACATGTTATATGAACTGTTATACAGACATTATGGGTAGGGTATAAAGGTTGGACTAGATGAGATGTCTTTATAAAACCTCCAATACTATGTTACTATGTACAATGTTATACAGACATTATGGGTAGGGTATAAAGGTGGACTAGATGGACGTATGTCTTTATACAACCTCCAATAATGTTATATGTAACTGTTATAACAGACATTATGGTAGGGTATAAAGGTTGGACTAGATGGATGTCTTATAAACCCACCTTAATAACTATGTTACTAGTAACTGTATACAGACATTATGGGTAGGGTATAAAGTTGGACTAGATGGAGTATGTCTTTATACAACCTCCAATACTATGTTACTATGTAACTGTTATCAGACATTATGGGTAGGTATAAAGGTTGGACTAGATGGACGTATGTCTTTTACAACCTCCAATACTATGTACTATGAACTGTTATTACACATTATGGGTAGGGTATAAGGTTGGACTAGATGGATGATGTCTTTATACAACCTCCAATACTATGTTACTATGTAACTGTTATACAGACATTATGGGTAGGGATAAAGGTTGGACTAGATGGACGTATGTCTTTTATACAACCTCCAATACTATGTTACTATGTAACTGTTATACAGACATTATGGTAGGGTATAAAGGTTGGACTAGATGGACGTATGTCTTTATACAACCTCCAATACTATGTTACTATGTAACTGTTATACAGACATTTAGAGGTATAAAGGTTGGACTAGATGGACGTATGTCTTATCAACCTCCAATACTATGTACTATGTAACTGTTATACAGACATTATGGGTAGGTATAAAGGTTGGACTAGATGGAGTATGTCTTTATAACCTCCAATACTATGTTACTATGAACTGTTATACAGACATTAGGGTAGGGTATAAAGGTTGGACTAGATGAGTATGTCTTTATACAACTCCAATACTATGTTACTATGTAACTGTAACAGACATTATGGGTAGGGTATAAAGGTTGGACTAGATGGACGTATGTCTTTATACAACCTCCAATACTATGTTACTATGTAACGTTATACAGACATTATGGGTAGGGTATAAAGGTTGGACTAGGGAGTATGTCTTATACAACCTCCAATACTATGTTACTATGTAACTGTTATACAGACATTATGGTAGGGTATAAAGGTTGGACTAGTGGATGATGTCTTTATACAACCTCCAATACTATGTTACTATGTACTGTTATACAGACATTATGGGTAGGGTATAAAGGTTGGACTAGATGAGTATGTCTTTATACAACCTCCAATACTATGTTCATGTAACTGTTATACAGACATTATGGGTAGGGTATAAAGGTTGGACTAGATGGATGTATTTATTACAACCTCCAATACTAGTTACTATGTAACTGTTATCAGACATTAGGGTAGGGTATAAAGGTTGGACTAGATGGACGTATGTCTTTATACAACCTCCAATACTTTACTATGTACTGTTATAGACATTATGGGTAGGGTATAAAGGTTGGACTAGATGGACGTATGTCTTTATACAACCTCCAATACTATGTTACTTGTAACTGTTATACAGACATTATGGGTAGGGTATAAAGGTTGGACTAGATGGACGTATGTCTTTATACAACCTCCAATACATGTTACTATGTAACGTTATACAGACATTATGGGTAGGGTATAAAGGTTGGACTAGATGGACGTATGTCTTTATAAACCTCCAATACTATGTTACTATGTAACTGTTATACAGACATTATGGGTAGGGTATAAAGTTGGACTAGATGGAGTATGTCTTTATAAAACCTCCAATACTATGTTACTATGTAACTGTTATACAGACATTATGGGTAGGGTATAAAGGTTGGACTAGATGGACGTATGTCTTTATACAACCTCCAATACTATGTTACTAGTAACTGTTTATCAGACATTATGGGTAGGGTATAAAGGTTGGACTAGATGGACGTATGTCTTTATAAACCTCCAATACTAGTTACTATGTAACTGTTATCAGACATTATGGGTAGGGTATAAAGGTTGGACTAGAGGACGATGTCTTTATACAACCTCCAATACTATGTTACTTGTAACTGTTATACAGCATTATGGGTAGGGATAAAGGTTGGACTAGAGTATGTATGTCTTTTACAACCTCCAATACATGTTACTATGTAACTGTATACAGACATTATGGGTAGGTATAAAGGTTGGACTAGATGGACGTATGTCTTTATAACCTCCAATAATGTTACTATGTAACTGTTATACAGACTTATGGGTAGGGTATAAAGGTTGGACTAGATGGACGTTGTCTTTATACAACCTCCAATACTATGTTACTATGTAACTGTTATACAGACATTATGGGTAGGGTATAAAGGTTGGACTAGATGGACGTATGTCTTTATACAACCTCCAATACTATGTTACTATGTAACTGTTATACAGACATTATGGGTAGGGTATAAAGGTTGGACTAGATGGACGTATGTCTTTATACAACCTCCAATACTATGTTTATATGTAACTGTTATACAGACCATAAAAAACTGGATATGTCAGCCTGGCTGAGTTTTTTCTCACTTAAGAGATCAGTATAGAAATCTTTAACAACTGACAGGATACTATCAGGAGATGTCCTGAAAGTCCCATCCTTCCCCCACAAGCCATTAACCAGCTTGCGGGCAACTGACTCCTTACAGTCTTGGTAGGGATCGGGTGAGTGGTGAGACCCATAATCTCTCTCAAAAGATAAGGAAGCCAGCCGATCATACTGAAATTCTCTCATTTGAGACTTTGTGGTGATTTTGGGGAAATCACTAGGGTAATCAGACACCAACCTATCCAGTTTCCTCTTGAGTTTCAGATAGGTATGATATTTATCTACTACCTTCTCTGTTGCTAAGCCTCGAAAGAGTCTTGCTGTCCTCCTTTTGGTCATCTCCCACCACTCCGTCCTGCTATGACAGAGGTCCTTCAGAGACTCTTGATCCTGAAAGAAAGCCAAAAAAAACTGTTTAGTACATTCCTCCTCAAGGATGGTCGAATTGAGGCGCCAGAGACCTCTACCTTTCGAGGGGGATTCTGGGATATTCAGAGACATGACCAGTAAACAGTGATCAGAAAATTCCACTGCCCTCACCTCTACAGGAGAGGTAATAGAATTTTCTTTAACAAAAAACCTATCTATTCTACTCCTGCTGCTACCTTTATAGAAAGTGAAACCCGTGAGGTTTGGCGAGTGACAAACATGCACATCAACCAAACCAGCCTCTCTAACTACGCTATTTAAAAAATTACTGTCATACCCTAATGGACCAGCCAGGCCTCTCCTGTCCATCGGCCTAGTGATGGTGTTAAAATCCCCACCAAACACTACTGACTGACCCGTAAAAAGAAAGGGCTTAATTCTGATAAATAGTGCTTTCCTCTCGCGCTTAGATTGCGGGCCATAAAAGTTGATGAGGCGCAGAGGTGAACCACCCATCAGGATGTCCAAGACCATGCAACGTCCCATCTCAAGCTCAATTACCCGTTTGACCATTACCTGATCTGTTTTAAAAAGTACAGCCACTCCACTGAAAGGCTCGGCCGCAAGAGACCAAAAGGAAGGGCCACAGGACCACTCCCTCTTCGCTTGATGTAAAACAGCCAGCTTGTTAAGCCTGGTCTCTTGCAAAAATAAAATGTCTGCCTCAATTTGGCAGAGCAAAAAATAGGCCATTCTACGTGCACTTACAGACTTGATGCTGGCAACATTAATTGTTGCACAGCGAATTGGAGGGGGCTCAGCCATTTACAGGGTAATTGAAATTATGGGGAGTTTTCATTTCCCCTTTTTTACCCTCCTTCCCTCATCATCGGACCCTTCTCTCTTTGCAGATAAACCTAAAGGTAAATATTCTGCTTCCTCCAAACCAATTTCCACCAAGACATCATTATTATCTAGTTCTCTTTCTAGACAGCATGTTACCTCATGTTAACCGGTCTCTTACTGCGAAGGCCTCATGCATAGGCCCGATTGCATCAGACAGCTCCATTTCTTCCTGGATCAGCTTTTCCAGCTTCACTTCCATATTCTGGATTACAACTTTAATCTTTGGCCTGTTTGTGGAGAAGGCCCTTGTGTGCTCGTCTTTCTTCCCTTTCAGCTTGGAACGCAGACGGCGAATTGCTTCACAGCATTGTACCTCTTTAGGTCTTCCACCAAGGCCTCTGCAAACCCCTGATCCCCAGGCTCAAGTTTTTTCCTAGCACTGGGGACCGAGGTGGAAGGCCCAGGCACTGGATCTCCGCTGGGAAGCTTCCCAGGGCTCCTGGAGGCCATGCCAGGCCCAAAAAACAGCTCACAGTGGGACAGTCAGCAAACTCACACACTGGTCAGGAGCTCTGCAAAATACGCCCTCTCACCACAATGCTCAGTAACATGGAAAAGTGGGCCCTCCCTCAAAGTCACAATTAGTAATAGGTCCTTGGAGGATTCCAACAGTGCATCTAAGATAAAGGATCTAAATCAACAGATGTGTCCCCTTCAAAGAAAAAAAAAAGTTTGGAATTTTGCGGCACAATGTGTCCACCACGCCTTTTATTTTCCCCAAGGATACTGGTAATGTCAACATGACAATTCCACCCTGCAGCTCTCTGTGCAGTTGATATAAAATGCTGCTTTTTAACAAGTTGTCTTAACTATAACTCTTCCTTCTTTTTCTTCTTTTTGGGTTTTTCCTCATCTTTAACCACTGGGGGATTTGTAGCTTCCTTTTCCACATCTGTCAGCCTGGCACTGCCTTGCGCGACTCCTTCTGCAATCCCACTTCTGACACCATATGTGACCAAGCGCATGGGTTTATATGCCAGACACTGTTCTTATACGTATATTTTCTTTTATTGTTGGAAAATAAAGAACAAACTGCAGAAAAATTGCCAAAGATGCAGTACGCTATTTCCACCAGCAGGGTGGTACATAATTATAAGCTGAAACTGTAGATCTGCTGTCTACCACCTCTTGACACAGACTACTCTTGCAAGCTAGACAGCAGCCTTTTATAGCTCCCAGACTGCTCCCTACTGCCACCAAGTGGTCAGTATCTAGTCTATAAATAGATGTGCAGAGAGGCTGCTCCTCCCTTTAGGAAGTGGTCACTCTGGAAGTTGCAGGTAAGGCACCCATGCTTTAAAAATTAGTAGGCCTCTGTTTGGCAAACACTTTTGCAAAATGAACATATCATACCATAACATTATTACAAACATATTATTTGCATAGACATTCACTTTTTAGTTTACTGGCCAGCAACAATAGTTCACACTTTATACAATGCATATACAATGCAAAAAAACACATTTACACCTTCACACAGCTAAACTAACAATGGTAACTTACTGTAAATGGCTGTGGAACCTGGGAAATGGTCTGGGGAACATGGCACCATCACCAAAACTTGTTAAAACACTTCCTAAACACTAGCGGGCAATTGTCGGGTTTTGCGCAACACTAGCAAGCAATTGTCGGGTTTTGCGCAACACTAGCAAGCAATTGTCGGGTTTTGCGCAACACTAGCAAGCAATTGTCGGGTTTTGCGTAAGCTACATTAGAGGGTTACGGCCAATTAGAGGGTTACCGAAAGATACTTTCGAGGGCTTTGGCACCTGAGAAATGGTCTGGGGAACATGGCACTATCACCAAAACTTGTTAAAACACTTCCTTAACACTAGCGTTCAATTGTCAGGTTTTGCGCAACACTAGCAAGCAATTGTCGGGTTTTGCGCAAGCTACATTAAAGGGTTACGGCCAATTAGAGGGTTACCGAAAGATACTTTCGAGGGTCACCAAAAAAAGAGCTATAAATTCGAGGGTTACCGAAATCAAACAATACTTTTGAGGGTTAGCGAAAAAGAATAATACTTTCGATAGTTAGCGAATGACACATTCAAGGGTTAGAGATCGGCTCGTAAATTCGATAATTCTTGAAAAACGTGTCAACGAACGTTCAATAATTATGGAAAGTCCGGAAAGTTCAAAAGTCCAAGAAATCCTTCAGTAAAAGTTTCAAAGTTCGAATTTGGACCCATTAAAGTCAATGGGAGAATGATAGTTTGAAAAGGCTAGGTTTATTATAGCTAAACTAAAAATGGTAATTTACTGTAAATGGCTGTGGCACCTGGGAAATGGTCTGGGGAACATGGCACTATCACCAAAACTTGTTAAAACACTTCCTAACACTAGCGGGCAATTGTTGGGTTTTGCGAAACACTAGCAAGCAATTGTCGGGTTTTGCGCAAGCTACATTAGAGGGTTTTGGCCAATTAGAGGGTTACCGAACAATACTTTCGAGGGTCAGCGAAAATAGAGCCATAAATTTGAGGGTTACTGAAATCGAATGATACTTTTGAGAGTTAACGAAAAAGAAAAATACTTTCAAGTCTTAGCGAATGACACATTTAAGGGTTAGAGATCGGCTTGTAAATTCGATAATTCTCGAAAACCGCGTCAATGAACGTTCAATAATTATGGAAAGTTCGAAAGTACGAGAAATCCTTTAGTAAAAGTTTAAAAGTTCGAATTTGGACCCATTCAAGTCAATGGGAGAGTGATAGTTTGAAAAGGATGGGTTTATTACAGCTAAACTAACAATGGTAACTTACTGTAAATGGCTGTGGAACCTGGAAAATGGTATGGGGAACATAGCACTATCACCAAAACTTGTTAAAACGCTTCCTAAACACTAGAGGGCAATTGTCGGGTTTTGCGCAAGCTACATTAGAGGGTTACGGCCAATTCGAGGGTTACCAAATGATACTTTTGAGGGTCAGCAAACATAGAGCCATAAATTAGAGGGTTACCGAAATCGAACGATACTTTTGAGGGTTAGCGAAAAAGAATAATACTTTCGCGAGTTACCGAATGACACATTCAAGGGTTAGAGATAGGCTCGTAAATTCGATAATTCTCGAAAACCGCGTCAAAGAACGTTCAATAATTATGTAAAGTTAAAAGTCCGAGAAATCCTTCAGTAAAAGTTTGAAAGTTCGAATTTGGACCCATTCAAGTCAATGGGAGAGTGATAGTTTGAAAAGGCTGGGTTTATTACAGCTAAACTAACAATGGTAACTTACTGTAAATGGCCGTGGCAACTGGAAAATGGCCTGGGGAACATGGCACTATCATCAAATCTTGTTAAAACACTTCCTAAACACTAGCGGGCAATTGTCGGGTTTTGCGCAACACTAGCAAGCAATTGTCGGGTTTTGCGCAAGCTACATTAGAGGGTTTTGGCCAATTAGAGGGTTACCGAGCGATACTTTCGAGGGTCAGCGAAAATAGAGCCATAAATTTGAGGGTTACTGAAATCGAATGATACTTTTGAAAGTTAACGTAAACGAAATATACTTTCAAGAGTTAGCGAATGACACATTTAAGGGTTAGAGATCGGCTTGTAAATTCGATAATTCCCGAAAACCGCGTCAACGAAAGTTCAAATTCTGTAAAATTAAAAGTCCGAGAAATCCTTCAGAAAAGTTTGAAAGTTCGAATTTGGACCCATCAAGTCAATGGGAGAGTGATTAGTTTAAAAGGCTATGGTTTATTACAGCTAAACTAACAATGGAACTTACTGTAAATGGCCTGTGGCACCTGGAAATGGTCTGGGGAACATGCACTATCACCAAAACTTGTAAAAACTTCCTAAACACTGCGGGCAATTATCGGGTTTTGCGCAAGCTACAATTGAGGGTTTACGGCCAATTCGAGGGTTACAGCAAAGTGATACTTTCGAGGGTCAGCGAAATAGAGCCATAAATTAAGGGTTCAGAATCGAAACGAGACTTTTTGAGGGTTAGCCGAAAACGACAATACTTTCGAGAGTTGCGAATGACACATTCAAGGGTTTAGAGACGGCTCGTAAATTCTATTTCTCGAAAACCGCGTAACGAAGTTCGATAATATCGAAGCCGGAAAGTTCGAAAGTTGAGAGAAATCCTTAGTAAAAGTTTGAAAGTTCGAATTTGGACCCATTCAAGTCAATGGGAAGTGATAGTTTAAAAGGCTGGTTTATTACAGCTAAACTAACAATGGTTGACTTTACTGTAAAGGCTGTGGCACCGGGAAATAGTCTGGGGAACTGCACTATCACCAAAACTTTTTAAACACTTCCAACCACTAGCTGCAATTGTCGGGTTTTGGCTAGCAAGCACATGTCGGGTTTACAAGCAATTGGGAAGGTGGCCATAGAGGGTTACCGACATATTCGAGGGTCACGAAAATCAGAGCCATAAATTCGAGGTTACGAAATCGACGATACTTTTAGGTTAAAAAACGAACAATACTTGCGAGAGTTTAGTGAATTCAATTTAGAAGGGCTAGAAGATCGGCTCGTAAATTTCGATATGTTCTCGAAAAACAGCTTCAACGAAGGTTAGTATTCCATTTACGCTAGAACCAGCAAAGTGACTACTGTAAATGACTGTCACCTGGGAGAAAGTTCTAAAGAGAGAAATCCTATAATTTGAAAGTACCTGGAATGGTTGGGGAACAGGCACTATCACCAAAACTTGTTAAAACACTTCTAACACTAGCGGGCAATTGTCGGTTGTTTGCGCAACACTAGCAAGCAATTGTCGGTTTTGCGCCAAGCTACATTTAAAAGGGTTCGGCCAAGTAGAGGTTACGAAATACTTTCGAGGGTCAGCCAAAAATAGAGCCCTAATTGCGGGTTACCGAAATCAAAAACTTTGAGGCGTTAGACGAAAAGAGACAATACTTTCGAAGGTTAGCGATGACACATTCTAAGGGTTAGAGATCGGCTCGTAAATTCGATAATTCTTGAAAGTCATTGTCTCAAAAACGTCAATAATTATAAATTGAAGTTCGAAAGTCGAAAATCCTCAGTAAAAGTTTGATAAGTTTGAATTTGGACCCATTCAAGTCAATGGGAGTAGTAGATAGTTTGAAAAGGCTGGTTTTTTACAGCTAAACTAACAATGGTAACTTACTGTAAATGGCCGTGGCACCTGAAATGGTATCTGGGGAACATGGCACTATCACCAAAACTTTAAACAGCTTCCTAAACACTAGCGGGCAATGGTCGGTTTTTGGCAAGCTACATTAGAGGTTACGGCCAATTGAGGGTTACCGAAAGATACTTCTAGGGTCAGCGAAAATAGAGCCATAATCGGGTACCGAATCAACGATAATTTTGAGAGTTAGGAAAAGAATAATACTTTCGAGAGTTAGCGAATGACACATTTAAGGGTTAGAGATCGCTTGTAAATTCGGATATTCTCGAAAACCGCTCAACGAACCGTTCAATTAATTACGCGGAAGTTCGAAAGTCCGAGAAATCCTTTAGTAAAAGTTTTGAAAGTTCGAATTTGGACCATTCAAGTCAATGGGAGAGTGATACGCTTTGAAGGTTCTCTTGGCATCCGGTCATGGAAATCTGTTGTATTCAATTATGATCAACTGCGGACTTGAAGTTTAGTTTTGAGACGCTTCGTCGGTAGATACGAATGCTTTGTAAAGTCCATTCTGAATGTGAGAAAGCCAGTACGGATAAGGACGTAGCGAAAAGTCTTCAACGAACAAACTTCAAGTCACGTTGATCTAGATTGAATAAACAAGAATAGGAGAGTGATAGTTTGAAAAGGTCTGGTTATTACAGCTAAAACTAACAATGTAAACTTACTGTAAAGGCTGTGGTACCCTGGGAATGGTCTGGGAACATGGCACTATCACCAAAACTTGTGATAGTGCCATGTAAAACACTCTCCTAAACAACTAGCGGGCAGTTTGTCTGGGTTTTGCCACAACACTAGCCAGCAATTGTTTGGGTTTTGCGCAAGCTCCATTGAGGGTGTTGTTGAGAGGTTCTCAGATTCATCCAGGTCATGGTATATCTGTTGTTTCAATTAGATCAACTGGAACTTAAATGTAGCTCAAGAAAACATTTCAAGTCCAGTGAGCTAATGAATACAACAGATAATTAGAGGGGTTTTTATAAATTAAGTTACCGAACTGATACTCGAGGTGTCACCGAAAATTGAGCCAAAATTTGAGGGTTCCGAAACGAACGATATTTGAGGGTTACAAAAATAACAATACTTTAAGGGTTAGAGCTCGGCTTTTGAAATTAGATAATTCTCGAAAACCGCGTCAACGAACGTTCAATGATTATGGCAAAGTTCGAAACGTCGAGAAATCTTCAGACGTAAAAGTTGATGAAAGTTCGAATTTGGACCCATTCAAGTCAATGGGAGAGTGATAAGTTTGAAAAGGCTAGGTTTATTACAGCTAAACTAACAATGTAACTTACTGTAAATGGCTCTTGTGGAACCTGTGAAAAAAGTCTGGGGGATACATGGCACTATCACAAAAACTTGTTTAAAACCTTCCTAAAACCACTGTTAGCAGCAATGTCGGGTCTTGCACAAAGACATTAGAGGGTTACGGGCCATTCGAGGGTACCAAATTATACTTTCGAGGGGCCAGCAAAATAGAGCCATAAATTGAGGGTGTTACCAAATCAAACGATACTTTTGAGGGTTAGACGAAAATACAGGTTAGGATGTTAGCGATCGGCTCCTAAATTGGATAATTCAACCGCGTCAACGAACGTTCGATAATTACGAAAGTCGGAAAGTGTCTAAGTACGACAAATCCTCCTTCAGTAAAAGTTTGAAATGTTGAAGTTAGATTTGGACCCATTCAAGTCAATGGAGAGTGATAGTTTTGAAAAAGCTAGTTTATTACAGCTAAACTAACAATGGTAACTTACTGTAAATGGCTTGTGGAACCTGGGAAAATGGTCTGGGGACATGGCACTATCATCAAGTCTTGATTTTAAAACACTTCATAACACTAGCGGGCAATTGTTGGTTTTTGCGCAAGCTACATGAGGGTTACTGCCAATTAGGGGTTACCGAAAGATACTTTCGAGGGTCACCAAAAATAGAGCTATAAATTTGAGGGTTAACCGAAATCAAAATACTTTTGAGGGTTAGCAAAAAGATAATACTTCGTTTGAAGTTAGCGAATGACACATTCAAGGGTTAGAGATCGGCTCGTAAATTCGATAATTTGTAAAAACGTGTCAACGAACGTTCAATAATTATAATGAAAGTCCGGAAAGTTCGAAAGTCCGAGATAATCATTCAGTAAAAGTTTTGAAAGTTCGAATTTTGGACCCATTCAAGTCAATGGGAAGGGTAGTTTGAAAAAGGCTGGGTTTATTACAGCTAAAAAAACTAAGATGTAACTTACTGTAAATTGCCTTTGGCACATGAGAACATGGTACTGGAGGACAGGCACTCACCAAAACTTGTTAAAACACTTCCTAACACTCAGCGGGCAATTGTAGGGTTTTGCGGCAACACTAGCAAACAATTGTCGGGTTTTGCGCAAGCTACACTTAGAGGGTACGGCCAATTAGAGGGTTACCGAAAAATACTTTCGAGGGTCACCATATAGAGCCATAAATTCGGGGTTACCGAAATCAAACAATACTTTTGAGGGTTAGCGAAACAATACTTTCGATAGTTAGCGAATGACACATTAAGGGTTAAGAACGTGCTCGTAAATTCGATAATTCTTGAAAAACGTGTCAAGAACGTTCAATAATTATTGAAAGTCGGAAAGTCGAAGTCGAGATATCCTTCAGTAAAAGTTTGTTGATAAGTTCGAATTTGGCCCCTTCAAGTCAATGGGAGAGTGATATTTTGAAAAGGCTGGGTTATTACAGCTAAACTTACAATGGTAACTTACTGTAAATGGCGTGGTCCGGGAAATGGTTCTGGGGGGAACATGGCACTATCACCAAAACTTGTTTAAAGCACTCCTAAACACTAGCAGGCAATTGTTGGTTTTTGCGCAAGACTACATTAGAGGTGTTACGCCAATTAGAGGGTTACCGAACAAAACTTGCGAGGTCAGTGCGAAACATAGAGCCATAAAATCGAAACGATCCTTTTAGGGGTTAGCGAAAAACGAAGTACTTCAGTTTGTGGAATCTTTCCGAAACGGCGACACCCCGGAATTCCACAACTAATAAGCACAACTTTATTGAGGCAAATTATTGCCATTAAAACTACAAACATAGACAATTCCCGCCCTTAACGCGTTTCGAGCCGACACTGCTCTTACTCATAGGCAAGGGGGTGGGTGTCCCAGTTCATCCTCTTAAGGGAAATCGCGTCACACGAGGAAACGCCCCATGCGGACGTCAGGCCTATCAGATCCCTTTAAAACATTAAAACCAAAATATTAACCCCAATGCTATCACAAGTAAAACGTGTGCCAAAAGCTGATAAATTAAAGCGACACACAATATAGTTTTAAAAAGCTGCGATCACAATAATAGTGAGGGAAGTAGAACTGCACATCTATGCAAAATGTAGTATATAATATAATATGATAGATCCAGATTCATTCAAAACATAGTCCAGAATGTGACAACTGTTAATGACTCAGACTTATTAACAATATTGTATCATATAAATCCAGCTCATTCTTCTATTATTGAATTAAACTTATTATAAATTATAACATAAATTTGTATGAGTCAAAATAGTTATTGAAGATAATTCTAAATATGAAGTGACACATCAATAATACGTTTACTCACTGTGGGAAGCTACACCGCAGACGAATCCCCTCCTCGTGGTAATCCAAAAACAAACTCTCGGGTCGGCCCGACCTCCTCCGATGCAAAGTCTCTATAGAAGTAGAGAAATGGATACCTCCGGGAACAGAGACTCCTGTAGACCGTGTTTCTTATAAAACGTCCAAATTTATTGAAAAACGTTTAAAATGACACAGACAATATCACACCGAGAGGAACGCCACGGAAAGGGGGGGGCGTGGCTCTGACGCGTTCGCGGAACTTCCGCTTCCTTAGAGACCACAAGGGGAGATTGGTCCACTGGTATATATACAGGTAAGTAAACCAATCTACAAGTTCAAACCTGCAACAATCCAGCGGGAAGAAGTATGAAAAATAAGGCCAGCAGAATAATAAATCAGTTACAGCAACATAATTACAATCAAAATGAATACAAAAAAGAGAGACAGATGTATAGGAAAAAGCATGTACATACACCTAATAATACTCTGTGAATAAAGTGCCACAAATGGTCCACAATTAAACATCAAAAATCAAAAGACCAACAAAAATATACTACAACAAAAATATATTACAGAGTCTTTTCAATCTCACATGTAATTTGGTAATACCACCAATGTGGGATAGCGATATTCCCCATATACCACTACCTCTAAGAGAAATGAATGTGTGTGAATATTATAAGGCATCATGACAAAAGGAAATCCAGTATATCTAACGGGTGTGTGTGTGGAATGTTCTAGAGCTAAGATCTATGTTATTATACGTTGTGAGACTCAACATGGAAATCGAAACGACACAATGCCAGTTTATTACAGCTAAACTAACAATGGTAACTTACTGTAAATGGCCGTAGCAACTGGAAAATGGTCTGGGGAACATGCCACTATCATCAAATCTTGTTAAAACACTTCCTAAACACTAGCGGGCAATTGTCGGGTTTTGCGCAACACCAGCAAGCAATTGTCGGGTTTTGCGCAAGCTACATTAGAGGGTTTCGGCCAATTAGAGGGTTACCGAACGATACTTTCGAGGGTCAGCGAAAATAGAGGCATAAATTTGAGGGTTACCGAAATCGAATGATACTTTTGAAAGTTAACGAAAACGAAATATACTTTCAAGAGTTAGCGAATGACACATTTAAGGGTTAGAGATCGGCTTGTAAATTCGATAATTCTCGAAAACCGCGTCAACGAAAGTTCAATAATTATGTAAAGTTAAAAGTCCGAGAAATCCTTCAGTAAAAGTTTGAAAGTTCGAATTTGGACCCATTCAAGTCAATGGGAGAGTGATAGTTTGAAAAGGCTAGGTTTATTACAGCTAAACTAACAATGGTAACTTACTGTAAATGGCCGTGTGGCTATGATCTGGAACCTATAAGACCGCGTACCATAATGTCGTATAACGTTACCTGTTGAACAATAGTATTGGGAGGGTTGGTATAGGAAGACAACGGTGTCGTTGGGGCTGGCGTGGCCAACCTTATGGATCCCCTAGTGCCCAATCATGTCTGTATAAAGCATTTACATAGTACGAACATAGTATTAGCAGTGGGTGTAGATAAAGACATCCCGACGGGCAATCTAGTCCAAACCGTTTATACCCAAACGCATAATGGTATGTGTAACAGTTAGGAGGAATAGGTTAACAATAGTATTGAGGTATAGGTATAAGCAGAGGCATGGGGCAGGGGGGGGAACCCTCTCGTCCGACCTTTATAACCCTAACCATAAATGTCTGTATAACGTATAAGCATTACATAGTAACAGTAGTATTGGGAGGTTGTGTATAAAAAAAACATAATGCCGGCCTCTAGATTAAGGTTTAGGGTTCCCTACCCATGAATGATGTAAAGGACATTACAGTATTAACATAGCAGTGGAGGTTGTGATAAATAGACGTCCAAGACATCCACCCACTACCGGGGATGCACAACCCTTTATCCCCTTTAAAAACCCCTATGTCTGTCTAGACAGGTTACATATAACATACTTGGAGGGTTGTATAAAGACATAACAATCCATCTCAGTCGGGCAACGTAGGGAACCTTTATACCCTGACCAATCAGGATGGTAGGTGGGTGGAGGACAGTTTACTAGTAACATGGGTATTGAGGGGAAGGGTGTATCTAAATCGAGGTGTGACTTCACATCTGGAGTCCAACATTTAAATACCCGACCCCATAATTTCCTGATAAACAGTTACGGAGTGAGTAACGATAGTATTTGGCGGAGTTGTAGTAACAAGAACAGTCTCTATCTGGGAAGGTCTAACCTTTAATTACCCTACCACCCAATAGATGTCTGTAACACAAATTACAATAGTAACAGAATAATTGTAGGTTGTATATAGACGTACAGTTCCAGTCTAGTCTAGGAAACCTTTATTACCCTACCCATATGTCTGTATAGGACAGTTAAAACAACGATAGTAACATAGGGTAAGTTGGAGGGGGTTGTATATAGATATACGTCCATCGATCTAACCTTTATACCCTAGCAAATGGGTATGAGTAAACGTTACATAGATAACATAGTCATTGAATGTTATATAGTGGAGACAAATAGCCCGCCATCTAGTCCAACCGTTAAAACCCTAACAATCGCTAATAGGTCTGTATACAGTTACATAGTAAACGACGTATTGGAGGTTGTATAAAGACAGTGCCACCATCTGAGTCCCAAACGTTTCAATACCAATAGACCCATGCCAGTCTGTATCAAAGGACAGTGATGAACGCAGTTTACTAGTAACATAGGTGGAGTTGTAAAAACATATGGCAGCATCTCTTATAACTATATATTCCCGTACCCATAATATGTTGATTAAAAACGGCCCAGTTACGAGATAGTACCATAGTATTGAGGTTATATAAAGAAACAGAATCTCACGGGGACGCATCTAGTCCACAGCCTTTAATAAACCCTAGGGAGGCCACATAATTCTGTAGAAGAACTTATAAACGGTTGACATAGATAACATATTATTGGGAGGTTTGTCTAAAAACATTGCCACATGGCTAGTATAAGGACAATTTAATTCCGACCTATATGTGATGTAAGAACATGTTAAACATAGGGTAACATAGCATTGGAGGGTTGTATAGACCACGGACAATCCACCATCTAGTCCAACCTTTATAACCTACCCATAAGGTGTCTGTTGAATCAATTACGAAACATGTAACATAGTGATTGGAGGTGTATAAAGACAATCGCAGGGGCCATCCTAGTCCGAACCTTTATAATACCCTAAATGGCATGAAGTGTATGTTTAACAGTTACATGTACCATCAAGTATTGAAAGGTTAATATAAAGCCATACTTCCATCTCGTCCAAAGGGGAAACAACCTTTAGTCCCTAGCAACCATAATGTCTGTCTAACAGTGGTAGGGCATAAGTAAGGCGATAGTATGTGGGAGGTGTATAAAAGACAAGAGGACGTCAGCACCATCTAAGGGGTGCGGCCACCATAATTATACCCTATGGCATATGTATGTGGATAACTTTTACATAGTAAGCATAGATATTAGAAGGGGGGTTAAAATATAAAGGAATACTTCAACATCTAGAGTCCACCTTTATAACCCTACCCAACTAAATGGTCTGTATAAGGTAACCGTTAGGCGCGGGTGTACCTAGATTGGAGGTTATATAAAGACAAATTCCCACCCTCGTATGGTCCAAACCTTTAAAGGCCCTAGGGTGGGGTATAGCGGCAAGAAAGGAAAAGAAAAAAAAGAAAAAAGAGGGAAAAGGCCTACCGGCAGGGTATGTCACTTTATAACGTATAGGATAAACAGTGACAAATGAGTAACATAAAAGTAGTGTTGGTGCGGTTGATATAAAAACATAATGCCTAACAAATAGTATAAGGAACGTGTGATATAGGTCCGCGGTACCGATAATGTATGTTAAACCGGGTACATAGTAAGCATAGTCATGGGTGGATGTTGTAATAAAGACAATCGCACCCATCTCGGGCCCAACCTTTATACCCATAGTACCCAATTTTGTCTGTGATATGGGAACAGGTTACCTAAATGAACATGAGTGGTATGGCAGTTATTATAAGACAGACGAAAAGCCCCATCTCGTTAACGCTTAGTAGCATCTACCTATATATGTCAGTATATAACCCTTCATTGGTAACAGTAGTACTTGGAGGTTAGTACAAAGAACAATATACGTCCATCTAGATCCACAACCAACCTTTATACCACTAAGAACTACGATAATGTAGTGTGGTAGACAGTTACAAAAATAGTAAACATAAGTATTGGAAGGTTATATAAAAACATACGGTCCAAGTCTAGGAGGCCCAGCCGTATTACCGCTAAAGCCACATAATGTCGTATAACGTTTACAATGATTAACATAGTATTGGGGAGTAATGTTATATAAAGGAAACATCGCGACACCAATCTAGGGTCCAAAGGCGCGTTTATACCACTAGGCGGTGGGCATAATGCTGTATAAGGACGTATAGGACCTGGTTACATAGTTAGACATAGGGGTGTCGTTGGGAGGGTGTATAAAAACATATTCCCATCTGTATAAATCAGAAAAACTTTATTCCTACCCCATAAATGTAATGTAAACAGTTTACAATAGTAAAACAAGCATTGGGAGGTTGTATAAAAGACATCCACCCATCTAGGTCCATCCAACCTTTATACCATTATAGGGGGTGGTAGAATGTATTTAGGAGGCATGAGCGGGCTAGGGGGCTGAATACGAATAACATATAGGACGGGCGACTAAAGGGGGGTTCATTACAAAACAAACACTTATCATACATTAAATTAGCCATTAGTGGGTACAATATTTACAAATAAAAACACTTATTAATGTTTCCATATACGTATTTTACATATATAACATACATCGTATTTACCTGATATTACAACACAAAGAGGGACAAAGAGGAGAGAGGCGAGGGAGCACAAAAAAAAGCGGGCTAAATCCTATCAGCGCATACCACGACAAGATGAATGAGGGCAAGGACAAGAGCAGTGGGAAAAAAAGAAGGGGGGAGTTAATAGTGGTCCCATGCCAAACACAAGCTTTAACAGAACAAAACAAAAAATGATTTCCAATGTTTTAGGGAGGGGGGGAAGGGGAAAAAAAAAAAAATTAAATAAAGTCCGGTAATTTTAACAACATGTCATAGTGGGGCAAGCAAGACTCACGACTACATTTTTAACTGACATAACACCATATTTACAATTCCTAATAACCTACTTAATTCCTGAAACACAAATCAAGTGGAAGGGTAAAAAGGTCAATACACGTCACTCTGAAACGCATTGAGCGCCAAGATTAGAGGAAAGATGATAATCAGACCTTGGGGGGGGGAAAAAGGTAGTGAGAAAGAAGAAACACCATAACCCTAGAGAACATCAGGAGTTCCTGCAGGGAGGGCTCAAGGTTAACAGAGGGGCCTCTGCCAAAGGAAGACCACTCACCTCACTGATCCTCTGCATTCTCAAGGCTTTAATGCTATCACCAAGTTCCATTGTGATGTGAACGACCTCACTCACAGGAAAGGAATTCTACTGCTAACTGTAAGGTTAAAACACCTTTGCACGGTCCAATTGTGGTAGTACGTAACTCGCCTAATAGGAAAAAAGTGTTATTTGTTAAAGCAAGAGCCCGAAGTCATGTTCGTTGAATAGGACACCACAGTAAGCCGCACCCTGGGTAAGGGACATAGCCGAGGCTAGCGCGAGGACTATAACCATTCTTTCTTGGGAACAACCTTTTGGTAAAACTTCTAGTGGTAGGTGAAAAGGGACAAGGTCAAGGTAGGGAAATGTCCATGGTGTGCATCAGTCAAGAACCATCAGCAACAAACCCACTATGCTCATAGGACATTTACGATCATTGGAAGTTCCCTGAACTTAGATTAAGTCCTCTCACAATAGAGTTTTTCCATAAAGGAACGCCATGAAAAACATGCCCTAAACTTGGGGGGAGACCCTCGAGGGAAGGACTAAAGATAGAGGCCGCATTTCTCAAACGTTGGTGGCAATCGTTGGGTTAGGCGAGTGGGTTGTCATAGGAAGAAGACAAGTCCTCTTTGTCGTTGTCTCTCAGGAGGTGAGGACCTAATTTCTTCCACACGGGTCCGATTTTTCCACTGTGCGCTCATCACTGGGTTCAGGGCTCACCGTCACATACGGAGGAAGGGACCGTGAGGAACACAAGACTCTTAGACCAAGCCAACCGTTAGTCCAAGCCAAAGAAAAGAGAAACAGACCATTCTTAAATGCATCTCTACCCAAAAGGAGGCTTACTCCGCAACAGAGGTTGGAAAAATTTGTATATTAATGAAGGTGTTTACGAAAACAACAACTGGCTTAACCATGTCTAACACCACGCCCTCCCTGCCTTTTAAGGTAGGCGACATTCCCTTTTAACAAGGTTCAGTTCTGTTTCCCCCATAACTTTGGAGAAAAACAAACAATTTATTCTTTGTATAGTACTTCTACTGGCAAAAGCACACTGTGCTATAGTACAGGGAAGAATTGGGATCAGGTAAGGTTTGATCAATGAAACTCTTTCCCTCAAGTGAAAATCTCCGCCCTAGACAAACCATGATTCACCTTGGAAGATTCAATATCCAACCTCACTCGGGCCAATTTTGTTACGAGCGAAAATCGCCCTGACTCAGAATGTATCCCTAGATCTTATATGGGTGTAGAGAAGGAGCTTCGGAATATTCCCCAGGAAGGTTGAAAGGCTTATCCTTCTTTTCCATCACGGCAAAAGGAGCGTTCACATTTGCGCCTTGTGTATTAACAGATGCCGGAGCTCTAGAATACGCTTTGCCAGAAGCTACTGCCACCTCAATCAATTTCGTTCATCAGAGGCTCGAAATAACAAGAGTGACGATACATCAGCATTAGGGCCATGTCTTCAGGGGAAAGCCGCCTGGAAATACAGGGCACACCCCACCGAATGTATCCCCATCAACTCCGAAAGTAGGGATCATATGGCAGGCAAAACAATAAAGTACAAGGCTAAAGTGGGCACCTGCGCTGACCCCCAAAGGAGAACCTAAAAGACTCTCCTGACCATCCATTACCAAGTGTGGAAGGCTTCATTGCACCTTCATACTAGAGGACTTTAAGCCAATTAAGTGAATAACCTTAGGGAAATACCATACTTCCAAGGACACACTCCCAAAGGGGTACTTGTGTTTCCGCTGAGGTCAAAAGCCGTTGACTGAGATTCCAAAGGAAAGAGAGGGTGTAAATCCCCACTCACAGACTTGCAGATTGCCATGTAGGGCCTCCCGGACCCCCAATACGCCGGGTGCAAAAAGGTTGGATACTACCCTTAACTAGTGCAGTGTGCAGGGTAAGAGTAATGACAGTTGTGCTACACGGGATGGGACGGGTCAAACAGCAATTGAAAGATAAACTTTTTGCCAAGATTGTCCTATCAGTATTGCGCAAGAAGAGGGCCGCAATTATCAATCCTGGAAGAATCTAACCTTTTGACAAAAGTTATGTAAAGCAGAACAATCTCAGATGGTGGAAGGAACACCTGTAACCAGGGATCTGAAAAAAAACCAGGCTGGCGCGAAACGAGGGTTATGGGGGACCAGAAACATCACAAAACGTCTGTAAAACGGGTCGGACCGAAACCATACAGGACGGCCGCGGACGGTGGTTTTTGAAGCATCAAGACCCTCTTAATTTTGCTTATGCTGCACTCACCGTCCTCTCAGTGATATCTTCAGTCAAATTTGTCCCCCGAAGAATGTTCATGAGGTTTGAAGTTTTGGCTCTCAAAAAATACTGGGATTGTCAGCCTGGCTGAGTTTTTCTCACTTAGAGATGGAAGATATAGAATCTTTAACACTGAAGGACATTACTATCAGAGAGATGTTCCTGAAAGTCCCATCCTTGCCCCCACAACCATTAACCAGCTGGGCAAACTGACTCCACAGACAGTCTATGGTAGGATCTCGGGTGGGTGGTGAGACGCCCATAATCTCTCAAAGATAAGGAAGCTCGAATCCGAGTACATACTGAAATTCTCTCATTGTTGAGACTTTATGTGGGATTTTGGGGAGAATACTGGGGGGTAATCAGACGGGCCCAACCTATCCAGTCCGTTTCCTCTTGAGTTTCAGATAGGTATGATATTTATCTAACCGATTCTCTGTTGCGTAAGACGCTACGAAGAGTCTTTGCGTGTCATCTCTTTGGCATGGTCCGGGGAATCTCCCAATGGGGGGGACCCCGGGACTGAGTGCACGGTCTGCTATGACGAGGTCCGTTCAGAGACTCTGTCCTGAAAGAAAGCCAAAAAAAACTGGTGTGAGGTACGATATCCTCCTCAAGGATAGGTCGAATTGAGAGCGCCAGGAGACCTCTAACCTTTCGAAGGGGATTCTGGGATAATTTCAGAGGACATGACCAGTAAACACGTTGATGAGAAAATTCCACTGCCCGTCAACCTTACACAGCGAAAAAGGAGGTAATAAGTTTTCGTTTAACAAAAAACCTATCATTGGCTACTCCTGCTGCTGAGGACCCAATTTATAGAACAGTATGAAACCGCCGTGAGGTTTTTGGCGAGTTGACAAACATGACCAGTGCCCAAGCCAAGCCCGCCTCTACTAGACTACGACTGATTTAAAAAATTACTGTCGCATAACACCTCTGGGACCAGCCAGAGCCTCTCCTGGGTACCATCGGCCTAGTGATGTGTTAAATCCCCACCAAAACACTCGAGACTGATCGCCGTAGAAAAGAAAGGGCTTAATTCTGGATAAATAGTCGTTCCCTCTCGCGCTAGATTCGGGGCCCTAAAAGGTTGATGAATGGCGAGGAGGTGAACACACCCAATCACGGTGAGTCACAAGACCGGAATGCAACGGTCCACATCTCAAGCTCAATTCACCCGTTTGACCCTACATTGACGGTTGTCTGTGTTTTAGAAAAGTACAGGACAACTCCCACGAAGAAGCCGCTCGGGACCGCAAGAGACAAAAGGAGGGCCAGGAGGACCTCCCTCTTCCTTGATGTAATAAACAGCCAGCATTGTTAATGCACTGTCCTCGATTGCAAAAATTATAAAGATGTCTGCCTCAATTTGGCATGAGCAAAAACAATAAGCACTCTTCATCACTTCAGCTTACAGAACTTGATGCTGGCACGTAAAATGGTTGCACGCGAATGGAGGGGCTCGGGGGCCAGTTACACGGGTGATTAAATTGAATTAATGGGAGGTTGTGCACATTTCCCCTTTTTCCCTCCTTCCCTCATAGGGTACGCCGTCTCCGGGATCTCTTGCATAGGAATAAACCTAAAGGTAAATATTGTGTTCCATCAAACCCGATTTCCACCAAGACAGGTCATTAGTATATCTAGTTTCTCTTTCTAGACAAGCGATGTTACCGTCAGTAACCGGTTCCTCTGGCTACGCGAAGCTCATGATAGGGCCCGAAAATGCATCGACGAGCTGCCATTTCGTCTCCTGGATCAAGCTTTCCAGCTTCACTTTCAATTCATTGGGAATTGACAACTTAACTCTTTGGGCCTGTTTGTGGAGAAGGCCCTTGTGTGCTCGTCTTTTATTCTATATGCTTACCATTTCAGTTGGAAACGCCGGGACGGCAGAATTGCTTCACAGCATTGATCCAGTCTTTGGTCTTCCATTTCCAAGGCCTGCTGCAAACCCCTGATCCCCAGGCCTCAAGTTTTTTCTAGACACTGGGACCGAGGTGGAAGGCCCGGCCTGGTCTCCGCCTGGGGAAGCTCCCCAGGGTCTGGGAGGCATGCCAGGCCCAAAAATACAGGCTCACAGTGGGACAGTTCAGCAAACTCCCACTGGTCAGGAGCTCTGCAAAAACGCCCTCCTCACCACAATGCTCAGTAACATGGAAAGTGGGCCCTCCTCAAAGTACACAATTAGTATAGGTGCAGTCCTTGTGAGATTTCCAAACAGTGCATCAAGATAAAGGATTCAACATCAAACAAGATGTGTCCCCTTCAAAGAAAAAAAAAAAATTTGGATATTTTTGCGGCACAATGTTGTCCACCACGCCTTTTATGTTTCCCAAGGATACTGGTAATGGTGCAAACGCGTGAGATTCCACGCCTGCAGCTCTCGTGGTCAGTTGGGTAATATAGGGGGAATGCTGCTAATTTAACAAGTTGTCTTAACTATAACCTTCCTCTCTTTGTCTCTTTTTGGGGTTTTGTGATTAACCTCCATCGACGTTGTAAAAAGTAGGCACACGTGGGGATTTGTAGCTGTCCTTTCCACGGGACATCTGTCAAGCCAATGGGCACTGCGGCTTGCCGAGCAGACTGCTTGCAATCCCACTTCTGGGACCCGGATGTGGATCAACCATGGGTTACTATGCCAGACCAACGTGTGGTTCGATAAACTATATTCTTTTATTTTTGAGTAAATAAAAAGAACAAATTAAGAAGAGCAATCCAAGCAATGAAAAATTCAGTTGCCAAAAGAGGGACGCTATTTGCACCAGCGGCGGGGTGAGTACATAATTAGTGAAGCTAAACTGTAGATCAGTGCTGTCTACCCACGAAGGATCTTGTGACAACAGGGGACTACTCTTGCAAACTGAGCGAGACAGCGGCTTTGTAGTTAGGCTCACAGACTGATCCCTCTGCAACCAAAAAAGTGGTCAGTATCTGGTCGTAAGACTATAGAGATGTGGCAGAGGACGGACGCTCCCCTTAGGAAGTGTCAATCGGGAGAGTTGCCAGGTAAGGCACCATGCTTTAAAAGAATTTAGTAGGGCCTCTGTTTGGCAACCCTTTTGCAAAAGATGAAATATCCATAACCGAGGTAGGGGAACATTATACAAACATATGTATTTGGCATAGTAACATTTCACTTTTGTTAATTTACTGGCCAGCAAATAGTTCACACTTTAGATACATGCATATACAATGCAAAAAAAAAAAACCCTTTTACACCTTCACCAGCTAAACTAACAATGGTAACATTACTGTAAATGGCTGTGGAAACCTGGGAAATGTGTGCTGGGGACATGGCAACCAAATCACCAAAACTGTTAAAACACTTCCTAAACACTAGCGATGGCAAATGTGTCGGGGGGTTTTCTTGCGGCACACTCAGCAGCATTGGTGTCGGTTTTTGCGGCAGACCCTAGCAAGCAATTGAATCGGGTTTTGCGGACAACACTAGCAAAGCATTGTCGGGATTTTGGCGTAAGCTACATTAGGTGTTGTTTACGGCCAATTAGATGGTTTACCGACATAAGTACTGTGACGGGGGCTTGGCCACCTGAGAAATGGTACTGGGAAGCATGGACACTATCACCAACACACGTTGTTACAACACTTCATTAACACTAGCGTTCAATTGTACAGGTTTTGCGCAAACACTAGCAAAGGGCAATTGTCGGGTTTTGCGCAAGGGGAGGTAAACATTAAACGGGTTACGGTCCAATTAGGGGTTACCCCGAAAGAACTTTCGCGGTGTCCCAAAAAAAGAGCTATAAATGTCCGAGGTTCCCGAATCAAACACCACCTTTTGGGGTTAGTCGGTAAAAAGAATAATACTTTCGATAGTTTGAGAAATGACACAATCAGGTTGAGATCGGCTCGTAAATTCGATAATTCTTGAAAACGTGTCAACGAACGTTCAATAAATTAATGGAAAGTTCGAAAGTACGAGAAAGTCCTTAAGTAAAAGTTTAGAAAGTTTCGAATTTGGACCCAGTGTCAAATGGGAGAGTGATAGTTTGAAAAGTGTGGGTTTATTAACAGCTAAACTAACAATGGTAACTTACTGTAAATGGCTGTGGAACCTGGAAATGGTCTGGGAACAGTAAGCATAGCACTATCACCAAAACTTGTTAGAGTAAAAGTAAAATCTTCTTAGAACACTAGAGGGAATTGTAGGGGTTTTTGCGCTAGGTACCTATTAGAGGGTCTGCGGACCATTGCGAGGGTTACACACAAATGTAGACTGATTCAGGATCAGCAAACATAGAGCCATAAGATTAGAGGGTTACGAAAGTCGAACGGATACTTTTGAGGGGTTACGAAAAAGAATAAGGATACTTGCGCGAGTGTACCGAGATGAAACCATTCAAAGCGTATAGAGAAGGAGCTCAGTAAATTCGTAGTTAATATCTCGAAGAACCGGGTCAAAGAACGTTCAAAGGGGTAATATGTAAAGTTTAAAAGTCGAGAGAAATCCTTTCATAACAGTTTGAAAGTATCGAATTGTGGACCGCATGGTCGAGTCAAATAGAGAGAGGATATTTGGAAAGAGTCGGTGTTTCTTACCTAAACTAACATGGATAACATTACGTAAATGGGGCCCGTTAGGAAGGGAGAGACCGGAAAATTGTCGTTGGGGAACATGGCAACGTATCAACAACTTGTTAAAACACTTCCTAAACACTAGCGGGCACATGTGTCTTGGTTTCGGTCAACACCAGCAAGCAGGTCGGGTTTTGCGCAAGCTACATTAAAGAGGGTTCTGCCGAATTAGACGGGATTACCGAACGAATACTCTTTCGAGGGTCGCGAAAATAGAGCCATAAATTTGAGACGGTTACCGAAATCGAAGATACTTTTGAGTTTAACGAAAAGGACGAAATAACTTTCAGAGTTAGCGAATGACACATTTAAGGGTTAGAGATCGCTTGTAAATTCGATAATTCTCGAAAACACGCGTCAACGAAGTTTCAATATATATGTAAAAGTTAAAAGTCCGAGAAATCCTTCAGTAAAAGTTTGAAAGTTCGAATTTGGACCCATTCAAGTCAATGGGAGAGTGATAGTTTGAAAGGCTAGTTTATTACGCTAAACTAACAATTGGTAACTTACTGTAAATGGCTGGCAACTGGAAAATGGTCTGGAACATCACTACATCAAACTTGTTAAAAAACACTTCCTAAACATAGCTAGGGCAATTGTCGGTGTTTTGCTGCAACCCCGCAAGCAATGTTGGGTTTGGCCCAGCTACATTGAGATGGTTTCGGAAGGCCAATTAGAGGGTTACCGGAACGATAGTACTTTCGAGGGTCACGGTAAAATAGAGGCCTAAATTTGAGGTTACCGAAATCGAATGATACTTTTGAAGTTACGAAACAAAAATATACTTTCAAGAGTTAGCGAATGACACATTTAAGGGTTAGAGAGTCGGCTTGTAAATGATCTAATTGCTAAAACCTGTCAACGAAGTTCAATAATTGAAGTAGGAAAAAGTCCAGAAATCCTTCAGTAAAAGTTTGAAGTTCGAATTTTGGACCCATTCAAGTCAATGGGAGAGTGATAGTTGAAAAGGCTAGGTGTTATTACAGCTAAACTAACAATGGTAACTTACTGTAAATGGCCGTGGAACTGGAAAGATGGTCTGGGAACATGCACTATCACCAAACTGTTAAAAAAACACTTCCTAAACACGACGTGGGCAACTAGTTGGTTTTGCCAAGCTACATTAGAGGGTTAGGGCCATTCGAGGGTTACCAAATGATACTTTCGGGTCAGAGAACATAGAGCCATAAAATTAAGGGTTACGAAATCGAACGATACTTGAGGGTTAGCGAAAAAGATAACACTTTGAGAGTTGCGATGGACACATTCAAGGGTTTAGAGAATCGGGCTCGAAATTCAATATTTCTCGAAAACCGCGTCCACGAAGGTTCGAAGTAAATCGACAAGCCCGGAGAGTTCGAAAAGTTGAGAGAATCCTTTAGTAAAGTTTGAAGGTTCGATTTGGCACCCATTCAGTCAAGGGTAGGACTTGCTCTATGTTTGTATCATGAGTTAGATTTGTTTATTAAGTTAATTATCTGCATGCCATTTTATATTCTTCCAGCTGGAGTGTGCAGGTTTGAACTTGTTTAGATTGGTTACTTACCTGTATATATATCCAGTGGACCATCTCCCCTTGTGGCTCTAGGAAGCGGAGTTCCGCGAACGAGTCAGGCCACGCCCCCCCCTTTCCGTGGCGTTCCTCTCGGTGTGATAGTGTCTGTGTCTTTTAACGTTTTTTTCAAAAATTTGGACGTTTTATAGGAACCGGTCTACAGGAGTCTCTGTTCCCGGAGGGTATCCCTTTCTCTACTTCTATAGAGACTTTGCATCGGAGGAGGTGGCCGACCCGAGAGTTTGTTTGGATACCACGAGGAGGGGATCGTCCTGCGGTGTTGTAGCTTCCCACAGTGAGGTAAACGTATTATTGATGTGTCATTCATATTTAGAATTATCTTCAATTAAACTATGTGATCATAAAATGTATGTTATAATTTATAATAAGGTTTAATTCAATAATAGAAAGAATGACTGGATTTATATGATACAATATTGTTAATAAGGGGTCTGAGTCCTTACAGTTGTCACAGTCGGACTATGTTTTGAATGAATCTGGATTATCAGATTATATTATATACTACATTTGCATAGATGTGCAGTTCACTTCCCTCACTATATGTGATCGCGTTTTTAAACTTATTGTGTGCGGTAATTTATCAGCCTTTCGGCACACGTTTCTAATAGCATTTGAGGGTTAATATTTGTTTAATTGGTTATTAAGGGATCTGATAGGCCTAGACGTCCGCATGGGGCGTTTCCTCTGTGTGACGCGATGTTCCTATAGAGGATGAACTGGGACACCCACACCCCTAGCCTATGAGTAAGAGCCCAGTGTCGGCTCGAAACGCGTTAGGCTGGGAATTGTCTTGGTTGTAGTTTTAATGGCATTAATTTGCCTCAATAAAGTTGTGCTTATAGTTGTGGAATTCCGGGGTGCGCCGTTCGAAAGATTCCCAACAAACTGAATGTACATTCGTTTTCGCTAACCCTCAAAAGTTAGTTTCGTTTTATGGCTCTATTTTCGTTGACCATCGGAACGTTTTGTTCGGTAACCCTCTAATTGCAGTAACACTCTAATGTAGTTGCGCCAAAACCAAGGGACAATTTGCCTGATAAGTGTTTAGGAAGTGCTTACAAGTTTTGGTGATGTGCCATGTTCCCCAGCCTTTCCCAGGTACCCACGCCATTTTACAGTAAGTTGACCATTGGAAGTTAGCTGTAATAAACCCACTTTTCAAATATCACTATACCATTGACTTGAACTGGGCCAAATTCGAACTTTCAAACTTTTACTGAAGGATATCTCGGACTTTCGAACTTTCCGGACTTTTTCAATAATTATTAACGTTGTTGACACGGTTTTTCAAGATTATCGAATTTACGAGCGATTCTCTAACCCTTGAATGTGTCATTCGCCTAACTATCGAAAGTATTATTTTTCGCTAACCTCAAAAGTATTGCGTGTGATTTCGGTAACCCTCGCAATTATGGCTCTATATTTGGGGACCCTCGAAAGATTTTCGGTAACCCTCTAATTGGCCCGTAACCATTAATGTAGCTTGCGCAAAACCCGACAAGTGTTTGCTAGTGTTGCGCAAAACCTGACAATTGACCGCTAGCTGTTAAGGAAGTGTTGAACAAGTTTTGGTGATAGTGACCGTTCCCCAGACCATTCTCAGGTTGCAGACAAAGAATTTACAGTAAGTTACCATTCTTAGTTTAGCTGTATAAACCCAGCCTTTTCAACTATCACCTTCCCATGTGACTTGAATGGGTCCAACTTCGAACTTTCAAAATTTTATGAATGATATCTCGGACTTTCGACTTTCCGGACTTTCAATAATTATTGAACGTTCGTTACACGTTTTTCAGAACTATCGAATTACGAGCCGATCTCTAACCCTTGAATGTGTCATTCGCTAACTATCGAAAGAGTATTATTCTTTTTGCTAACCCTTCAAAAGTATGTTGATTTCGGTTAACCCTCAAAATTTATAGCCTCTATTTTTGGTTGACCCTAGAATATCTTTCGGTAACCTTAATTGGCAGTAACCTATAAGTAGCTTGCGCAAAAACCAGACCAATTTGCCCGCTAGTGTTAGGAAGGGTTTTTTTTAAACAAGACTTATGACTTGATGATAGTGCCATGTCCCCAGAACCATCTTTCCAGGTTCCACAGCCCATTTTACAGTAAGTTACCATTGTAGTTTAGTGTAATAAAACCTAGCTTTTTCAAAACTATCCACTATCCCATGACTTGAATGGTTCCAAAATTATAACTTTCAACTTTTACTGAAAGGATTTGTCGTACATTAGAACTTTCCGGACTTTCGATAATTATCGAACGCCTTCGTTGACGCGCCCGTTTGTTAAAAATTATCCAATTTAGGAGTCCCCCCCGATTCGCAACATCCTAAATGGTATTCGCTAACCCAAAAGTTATCGTTTGATTGTGGTAACCTGCATAGTTATGGCTCATATTTTCGCTCCGGCCCTCGAATAGTATAATTTGGAACCCTTCGACAAGGCCCCCGTCACCCTCAATGTGTTTGTGCAGACCCCCCCGACAACTGCCCTCCCCCCCCTTCCCCTCCATCCATGCCTAGTGTTTTGGAAGCCGTCCTTGTAACAAGTTTCTTGGTGATAGTGCCTGTTCCCCCAGATATCTTTTCAGGTTCCAAGCATTTATCAGTAAGCTTACTCATTGTTAGTTTAGCGGTACAAACCTTGCCTTTTCAAACTATTCATCGACTCCACATGACTGACTGGTTCCAAATTCGAATACTTTCAATACTTTTACCCTGAAGGATTTTTCTCGACGTCTAGAACTTTTCATAATCATCTGCAACGTGTGTGACGCGGTTTTTTTTTTAGATGATTAGCTGAATTTCCAAGATAGATCTCTAACCCTTAAAGTATTGTTCATTTTTGCCTAACCCTCCAAAAGTCTCCGTTCGTACCTTTCGGAACCCTCAAATTTTTGCGCCCCTCAATTTTTCGGTCGACTTATCGAAAGTTTTATCGCTCCCCCGGTTAACCCTCTAATGGCTAAAACTCTAAGGGTATATTGTTGTATCACTTGCTCAACGGGACTTGAAATGTCGTTTCTTGCACTACTTTAAACCGTTCCAGTTGCATCTAATTGAATACAACAGTATACCATGAAATGGCATGAATGCGACCTCTCCAAGCACCCTCTAATTGTAGCTTTGCGCAAAACCCAAACAATTGCTGCTAGTGTTGTGGATTCAAAACCGACAACTGCCCGCTTAGTGTTTAGGATAGTGTTTATATTGGCCATATCAAAGTTTTGGTCTTAGTGCCACCTGTTCTTCCAGACCCCATTGCCCAGGCTACCACAGCCTTCTTACAGTAAGTTATCATTGTTAGTTTTTAGCTGTAATAAAAACAGTCTTTCAAATATCACTCTCCTATTCTGCGTGTATGTCAATCTAGATCAACTTGGACTGAAGTTTCACGTTCCTTGAAGACGTTTCGCTAGTCATCCGCACTGGCTTTCTCAATTCAGATTATGGACTTGTACAAAAGCCAGTCCGTTATGATACCGCGAAACGTCTCACCAGCAAACTTTAAACTTCAAGTCCAGTGATCTAATTGAATACACACAGCCATATTCCATGAATGGATGCCCAATGAGAACCTTCAAAGCGTATCACTCTCCTCTTGAACTGAAGGGTCCAAATTCGAACTTCAACATCTTTACTTAAATGGATTCTCGGACTTTCGAACTTCAATATATATTGACACCGTGCGTTGAAGCGGGTTTTCGAGAATTTATCGACATTTACAAGCGATCTCTGAACCATTAAAATGTGTCTTCGCTAACTCTCGAAGTATTATCTTGTCACCTAACTCTCAAAAGTCACGTTTGATGTTACGGTAAAACCCCGAATTTAGGCTCTATTTTCGCTGACCCTAGAAAATCTTCTCGGGGTAACCTCGAATTGGCGTAAACCTCTAATGTGCTTGCACCCAAACAAACCCACCTGACACATCTGCCACTGCTAGCTGTTAAGGAAGGGTTCTTTTCAACGCAGTTTGGTGATCAGCGCTCATGTTCCCCAGTACCCATTTTCAAGTGCCCCTTCGGCAGTTACAGGATAGTTACCATTGTTAGTTTAGTCTCCGTAAAAAACCCCCGCCTTTCAAAAACTATACCTCTCAATTGACTTGAAGGTCCAAATTCAAACTTTCACAACTTTTCGAAGGATTCTCTCAGAATTTCGGAAACTTTCAAGACTGTTCCTTAAACTATTGAACGTTTGTTGCCAGTTCCTTCAAAGTTACATTTTTATTCGAATTTACGCAGCGTATCTCTTACCCTTGAATTACGCTAATATCGAAAAGCTATAATTCTTTTCGTAACCCTCAAAAAGTATTGTTTTGATTAGGTTAACCCTACAAAATGTATGCTCGATTTTTGGTGACCTCGAGTATTCTTGCGCGTTAACCTCTAATGGCCCGTCAACCCCTTTTAATGAGTTGCGCAAAACCCGGAATTGCCTTGGCTAGTGTTGCGCAAAACCTGACAATTGCCTCTCCGCCGCTAGTGTTAAGGCAGTGTTTTAACTAGGTCTTTGGTTGATAGTGCATGTTCACCCAGACATATGTATAACTTGCGTACTTCAAAATCATTTACCAAAGGACCTTTTATCGTACTTAGAATTTTCACCAGGTGCCACCGTCACTTACACGTAAGTCACTTTCTGGACTCTCGATAAGTTATTCAGAACTCCTTGTTGAAGCCTGTCTTTCCGCAGAATACGAAATATCAAATTACGAGCAGATCTTTAGCCTTAAATATGTAATCATCATAACTCTCGAAGCTATTCGTTCGTTTCTTCGTTAACCTTAAAAGTACCTCGTCGATTTGAAGAACCATTCAAATTTCATCCTGCGCCTTCCATTGGCTTCGGTGACCCTCGACAAGTTAGTTCCCCTGTAACCTTAATGGCCCGACCCAACCCTCTAATGTAGCTCGCTGCAAAACCGACAATTGCTCTTGTAGTGTTGCGCAAAACCCGTTAACAATGCCTGCTAGAGTTTGTTTAGGAAGGTCTTCTTAACAAGTTTTGGTGATAGTGCCATGTTACCCAGACATTGCCACTTGCGTGCCATCACATGCATTCTACAGCTAAGTCACCATTGTCGTTTAGCTGTAATAAACCAGCTTTTTCTTTTTTGAAACTATCACTCTTGTGGTACCCTGGGAAATGTTCCTGGGGAACATGGCACTATCACCAAAACTTGTTAAAACACTTCCTCATGGTACGAACGTACGTTCGTGCGCAGTAAATTAGAGGTCCATAAATTAGAGGGTTAACCGAATGAAATACTTTTGAGGTCAGGAAAATAGAGCCAAAAATTCGAGGTTCCGAAATCGAACATCACTTTGAGGGTTAGCGAATTACCTTCAGGGTTGGAGATCGGCTCTAAATTGATAATCTCGAAAACCGCGTCACGAACGTTCAATAATTGTGGAAAGTTGAAAGTCCGAGAATCCTTCAGTAAAGTTTGAAAGTTTGAATTGGACCATTCAAGTCAATGGGAGAGTGATAGTTTGAAAGCCGGGTTTATTACAGCTAAACTAATGGTAACTTACTGTTTTTTCGGACTTTCGAACTTTTGATAATTTTTGTTTCCAATTTCTAGGAATTTAGAAAATTGAGATTAGTTAAGAAATTTTCTATTCCTAGGAATTTTTTTAAATATGGAAATTCTCGATATCAATAAACTATCAAAAAATGTCCGGTATTCGGTAAAATCCGTAAAAGTCAAGAAATCCTTAATCCGATTAGGATGAATCATATTCCTGTCTTTTCTCTCTTCCTGTTCCCGTGTTTCTATTCTCCACACATTCTGTTTATTCTTGTTTTACTAAAACCCTGCCCATGCCCAGGCAGTCTACACCCACCCGGACAACCTATGCCTACACTGTAAGACAGCTCGGTGGGTTTACTTTCTCCCAATGCCACCCCTCTTGTTTCCCAAGTTGTAACGTTTATTGGTTGCACAATTGGGACATTGTAGACAACTGACCTCCCACATGTTCAGATGAAAGTTAAGCTCTCACATCCGTGTCATTGTTAGTCCACGTAATGTTTAGTTCTGAACTGTTTCGACAAGGTGTTTTCAGTCCTCTGACATTAATTGGATGTAAACCCTTCACTGCCGCCTCACGAACTTGGATTATACTGAGATGTTTTGTCTTTTCCACATGGAAAGACCAGAATCAAAATGTTTTCTGCAAACGCACTCTATATGATACTATGGGAAAATAATAGACGGAGTTTAGTAGATTTGATAATTTTTGTTACTTTTTCAAAAATGTGAAAACAAACCCACATAGATGTCAATGGTGGAGCTTCTGGGTGGGTTCAGGACGATCCTTGTTCTGCAGTCAATATCGTATATTCCAAGTTCAATATTGACTATATCTGTAAAACCCAATCAAATATTTCAAGTTCAAAAAACGCTTCAAAGTAGTTCGAAAGGTTTCAAAAGTTCTTCTGCAGAACATCCAGTTTTGATAGAACTCGGCATTTGGAATATAACCACCAAACCCATCCCTAACCCAAGTTACCCGTACAGGACATCCTGCCACATCTATGAAATCGCCCATTACTATAAACATGACATTGTCCAGCAGGGAAAGTCACGGAACTGTCAACCTATAAAAAGGTTTCAATATGTTTATTATATGACTTGGGTTTATGGTTATATATGCGGTTATTAATAGTATGGTTATTATAGGCTGGTTTTATTGACTATAAGGATTATTATAGACTGGGATTCGTAGGCTTGTTATATGACTAGTATTGAGGTTATTATATGACTGGTTTATATACTGGTAATATGACTAGGTTATTTATGTAGTTATTGACTAGGTTTTATATGCTAGGTTAGTTAATGACTAGATTAATGACTGGTTATTATATTATTTAGGTTTATTATATGTACTCTATTGAACTATGAGTATTATATTATGTTTGATTGGTTTATTATGATATGGTTATTATTAATGTATAGACTGGTATTATACATTTTAGGATTACTAGGTCCTATTTGACTGAGTTTATATGGTGTATATGTGATTATATTCTAGGTTCTTAATGGTTATTATCTACTACGGTCTTATGATTTCTATGGTTATTATATTGACTAGTTATTATATAGGTTTTCAATAGGTTATTATGATTGATTAGTATCATTATTATTGGTTATTAATTACTATGTATTTTTGGTTTATTAATAGTTATTTACTAGGTTATTTATAATGACGTTAATATTGTTATTAATGACTAGGTTATTTAATGGTTTATTAGTTATTTAATGACTAGGTTATTATACTGGTTCCCAAATTATATCACTAGTTATATGTTATTATAATAGTTTGTTTATGTACTAGGTTATTATGATATGTGTTATTTTATCATAGTTATTATCTTAATGTCTTATTAGGTTGTTATATGAACAATTATTATATATGTTATTATATTGACTCTATGGTTATTATATACTAGCTGATTACTATGAATAGTGCTATTATATGGTACTAGGGTTTATATGGCTATTAATCTGGTATTATATTATTTGGTTTTTCTAGTATTATATTACTAAGGCTATTAGATACTGGTTTTTAACTAGAGTTATTATCATTGGTTATTTATTCGATGCTTTATAGGTTATTATATGACTAGTTTATGGTTTATATACTATTATGGTATTTATACTAGGTTTATTTATAGTATTAGATTATTCATAGGTATATAAGACTACTATACTGGTTATATGATCAGGTTATTATATTACTATATATGTTATTATCATTGGCTATTATTACAGATAATCACTAGGTATCTTGGTTATATATACTGGTTATTATATGGTTCTTATATAACTAGGTTATTATATGGATTATTTCAGTGTATTGTATGGTTTTATTCTACTAGGTTATTATATGGCTTATTAAGGTTATTGATTATTAAATGTTTAGTTTATTAAACAGTTACTACACTATGGTATTATAAATGTGTTCTTATATGCTAATTGGTTATGTATATTACTTTGTTTTTTATGGTTATGATATTACTAGGTTTTATTGGTTATTATTACTAGGTTATTATTGGTTATTCATATCTAGATTATCTTGTTATATATGACTAGGTTTTATATGGTTTATTATATCTGATTATACTATTTATATTTTATTATATTACTAGGTTTGTTATATGGTTATACTGACATGGTTATTATATGGTTCTTATATGACAGGTTCTTATTGGTTTGTTTATTACTATGACTAGGTTATTCTCTGCCTAGGTTATTATATGGTCTTTATTATATGACTAGTAATTAATGTTATTATATTCTAGGTTATTAGATGGTATTATATTACAGATTATTATACTGGTTATTTATACCTAGTTATTATATGGTTATTATATAACTAGGTTATTATATGATTATTATCAGGGTATTATATTACTAGGTTTATTATATTACTAGGTTACTAATATGGTTATTTTATGATCTAGCTTATATATGGCTATTATATGGTTATTATATTATTTGGTTATTTTATGGTTAATTATATTCTATGTTTATTATATGGTTATTATATGACGGTTTTGACTATGGTGTATTATATGACTTGTGTTATTATATGACGAGGTATTCATATGAACTAGTTATTTATATGTTAATTAATATACTAAGGTTATTAATGACTAGTTGTTATATGGTTATTACATGACATGGTTATTATATGGTTATTATATGACTAGGTTCTTATCTGACTGGTTTTTCTATGTTTACCTGCTATGTTTCTTATCTGGTTCTTATATGACTAGAATTATATGTTTAGCTCTAACTAGGTACTTCTTGTTATTATTTACAGGTTTATTATAAGACTAGGTTACTATAATGGTTATATATTTCTCAGGTTATTATATGGTTTTTTATTGACTAGGTTTCTTAATTGTTATTAATGACTCGGTTTTTATATGTTTTTATGATATGGTTATGATGATATGATCACTTATCTGGTTCTTCTCTGGTTCTTATATCACTATGTTCTTCCCTGCTGATTTCAGGTTCTTTTTATTGCTAGGTTATTATATACCTATTACTATATGGGGTTACTTATATGCTAGGTATTTAACTCTGGCTATTCTCCTGGTCTTCCTCGGTTATTACAATGAGAGGGTTTTTTATTCTATGGTTCTTCTATGCCGCGGTTCTTCTCTGGTTATTCTCTCGTTATTCTATGCCTCGGCGGTCTTCTATGGTTACTATCATGCCTCGGTTCTTCTATGGTTATTATATGACTAGGTTTTATTATCTGGTTATTATATACACGATTATTAATACTGGTTATTCTATTACCTCGGCTCTTATTTGTTATCTGACTCAGTTATTATATTTTATTCTTTACTATGCTATATCACTAGGTTCTTATAGGTTGTTATATTACTTGCCTGATTCTTATCTGGTTCTTTATCTTACTAGGTTTCTTTATATGGTTTATTCTATTACTACTTGGTTATTTATGGTTATTATATTACTAGTGTATTATATAACTAGGTTATTATATGGTTATATCTTCCTCGTTATTATCTGGTTCTGCGCTGTTTTTCTGCTATGGTTTCATTTAATTTGGTTATTCTATAACTCTGTTTATGTATCTGATTCCTTCTCCGGTTATTACTTCCTAGGTTCTTCTATGACTCTTTACTATATGGTTCCTTATATGACTAGTTATTATCTGGCTCTTATGGTTCTTATATCTCTGGTTCATTATATGGACATGACCGACACGGAGAGAAGAACCGACTAGGTTATTATATCGTTTATTAATGCCTAGGTTATTATACGGTTATTATATGGTTATAATATGGATATTATTATATGGTTATTATTATATGGTTATTATATGACTAGGTTATTATATGGTTTTAATATGACTGGTTATTATATGGTTATTATCTTACTAGGCTATTATATCACTAGGTTATTATAGGTTATTATATTACTAGGTTATAATGTTGGTTATTATATTACATATTATTATATGGTTGTTTAGATCTAGTTTTCTATGGTTATTATAATTACTAAGGTTAAATTATGGTTATTATATAAATAGTTATTATATGATATTAGAGGGTTATTATATTATCTAGGTTATTATATGACTAAGGTTAACTATATGGTTCTTATATACTAGGTTTTATATAGTTATTATACCACTAGGTTATTATATGACTAGTGACTATAATGGTTATTATATGGTTTATTATATGACTAGGTTATTATATTTTCTGATATGGTTCTTACTCATCTGGTTGTTCTTATTATATGGTTATTACTATGCCCTACGGTTCTTCCCTGGTTCTTCTATGGTTCTTCTATTGTTCTTCTATGGGTTTCTTTCTGGTTTTCTGCATTCGGTTCTTCCTCTGCCTCGGTTCTTCCTGGTTTTCTTCTCTTCCCTCTCTTCTTATATGGTTCTTCGCTCCCTCGTTATTATATGGTTTATGACTAGGTTTATTAAATGTTATTATATTACTGGCTTTATTTGACTATGTTATTATATGGTTATTAAAATTACTAGGTAAATCTGTTCATATTTTACTAGATTATTATAGGTTATTATTACTATTTATTATATGGTTATTATATTACAGTATTATATGGTTATTATATTACTTAAATGTTTTCTATTATATACTAGGTTTATTCTCTTGGTTATTTACATTACTACTTTGGTTTATTATATTGGTTATTCTAATGACTAGGTTAATTATATGGTTATATATGACTAGGTTATATATGGTTATTATCATGACTAGGATTTTATATGTTTATGATATGTTTTTATTTATGGGTTATTACATATGGTTATGATATGAATGTTTTTATGATATGACAGATATAATATGGATATTAAATAACTAGGTTCTTATATTGGTTATTATGTTACAGGTAAAATGATATTACTTGGTTTTATAACGGGTTATTATCTTACTTGGTTATTATATTGTTATTATAATGACTAGGTTATTATATGGTTATTATATGACTAATTATTATATGGTTATTATACAGACTAGGCTATTATATGGTTTTAGTATGACTATGTTAGAATCTGGCTTAATACTAGGTATCATTTTATGGTTTTTATATTCTATGCTATTATAATCACTAGGTTTATTATAGGGTTTTATTATATACTAGTTAGAATATGGTTATTTATTACTAGATTATTATATGGTTATTATATAACTAGTTTATAATAGTGATTATTATAAGGTTAATTATATTACTAGTTTATTTATTGACAGGTTAAACTATATGGTTTATTATTGAGTAGGTTCTATATGGGTTCTTCTCTGGTTTTATATGACTCGGCTTTATTATATGGTTATTCTCTGACTAGGTTCATTATCTCGTTATTCTATGCCCTCGTTTCCCTCTATTGTTCTGCCTCTGGTTCTTCTGCTATTGTTCTTCTATGACTAGATTATTATAATGGTTTATTATAAGACTAGGCTATTAATAATGTTTATATGACTACGTTATAAATCTGGCTATCTGACTAGTTCTTATCAATGGTTACATTATATTACAGCTATTATATCACTAGGTTATTATATGGTTATATATTACTAGGTGTATAATGTGATTATTATATTACTAGATATTATATGGTTATTAATAACTAATGTTATTATATGGTTATTATATTACTATGTATCATATGGTTAATTATATACCTAGTTATTATATGATTATTATAAGGTTATTATATTACTAGGTTATTATATACTAGGTACTATATGGTTATTATATGACTAGTTTAAAATGGCTAGTACAATGGGTTATTATATTCTATTACTTGGTTATTTTAATGGTTATTATATTACAGTTATTATATGGTTATTATATGACTAGGTTATTAATATGGTTTTATTTCCGAGGTTAATAATATGGTTATTATATTACTAATTTTTATATGGTTATTATATACTAGGTTATTAATATGGTTTATATGACTAGGTTATATTATATGGTTCTATGACTAGGTTATATATGGTTATTATATTACTAGGTTATTATATCCACTATTTTTTTATAGGTTATTATATTACTAGGTTATATATGGTTATTATATTACTAGATTATTATACTGGTTCTTATATACCTAAAGGTTTTATATGGATAGTATATTCTAGGTGTTATTATATGGTTATTATATAACTAGGATATATTATAATAGATTATTATAAGGTTATTAATATTACAGGTTATTATATGACTAGGTTACTATATGGTTATTATATGACGGTTATTATAAGTCTTTATATGGTTATTATATTCTTTGTGGTTATTTATGGTATTATAGTTACTTTTGGCTATCATATGCTGCGAGATTAACTAGTTATTATCAGTTATTATACTGCCTAGGTTATTAAATGTTTGATATAACTCTTATTCTAATGGTTATTATTCTATGGTTTCTGCTCTGGTTATTCTTCTATGGTTGTTCTTATTCTCTGGGTTCTTATACCCTCGCTTATTCTTCGTTCTTATCTTCCTCGGTTATTATTGTTTATTATCACTAGGTACTTTCTTGGTTACAAATGACTAGTATTATGGTCCTGAATAGTCTCACTCTAGGCTTTATTATATCACTAGTGTTATTATATGTTTATTATAATTACTAGGTTATAACTGGTTATTATTTTACTAGATTTAATTATATGGTTATATATAACTAGGTATTACGGTTATTTATATTACTAGTTTATTATATGGTATTATATTACTAGGTTATTATATGGTTATTATATGACTAGGTTATTCTATGGTTATTAATATGACTAGGGTCTTATATGGTTATTATATTACTAGGTTATTCTATGTTATTATATTACTTGGTTGTATTATATGCTTATTACTATAACTAGGTTATTATATGGTTTTTCTTTATATGTTATATATGACTAGGTTATTATATAGTTTCTTATATGACTTGGTTATTATATGGTTATGATATGGTAGTATTATAATGGTTATCATTATCATGTTTGCTTATATGACTAGGTTATTATTGGTTATTATATGACTTTGGTTATTATATGGTTATGAATATGGTTATTATTATATGGTTATTATTAATCTGTGTTATATGACTTGTATTATATGGTTATTATATGACATTGGGTTAATTATATGGTTATGATATTGTTATTATTATATGGTTATTATTATATGGTTATTATATGAACTCGTTTTATTATCTGTGATTATATGACTAGGTTTACTTATATGGTTATTAGATGACTAGGCCTATTATATTGTTATTGTATTATTGATTCACATTATATGGTTATGATAATCACTATGTTATTATATGGTTATTATATTATTCGTTTTAAATATTTTATTATTTACTAGATTATTATAATGGTTATTATATAACTAGGTTTATATGGTTATTATTTATTACTGAGGTTATTATATGGTTAATTATATGACTAGTTCTTCTGGTTATCTACATTACTTTGGTCTTCCTATGGTTTATTACATTTACAGGTTATTATATAACTAGGTTATTATATGATATTAATTACTAGGTTCTTTATGTTTATTATATTTCTAAGTTTAGCGAACGGTACCAATTCAAAGCTTGCCAAATGAACGAACGAAGGTGTTTATCAGTCTCTGACAATTAATTGGATGTTAACCCTCTCCACTCAACCCCGCCCACTAAATGTGATTACATGAGATTTGTTTTGTTCTTTCTTTCCGCATGGAACAAGACCAGAATCCAAATAGTTTTTCGTCAAACGGCACTCTATCATGATCTCAGGGGGGAAATAAAGAACGAAGTTTTATTAGATTTAAATAAGTTTTTTTGTTCTTTTCAAAAATGTGAAAACAAACCCAATGAATGTCAATGTGAGCTTCGGGTTGGTTCAGATCTTTTCTTCTGCAGTCATATCGTTATTCCAAGTTCAATATTGAATAATCTGTAAAACCATCAAATATTTCAAGTTCAAAAAAGCTTCAAAAAGTTCGAAAGGTTTCAAAACGTGCTGCAAACCATCCAGTTTTTGACTAGGAACTCGGTTGGAAATATAACCCCAACCCATCCCTAACCCAAGTTACCCGTACCAGAATTCCTGCCACATTCATGAACTAAAATCATCGCCCATTACTACAAGCATGACATTGTCCCGCAGCAGTGAAAGTCACGGAAAACAATTGCAACCTCTAAAAAATGGTTTCAAATGGTTATAATACTTGGTTATTATAGTGGGTTATTAATATAACCTTGGTTATTATATACTCGGTGTTTATTAAATGGGTTATTATATGACTAGGTTATTATAATGCTAGGTTATTCTAAATGGTCTTATATGACTTGGTTATTATATGACTAGGTTTTTATATGGTTATTAATTATGACTTGGTTATTATATGACTCGGTTATTATATGGTTATTATATGACTAAATGTTATCTATAGTATATTATTATCGACTTTGTTCTTATATGAAATAAGGGTTATTATATGGTTATTATACGACTAGGTTATTATATGACTAGGTTGTTATATGGTTATACATGCCTGGTTAATTATATGGTTATTATATGCTAGTACATTAAATGACTAGGTTTGTTATTGGTTATTACAGACTGGTTATTATATGGTTATTATAGGTTTCGTATATGACTGGTTATTATAATTTATTATAGACTAAGGTTATTATATTGTTTTATATGCACGAGTTTTTTTAATATGTTTATTATATGGTTATTCTTATATTGTTTATTATCTGACAGTTAATATACTAGGATTTTGGTTTATTATAATAACTAGGTTATTATATGGTTATTATATAACTAGGTTCTTATATGATTTATTATAAGTTCTTATTTATTACTATGTTTAGAATGACTATGTTCTATCTGGTATATTATATACTAGGTTATTATAATTGCTATTATACTATGGTTATTATCTTACTTGGTTATTCCGGGTTATTATCTTACTAGGCATTATATGACTAGGTTATTATATGGTTATATATGACTAGGTTATTATACTGGTTGATTATATGACTAGATTATTATATGGTTTTCCTACTCGTTCTTCCTGGTTCTTCCCTGGACTACGGTTATTCTATGGTTTATTCCTGACCCTAGGTTATTCTCTGGTTCTATGACTAGGTTATTATATGTTTATTATATTACTAGGCGAAATTCATCATCACTAGTGTTATTATATGGTTATTTAATTCAAGGTTATAATCTGGTTTAAATTACTAGCATTATTATAGTGGTATTATATAACTAGGGTATTATATATTATTATAAGGTTATTATATACTAGGTTTTATATGACTAGTTTACTATATGGTTTTACTATGTGACTAGCTTATTATATATGGCTATATTGGTATTATATTACTTGGCTATTATATGGTCTTTATTACTACGGTTATTATATTGTTCATATATGACTAGTTCTTATCTGGTTATTCATCTCGTTCTTATCTGACCTAGGTTATTTCATGGTTTCTGCTCCTGGTTATTATTATATTTTCTCTTTCTGTTCTTCTCTTCTTCGCTTCTTATATTTGCTTCCTCTTCTCTGCCTCGGTTCTTCTCTGGTTCTTCTCTCGTTCTTCTCTGCCCTCGGTTCTTCTCTGGTTCTGATCTGGTTCTAGATCTCTGGTTCTTCTTCAGATGGTTTTCTTATAATGAACTACGGTTTTTATCATGACTATGTTATTATATGGCTATTATATTACTCTTTTCTTATACACTATCTATAATATTCTTATAAAATGGTTACTATACAGACACTGCTATTATATGGGTTTAACGACTAGGTTATTATATGGCTATATGACTAGGTTATTATATGGTTAGTTCTCTTACTAGGCTATTATATCACTAGGTTATTATATGTATATTATATTGCTAGTCTTATATGGCTATTATATGGTTATTATATTACTTGGCTATTATTATGGTTTATTATATTACTAGGTTATTATATGGTTATTATTGACTAGGTTATTATGGGTTATATCTCGTTTATTATATGACTAGGTTATTATATGGTTATGATATGGATATTATTATATGGTTATTATTAGATGGTTATTATATGACTAGGTTATTATATGGTTATTATATTACTATGTTATTATATGTCTATAATTACTAGATTATTGATGGTTTTAAAGACTAGGTTATATAATGGCATATGACTAGGTTATTATATGGTTTATATGACTAAGTTATATAGTTTATTTATCTTACTAGGCCTATTATAGCCCTGGGTTATATATGGTTGTTATAGTACGAGATTATTATCTGTTTATTATCTCACCTCGGTTTCTATAATGTTCTCTATTACTAGGTTATTTATAGGTTTCTGCTATGGTGTTATTCTGTATGGTGTCTTACTGGTTATTATATAACTATGTTTCATTATATGACTTCTCTCAGGTTATTATAAGACTAGTTTATTATATGACTAGTTTTTTATATGGTTATTAATATTACCTAGGTTATTATATGTTATTATATGACTAGGTTGATTATCGGTATTATATGGTTCTGATTGGATATTTACTATGGTTATTATTATATGGTTATTATATGCAGGTTATTATATGGTTATTAATAATGAGTAGGTTATTATATTTTTACTATGTTATTAATATGGTTCTTAATAGACTAGGTTCGTATCGGTTTTGATATTACTAGGCTATTATAAATCACTAGGTTATATAATGTTATTATCTTACTATGTTATTATATAGTTCTTATTTTACTAGGTTATTATATGGGTTATTATATAACTAGGTTTTATCTGATTATTATACGGTTATTATATTTACTAGGTATTATATGCTAGGTTACTATAATGGTTAATTTTATATTACTAGTATTATATAGCTATTATATGTACGTGGCTATTATTGGTTCTAATATTAACTAGGTTATTATATGGTTTAATTAAAGACTATGGTTATTAACCTAGGTTATTGTATGGCTATATATGGTTATTTTATTACTACTTTGGCTATTATTGTTAATATTTACTAGGTTATTATATGGTTATTATTTACTACGGTTATAATATTGGTTATTATATAACTAGATTATTTAATGGTTATTATATAACTACTATTATTATTGGTGATTATTTACTAGGTTAATATATGGTTATTATATCACTAGGTATTATATGGTTAATGACTAAGGTTTATAATGGTTTTATTATAGTACTCGGCTAATTATTATCACAGGTTATTATCTGGTTATTATATTACATTGTTATAATTGGTATTATTTTACTAGATTATTATATGGTTTATTAATATAACTAGGTTATTATCACGTTATTATATTACTTTACTAGTTAGTATATTGTTATTATATTACTAGTATTATATGGTTATTATATGCTGGTTATTTTATGTTAATAGATGACAGGTATTATTGGTTCTTATTACTATTTATTATATGGGTTATTATATGGTTTATTATATGACTAGGTTATTATATGTTATTATATAACTATGTTATTCTCTGGTTATTATATGGTTATTCTATGACTAGGTTATTGATATGGTTCATTATATGAACTGGGTTATTATATGGTTCTGCTATGGTTCTACTATATGGTTATTCTATATGTTATATAAGCCTAGGTTCTTCTCTGTTCTTATAGACTTGGTTATTATACTGGGCTTATCTGGTTATTATTATCATGGTTCTTCTTCTCCTGTTCTTCTCTGTTTTGGTTCTTCTCTGGTTCGTGCTCCTTTGGTTCTTCTCTGGTTATGCTCTGGTATCTTCTTCCTCTGGTTTCTTCTCCTGCCTCGGTATCTTCTCTGGTTTCCTTCTCTTCCTGGTTCTCTCTGGTTCTTCTCTTCCTCGCTCTTCTCCTGTTCTTCTCTTTTCGCTTCTTCTCTGGTCTTTATCCCTCGTTTTCCTTCTCTGGTTCTCCTCTTCCTCGGCTCTCCTATGCTTCTTATTTTACTCGATTTTCTATGGTTCTTATAACAACTGATTTTTTCTTATATGTTATTATATTACTAGTTATTATCTGGTTATTATATTAACTAGGGTATTCTATGACTAGGTTATTCTATGGTTATTACATTACTTGGTTATTCTATGGTTATACATTAACAGGTTATTCTCTGGTTTTATTATCAACTAGGTCATTATATGGTTATTAATTACTGAGTTATTATATGTTTTTATATGCTAAGTTTAGCCCCGTGAAATGTAAACAACCCAATGAATGGGCAATGGGCTTCGGCTTGGTTACAGAATCCTTTTCCTGCAGTCACTATCGTCGATTCCAAGTTCAATAGTAATAATCTGTAAACCATCAAATATTTCAAGTTCAAAAAAAAGCTTCAAAAGTTCGAAAAGGTTCAAAGTTTCTGCAGAAACCTCCAGTTTGAATAGGAACTCGTTGGCATATACCCCCCAAACCCATCCGAACCCAAGTTTACCCGTACAGACATTCCTGCCACAATTTCATGAAAATCGCCCATTACTACAAGCAGGGGGGGGGGGGGGACAATTGTCCGAGGCATGGAAAGTCACGGAAACATTGCAACCTATAAAAAAAGTGTTTCAATATGGTTATTATATTACTTGGTTATTATATGGTTTTATACAATTGGTTATTATAAAAAAATATGACTAGGTTATTAATGTTTATTATATTACGAGGGTTAATTATAGACTAGGTTTATTCTATGGGGTAATTAATGACTTGGTTATTTATGAACTAGTTATTATATGGTATTATATGACTTGGTTATTATATGAACTAGGGTTATTATATGGTTATTATATGACTAGGTTATTATATAATTATTATTGACTTGGTTATTATATGACTAGGTTATTATATGGTTATTATATGACTAGGTTATTATATGACTAGGTGTTATATGGTTATTACATGACTAGGTTATTATATGGTTATTATATGACTGGTAATTAATGACTAGGTTGTTATATGGTTCTTACAATTACTAGGTTTATTATATGGTTTTTATATGGTTATTATTGACTAAAGTATTATATAGCTTAGTATATGACTTAGTTTATTATAATGGTTATTTATATGCTAGTGGGGGGTGGGTTGTTTATATGTTATTATTATGGTTATTATTAGATGGTTTTTATAAATGAACTAGGTTTTATCTGATAGGATATTATTGGTTATTATATCTAGGTTTATTATATGGTTATTAATATAACTCGGTTATTATATATTAATTATCAGGTTATTATATTACTAGGTTATTAGATGACTATTTCCTATTGGTTATTATATGACTTAGTTTATATGGCTCATTATATGGTTATTCATTACTGGTTATTATTGGTATTCTATTACTAGTCATTAATTGACTAGGTTATTATATGGTTATTAATAAATGGTATTTATGACTAGATTATTATATGGTTATTATATGACTAGTTATTATATGGTTTATTCATGACTAGGTTTTAATTATATGGTTATTATATGACTAGTTTCTTATCTGTTCTATGACTAGTTATTATAATGGTTATATATTAAGCTAGGCTATTATATCACTATGTTATTATATGGTTATTATATTACAAGGTTATAAATGGTCCTATTATTACAGATTATTATATGGTTCTTATATACTAGGTTATTAATAATGATTATATAAGGTTTTAATTACAGGTTCATTATCGGACTAGGTTTACGATAATGGTGATTATATGACTAGCCTTATTATATATGGCTATTATATGGTTTTATATTCCTTGGTCTATTCATGGTTACTAAACTTACTAGGTTCCTTATATGGTTACATATCTGCACTAGGTTAGTATCTGGTTTATTATCTCGTTCTTCTCTGACTAGTTTTCTCTGGTTTCTGCTCTGGTTCTTCTTCATTGGTTTCTTCTTACTCGGTTTCTTCTCTTCTTAGATTCTTATCTGGTATTCTATGACTCGGTTTCTTCTATGGTTCTTCACTCGTTATTTCTTGCCTCGGTTTTTCCCTAGGTTATGCTCTGGTTCTTCTTCTATGGTTCTTTATTCGATGGTTATTATAGACTAGGTTATTTATGACTCGGTTATTATATGGCTATTATCTAACTAGGTTCTTATATCACTATTATATCTATTATTATATGGTTACTATAAGACTAGGCTATTATATGGTTTAAGACTGGTTATTATCTGCTTATTTACTATAGGTTGTATTATATGGTTTATGATATACTAGGGCTATTATATCATGGGTTTATTATATGTATATTATATTGCTAGGTATTATATGGCTATTATTGGTTATTATATTACTTGGCTATTATATGGTTATTATATTACTAGGTTATTATATGTTATTTATGACTTTATTATCGTGGTTATTATATAGTTATTTATATACTAGGTTTATTATATGGTATGATATGGATTTATTATAATGGTTATTATTATCTGGTTATTATATGACTAGGTTATTATAATGGTTTATTATAGACTATGTTTTATATGGTTTATATTACTCCTCGCTTAATTATATGGTTATTATAAGACTAAGGTTATTAATATGGCTATATGACTAGGTTTTTTATATGGTTACTGACTAAGTTATTATAGTTTATTATATACTAGGCTATTAATCACTAGGTTATTATATGTTGTTATATTACTAGATTATTATCTGGGTTATTATTATAACTAGGTTATTATATGGTTCTTATATTCAGAGGTTTATTATATTGTTATGATTGTTTATTATGATATGGTTATTATATTGTTATATCTACAGGTTATTAATATGATTATTATAAGGTTATTATAAAGACTAGGTTTATTATATGACTAGGTTAGTAATATGGTTTATATATACTAGTTATTATCATGTTATTATATACTATGTTTATTATACGGTTATTCTATGTTATGATATGGGATATTATTATATGGTTATTATTATATGGTTATTATATGCCTAGGTTATTATATGGTTATTATATGAGTAGGTTATTATATTACTATGTTATTATATGGTTATTATATGACTAGGTTATTAAATGGTTATTATATTACTAGGCTATTATATTCAACTAGTTATTAATATGGTTATATATTACTAGGTTATTATATAGTTATTATTTTATAGGTATTATATGGTTATTATATAACTAGGTTTTATATGATTATTATAAGGTTATTTATTACTAGGTATTATATGACTAGTTACTACTGGTTATTATATGACTAGGTATTATTAATAGGCTAGTATAATTACTGGCTATTATATGGTTACTATATTACTAGGTTATTATATGGTTATTATATACTATGTTTTATATAACTAGGTTATTGTATGGCTATATATGGGTTTATTTTCTTATTTGGCATTATATGGTTAATATATTACTAGGTTCCTTATATGTTATTAATATCCTGGTTATAATATGGTTTTATATAACTAGCTATTATATGTTATTATATACCTAGATTATTATCTGGTTATTATATTACTAGGTTTATTATATGGTTTTATATCCTAGGTAATTATTGGTTAAATGACTAGGTTATTATATGGTTATTATAAGTACTGGCTATTTATTCACTAGGTTAATTCTATGGTTATTATATTACTAGGTATATATGGTTATTATTTTACTAGATTATATATGGTTTATTATATACTCGGTTATTATCGGTTTATTATATTACTAGGTTATTTATATGTAAAAAGATTATTTATATTCAGTTATTATATGGTTATTATATGACTAGTTATTCTATGGTTTATTATTGGACTAGGTTTTATATTGTTATTATATAACTAGGTTATTATATGGTTATTATATGGTTATTATATTGACTAGGTTATTATATGGTTATTATATACTAGGTTATATATGGTTATTATATGGTATTATCTTACTAGGTTATTATAGGTTATTTCTGCACTTGGTCTATCTTGTTATGCCTCTGGTTCTTCTTATCTGTTATTACGATATGGGTTATTATATACTAGTTATTATATGGTTATTCTATGACTTGTTCATTCTATGGTTATGATCTGGTTATTCTTCTCTGTTCTTCTTATTGGTTCTTATATGTTTTGGTTATTATAGGTTATTATATGACTTGGTTCTTATATTGTTATGATTGGTTATTATTATATGGTTTTATATGACTAAGTTATTATATGGTTATTATATGCACTAGGTTTATTATTGGTGATATATGACTAGGCTATTATATGGTTAGATATTTTAGATTATTATATGGGAATTATATCACTAGTTATTATATGGTTTATTAGATTACATGTTATAATATGATTATTAATTTACTAGATTATTATATGGTTATTATATACCTTAGGTTAGTATATGGTTTATTAATTACTAGGTTATATATGTTATTATAATTACTAGGTATTATATGACCTAGGTTATTCTATGGTATTACATACTTGGTTATTCTATGGTTTTACATTACTATGTTATTATAGGGTTTATATAGAACTGAGGTTATATATATGGGTTATTATATACTTAAGGCGATTATATGTTTATTATATTTCTAAGTTTAAAGCGAACGTGAAATGTGAAAAAAACCCAATGAATGTCAATGGAGCGTGGGTGTTCATATCCTTGTCTGCAGTCAATATGTTCGATGCAAGTTCAATATTGAATAATCATGTAAAACCATCAAATATTTCAAGTTCAAAAAGCTTCAAAAATGTCTAAAAGGTTTCAAAAAGTTCTGCGAAACATCCATTTTTGAATAGGAACTCGTTGGAATATAACCCCAAACCCATCCCCTAACCCAAGTTACCCTACAGACATTCCTGCCACATTCATGAAATCGCCCTTACTCAAGCTGACATTGTCCAGCCGGGAAAGCCGGAAACATGCAACCGTCATAAAAAAGGTTGCAATGTGTTATTAAAATGACTAGGTATTATATGGTTATTATATACTCGGTTTATTATATGACTAGTTATATATGGTTATATATGACTAGTTTATTATAGTGACTAGTGTTTATTATTGGTTATTATATGACTTGGTTATTATAGTTACTAGGTTTTATTTATGCTCTTATTATATGACTTGGTTTATTATAATGACTATGTTATTATAATGGTTATTATATTACTTGGTTCATTCTATGACTAGGTAATTATATGGTTATGATATAACTTGGTTATTATATGACTAGGTTATTATATGGTTATTATATACTAGGTTATATATGGTTATTATATGCTAGGTAGTATATGGTTATTATTGACTAGGTTCTTTATATGACTAGGTTGTTATATGGTTATTTACAAGACTAGGTTATTAATGGTTATTATATGAACTAGGTAATTATATGACTAGGTTGGTATATGGTTATTACATGACTCGGTTATTATATGGTTATTATATGGTTATTATATGACTAGGTTATTATATGGTTTATGATCTGACTAGGTTTTTTATATGGTTATGATATGGTTATATAATGTTATTATATGAATGGTATTATTGAACTAGATTATTAGATGGTTCTTATATAACTAGGTTTATATATGGTTATTAATATAACTAGTTAATTATATGATTATTATATGGTATTGATATTACTAGTTCTTAGAGACTATTTACTATAGGGTTATTATATGAACAGCTATTATATGGCTATAATATGGTGTATTAATTACTGGTCTTATATGATTATTATAAAGGTTATTATATTACTCACTGGTTATTATATGACTAGGTTTTACTATATGGTTTTAATATGACTAGCTTATTATAGGCTATTATCTGTTTATTATATCTTGTGCTATTAATGGTTACTATATTACTAGGTTATTATCATGGTTATTATTATGACTAGTTTATTATAGGTTTATTATATCGTTATTATATGACTAGGTTATTTTTATGTTGGTTATTATGGGTATTATTTGGTTATTAATTAGATGGTTCATTCATTATAATTAGATATTATATGGTATTATGACTAGGTTATGATATTGTTATTTATAGTTTTATTATATGACTATGTTATTATATGGTTAATGATATGGTTAGTCATTAATATGGTTATTATGACTTGGTTATTATATGACTAGGTTATTATATGGCTATTATATTACTAGGTTATTATAATCACTATTATTTAGATTATTAATATGGTATACATAAGAGAGGCTATTATTGGTTATATGACTAGGTTATTCATCTGGCTAGTATCTAGTTATTATTTACTTACTTGGTATTTTAGGTTATTATATACTAGGTTAAGTATATGGTTCTTATATACTATATTATTATATGGTTCTTATATGACTAGGTTATTATATGGTTATTATATGACTAGGTAATTATATGGTTATTATATTACTGGTTACTTTTTATAATGGTTATATATTGACTATGGTTATTATATTTTATTATATTTACGAGGTTATAATAATGGTTATTAATTACTAGATTATTATATGGTTATTATTAACCTAGGTTGATTATATGGTTATTATATGGTTATTATATACGAGTTATTATATGATTATTTAAGGTTATTATATTACTAGTGTTATATTGACTATGTTATATATGGTTATTATATGACCTAGCTTAGTATGTGCTATTATATGTTATTATATTACTGGCTATTATATGGTATATATTACTAGGTTATTATATGGTTTTATATGCTAGGGGGTTTTATTATATTGTTTATTAATATTTATTATTTGACTCGGTTCTTATAGTGGTTATATATGGATTATATATGGTTAATTATATTTCTTAGAATATTATAAGTTATTATATGACTAGGTTATTATATGGGTTATTATCTAGTTATTCTAATGACTAGTTCTTATATGGTTATGATATGGTTCTTATTATATGTTCTTATTATAATGTTATTAATCTGACTAGGTTATTATATGGTTATTATATGACTAGGTTATTATATGGCTATTAATATTACTAGGTTATATATGACTTTATATATATTATTATATGGTTTACTATAAAACTAGGCATATCTGGTTATATGACTAGGTTATTATATGGCTAATGACTAGGTTATTATATGGTTATTATATTACTCGGCTATATAATCACTAGGTTATTAATGGTTAATTATTTCTAGTTATAATATGGTTATATTACTAGATTATTAATAATGGTTCTTATATCCCTAGGTTTTCATAATATGGTTCTTATATTACTAGGTTATTACTGGTTAGTATATAACTATGTTAGTATTTATTATTAAGGTTATTACATTACGAGGTTACTTATATGACAGTGTTCCTATATGGTTATTAATCTGACTAGGTTATTATATGGTTATTATATGACTTGGTACTTGGTTATTATATGGTTATTATCTTCTAAGGTTATTATCTTGTTATTATTGATAGGTTATTATATGGTTATTATATGACTAGGTTATTATATGGTTATTATTGACTAAGTTATTATATGGTTATTATATACTAGGTTATTTATGTTATTAATTACTAGCTATTATATCACTAGGTATTATTGGTTACTATAAGTGCTAGGTTATAATATGGTTTTAGATAATACAATTATTATATGGTTATTATATAACTAGCTTCTTATTGGGGTGTATTATATTACTAGGTTATTTATGGGGTATTTATAACTAAGTTCTTATGAATGCATTATTATAAAGTTTATTATATGACTAGGTTTACTAATGGTTATTAATTACTAGGTTAATTAATATGGCCTATTATTGGTTATTATATTACTTGCTATTAATATGGTTACTATATTTAACTATATTTTATTATAATTGTTATTATATGACTATGTAATATATGGTTTTTATATGTTATATATGACTAGGTATTATATGGTTATGATATGGATATTATTTATAGGGTTTTATTATATTTTTATTATTGACTATGTTATTATAATGGTTTATTATATTACTAGGTTATTATATGGTTTTAATATACTAGAATGATTATATGGTTATTTCAATGAAGGTTCGAATTTGGACCCATTCAAGTCAATAGGAGAGTGATAGTTTCAAAAAGCTGGGTTTATTACAGCTAAACTAACAATGGTGACTTACTGTAAATGGCTGTGGCACCTGGGAAATGGTCTGGGGAACATGGCACTATCACCAAAACTTGTTAAAACACTTCCTAAACACTAGCAGGCAATTGTCGGGTTTTGCGCAACACTAGCAAGCAATTGTCGGGTTTTGCACAAGCTACATTAGAGGGTTTCGGCCAATTAGAGGGTTACCGAACTATACTTTCGAGGGTCACCGAAAATAGAGCCATAAATTTGAGGGTTATCGAAATCGAACGATACTTTTGAAGGTTAACGAAAACGAACAATACTTTCGAGAGTTAGTGAATTACATATTTAAGGGCTAGAGATCGGCTCGTAAATTTGATATTTCTCGAAAACAGCTTCAACGAAGGTTCTATAATTATCGAGAGTCCAGAAAGTGACTTACTGTAAATGACTGTGGCACCTGGGAAAAGTTCTAAAGTACGAGAAATCCTTTAGTAAATGTTTGAAAGTACCTTAGAAATGGTCTGGGGAACATGGCACTATCACCAAAACTTGTTAAAACACTTCCTTAACACTAGCGGGCAATTGTCAGGTTTTGCGCAACACTAGCAAGCAATTGTCGGGTTTTGCGCAAGCTACATTAAAGGGTTACGGCCAATTAGAGGGTTACCGAAAGATACTTTCGAGGGTCACCAAAAATAGAGCCATAAATTTGAGGGTTACCGAAATCAAAAAATACTTTTGAGGGTTAGCGAAAAAGAATTATACTTTCGATAGTTAGCGAATTCAAGGGTTAGAGATCGGCTCGTAAATTCGATAATTCTTGAAAAACGTGTCAACAAACGTTCAATAATTATGGAAAGTCTTGAAAGTTCGAAAGTCTGAGAAATCCTTCAGTAAAAGTTTGAAAGTTTGAATTTGGACCCATTCAAGTCAATGGGAGAGGGATAGTTTGAAAAGGCTGGGTTTTTTACAGCTAAACTAACAATGGTAACTTACTGTAAATGGCCGTGGCACCTGGAAAATGGTATGGGGAACATGGCACTATCACCAAAACTTCTTAAAACACTTCCTTAACACTAGCGGGCAATTGTCAGGTTTTTTTTGCAAGCTACATTAGAGGGTTACGGCCAATTCGAGGGTTACCGAAAGATACTTTCTAGGGTCAGCGAAAATAGAGCCATAAATTCGAGGGTTACCGAAATCAAACGATACTTTTGAGAGTTAGTGAAAAAGAATAATACTTTCGAGAGTTAGCGAATGACACATTTAAGGGTTAGAGATCGGCTTGTAAATTCGATAATTCTCGAAAACCGCTTCAACGAACGTTCAATAATTATGGAAAGTTCGAAAGTCCGAGAAATCCTTTAGTAAAAGTTTGAAAGTTCGAATTTGGACCCATTCAAGTCAATAGGAGAGTGATACGCTTGTGAAGGTTCTCATTCATCCAGGTCATGGAATATCTGTTGTATTCAATTAGATCAACTGGACTTGAAGTTTAGTTCTTGAAGACGTTTCGCTAGTCATCCGACTGGCTTTGTACAAGTCATTCTGAAATTAGAAGCCATCGGATATTACTAAGCGAAACTCTTCAAAACTAAACTTCAAGTCAAGTTGATCTATTTGAATACACAGATATAGGAGAGTGATAGTTTAAAAAGGCGGTTTTATTACACTAACTACAATGAAACTTTCTGTAAAGGCTGTGGTACCTGGGAATGGTCCTGGAACGGCACTATCACCAAAACTTGTGATAGTGCCATTGGTAAAACCCTTCCAAACACACTAGCGGGGCAGTTTGTCCGGTTTTGCACAACACTATAGCAAGCAATTGTTGGGTTTGGGCCCTACATTAGAGGGTGCTTGTGAGGTTCTCATTCATGCCAGGTCATGGTATACTGTTGTATTCAATTAGATCAACTGGACTTGAAATGTAGTTCAAGAACTACATTTCAAGTCCAGTTGATCTAATTGAATACAACAGATATACATTAGAGGGTTTTAGCCAATTAGAGGGTTACCGAACGATACTTTCGAGGGTCACCGAAAATTGAGCCATAAATTTGAGGGTTACCGAAATCGAACGATACTTTTGAGGGTTAACAAAAATGAACAATACTTTTAAGGGTTAGAGATCGGCTTGTAAATTAGATAATTCTCGAAAACCGCGTCAACGAACGTTCAATGATTATGGAAAGTTCGAAAGTCTGGAGAAATTCCTTCAGTAAAAGTTTGAAAGTTCGAATTTGGACCCATGTCAAGTCAAGTGGGAACGTGTAGTTTGAAAAGGCTAGGTTTATTACACCTAAACTAACAATAGTAACTTACTGGTAAATGGCTGTGGAACCTGGAAAATAGTCTGGGGGAACATGGCAACTATCACCAAACTTTTTAAAACGCTTCAAAACACTAGCAGCAATTGTCCGGGTCTTGCACAAACACATTAGAGGGTACGCCCTTTCGAGGGTTACCAAATTATACTTTCGAGGGCCAGCAAAAATAGAGCCATAAATTTGAGGGTTACCAAAATCAAACGATACTTTTGAGGGTTAGCGAATGACACATTTAGGAGTTAGCGATCGGCTCCTAAATTGGATAATTTTCAAACCGCGTCAACGAACGTTCGATAATTATCGAAAGTCCGGAAAGTTCTAATGTACGACAAATCCTTCAGTAAAAGTTTGAAAGTTAGAATTTGGACCCATTCAAGTCAATGGGAAGTGATAGTTTGAAAAGCTAGGTTTTATTTACAGCTACAAACTAACAGGTAACTTACTGTAATGGCTGGTGGAACCTGGAAAATGGTCTGGGGACATGGCACTATCATCAAGTCTTGTTAAAAACACTTCCTAAACACTAGCGGGCAATTGTCTGGTTTTGCGCAAGCTACATTGAGGGTTACTGGCCAATTAGAGGGTTACCGAAAGATACTTTTCGAGGGTCAACCAAAAATAGAGCTATAAATTTGAGGGTTTAACCGAATCACATACTTTTGAGGGTTAGCAAAAAGAATAATACTTTCGTAGTTGAGGCGAATGACACATCAAGGGTTAGAGATCGGCTCGTAAATTCGGATAATTCTTGAAAAACGTGTCAACGAACGTTCAAATAATTATTGAAAGTCCGGAAAGTTCGAAAGTCCGAGATATCTTCAGTAAAGTTTTGAAAGTTCGATTTTGGAACCCATTCAAGTCAATGGGAGAGTGATAGTTTGAAAAAGGCTGGGTTTATATACAGCTAAACTAAGAATGGTAACTTACTGTAAAATTGCTTTGGCACCTGAAATTGTCTGGGGAAATGGCACTATCACCAAAACTTGTTAAAACACTTCCTTAACACTAGCGGGCAATTGTCAGGTTTTGCGCAACACTAGCAAACAATTGTCGGGTTTTGCGCAAGCTACATTAAGGGTTACGGCCAATTAGAGGTTTACCGAAAAAATACTTTCGAGGGTCACCAAATTATAGAGCCATAAATTCGAGGTTCACCGAAATCAAACAATACTTTTGAGGTTTAGCGAAAATAATACTTTCGATAGTTAGGCGAATGACACATTCAAGGGTTAGAGATCGGCTCGTAAATTCGATAATTCTTGAAAAACGTGTCAACGAACGTTCAATAATTATTGAAAGTCCGGAAAGTTCGAAAGTCCGAGATATCCTTCAGTAAAAGTTTGAAAGTTCGAATTTGGCCCCGTTCAAGTCAATGGGAGAGTGATATTTTGAAAAGGCTGGGTTTATTACAGCTAAACTTACAATGGTAACTTACTGTAAATGGCGTGGTAGGCCGTGGGAAATGGTCTGGGGAACATGGCACTATCACCAAAACTTGTTAAAGCACTCCTAAACCTAGCAGGCAATTGTCCTGTTTTGCGCATACTACATAGAGGGTTTTACTACTGCCATTAGAGGGTTTACCGAAAAAACTTTCGAGGGTCAGCGAAAATAGAGCCATAAAATCGAAACGATACTTTTGAGGGTTAGCGAAAACGAAGTACATTCAGTTGTGGAGAATCTTTCCGAAACGGCGCACACCGGAATTCCACAACTAATAAGCACAACTTTATTGAGGCAAATTATGCCATTAAAACTACAAACATAGACAATTCCCGCCTTACGCGTTTCGAGCCGACACTGGCTCTTACTCATAGGCTAGGGGTGTGTGTCCCAGTTCAATCCTCTTATAGGGAAAATCGCGTCACACAGAGGAAACGCCCCATGCGGACGTCTAGGCCTATCAGATCCCTTATAAACAATTAAAACCAAAATATTAACCCTCAATGCTATGCAAGAAAACGTTGCCAAAAGCTGATAAATACAGCGACACAATAAGTTTTAAAACGCTGCATCACAATAATAGTGAGGGAAGTAGAACTGCACAATCTATGCAAAATGTAGTATATAATATAATATGATAGATCCAGATTCATTCAAAACATAGTCCAGAATGTGACAACTGTTAATGACTCAACTTATTAACAATATTGTATCATATAAATCCAGCTCATTCTTTCTATTATTGAATTAAACTTATTATAAATTATAACATATTTATGATGAGTCCAAAATAGTTTATTGAAGATATTCTAAATATTGAAGTGACACTCAATAATACGTTTACATCACTGTGGAAGCTACACCACCGCAGACGAATCCCCTCCTGTGGTAATCCAACAACCTCCAAACTCTCGGGTCGGCCCGACCTCCTCCGAATGCAAAGTCTCTATAGAAGTAGAGAAAGGTGTACCTCCGGGAACAGAGACTCCTGTAGACCGTGTTAGCTATAAACGTCCAAATTTTATGAAAACGTTAAATACACAGACAATATCCACACCGAGAGAACGCCACGGAAAGGGGGGGGCGTGGCCTGACCGTTCGCGAACTCTCCGCTTCTTAGAGACCCACAAGGGGAGATGGTCACTGCTATATATACAGGTAAGTAAACCAATCTACAAGTTCAAACCTGCAAACAATCCAGCTGGAAGAATATAAAAAGGCATCAGATAATTAACTATAAACAAATCGAATCAATGAATAACAAAAAGAGAGACAAGATATAGGAAAAAGATGTACCTACACCTATATTACTCTGAATAAAGTGCCAATATGTCCTACAATATATAAAAATCAAAAATCAAAAAACACAAAATATAACAAAAAAATATATACATGAGCTTCAATTATACACATGTATGGTGTTACACACAATGTGGGATAGCGATATTCCCATATACACTACCCTCTAAGAGAAAGAATGTGTGTGATACATGCATGACAAAAATGAAATCCGTCTATCTATACGGGTGTGTACTGTTCCTAGATCCAAGATCTATGTTTTATAACCGTTTTAGACTCCACATGGAATCGCAACGACACATGCAAAACTTTTAATCAACAAAGCAATAAAGTTTTCAAATTCGTTCCGCATAAAGACCCGAAAGGTTGTTAAGTTTTTTTGACGGTAACATGGCAAAGGAAAGATCTTTTTCTCATATGGATACATTATTGTCATTGGTTTCACCCTGTCTTGTTGTTCCTTCGGAAGTCCTGTAATATTTATCAGTCAGCGATTGTTTTCCTTTTTTTTTTGGAATTAGTTGGAGGAGTGTGTCTCTCTGTCTAAAGAACAGTTTTTTTTATCATAATCAACCTCCTTAATTTTATGTTTTGTTATCCCCGGGCCTCGACGTTCCCCCATAATTTCCAATGCCTGGGCCATTAACAACAACGTTTTTCCAACTCTTACATATAGGGCGACGCAATCTAATAAATTGGCCAATGGTATAGAGTTTGTAGTAAACTGCTTTGTAGTGTCTGATTTGGCAATGCAAGATGGCATTTTTGTAATGGTTTTTTCTGATAACTCGAGACACCATGTCCATGTTTTCCAACACTATAGAGAACATATCAGAAAATCCAATACTTTCATTCATGTTAATATGTGGTGGTACAGTTTTTTATTATACTCGTTCTGAATTACAGTAAGCATAAAGTTCTGTAATCATTGTGGGGGGTCCCTCCTTTCCAAACACCGTTTGTAGGGTAAGTAACTTGTTTAGCGCAACATAAAAATAGTTAGTATAATAATATTCAAGTATTTCTAAATAGATTCATTTTGTTATGTCACATATAATTACTCATAGTAATCAAGCCAATATTTGGTGCCTTAAGAGTCCTTGTGGAATGGCCCCCTTCCAATCATGAATATAAGATGTTTACAACTCCATAGACAACCCAATGACAAATTAGAGTCCCATCTAAAGTTTATTAACAGGTATGTTAACAGGCTTGTAGTGTCCTTCAAGTAACTGGGCGATCTTAATAACCATAGGTAAAAGTCAGGTTATCCAGAAATATTCCTGTCTAGAATGTTGTTCGTAAGAGATCCCTATAACCCCACAATGGGGTCCCTGGCTTGTTCCATTAATTAGCAGACTTAATGTACTTTTTGAGGAACATATGACAAGATTAGGTGTTACACTCGGGTTTTCCTAATCCCAGGAACTTCAACATTCTTCTGCATGATGATATTATGAGATCACGTCCCTTGTCAATATTAGTGTGTTTATAACGTAAATTAATTTTAAATAGAATTTCAATAGAATCACCCAATAGTAAAACAATATTAGTAATCTTATCATCTTAATTGCCTGGGAGCCTTCCTTTCATACTGTAACTGTATCCATGACTATACTATGGAGCCTCCCTTTATTCCCCGAGTTTCTGAATCGGTTATTTGACATCATTATTTTTTTTAGTTGGTGTAAACGCTATTTTTTCCTCTTTTGTTTCAGATTGTGACTCCGTACGTTGTTTTTTGAATATTGGTATTTGATTTTTGGGGAAATCCATTTTTTCTAAGTCCCTGTATACCACTTGTGAAACAAACTCCTATATTGTCCTTTGTTTCTAACTGGTATAAAAAGATTGAAGTGCTCTTCTAGACCAGTATCGTAATTATATCTGGGTTGGTTAGTTCCCTACCATATTTGGGTTTTAACGTGGAAGGTTGTTTTTGTTAATAAATTTGTTTTTGTCCAAAAAATTATCAGTACATATGTGATTGTTTTTGTCCACATTGTTAATCTTGAGTCCTCTGAGTGGTAAAAATCCCCATGCATATTATTGCATATTTCTGTGTCCAGTTAAATTGGCTTGATGTGACATATGGAGTTTTTTCCTATTGCATTTAAGTAATGTAGTAAATTGATGTCCTCTTAAGGGTCAATTTTCTGATAAATCTATTGAGATCTATAAAGGACTTTTCCAAAAGTCCATCCATAGGTTTCAACCTATAAACGTATTCAGAACACCCTTATTAAGTACAGGTGACTCTGGTCCCGTGTGAGCACGTATGAGAGAGATTAATCATCATGCATCATTTACCCTTATCATCATCAATAATCATTGTTGAAGTTTTGGTGTATTATAATATCTCTTCTCCCTGTTTTGTGGTTTTAGATTGATGGCCTCTGATGTTTTTTCTTATTTTTCCTCCGGTTAGTTCCCTTCTGTGTCTTCTCTTTCGTTCGATCGGCTCCGTGGAATGTCTGGGTCGTGAGTCTGCCTCCTGTATGGGCGCCAGCGTTTTGAGCTCATATTTGATATTCCAAATCCATCTCCTGCATCGCTTCTTTTATCTAAAACAAGAAGTGGAAGGGGTGAAGTGTTGCTTCCTATTTCTTTCCTCCTTCCCCCATAATTTAAGAGTCTCATAGTCCCCTGAAATGGACTTTTCTATTATCTCAGTGGGGTCTCTGGTATAATTTTATTATCCGATTTTTATAGACCCATTGTTCCGGTATAGGGATTCTTCGACCATCCAGCAGAATATTTGGATAACCTGCTTTTACCTAGGTTTTAGACTGCCCAGTTACTTGAAGGACCACTACACAGCCTTGTTAACATCTTTAAATAACTTTAGATGGGACTCTAATTTTCATTGGTTGTCTATGATTTTACACATTATTACAGGTATTGAGCATTCCACAGGACTCTCACAACCAAAATGGCTGGATTACTATGAGTATTATTGTGACAATACACAATGAGATAGTTTTTAGAAATACGTGAATCTTTACTTACTACTAACTATTTTATGTTCGCTAACAAGGTACTACCTCCAACGGTTTAGAGGGGCGGGCTAGGGGGGCAAATTTCAACGCCTCATTGCCAAACCTACTGATGGGTAATTGTGGGAACGAGACCTCATATATGGTTTCTAACAATCCCGTATAGGCCCATATAGTTACATATATTGAAATATAATATGACATATTATTGGTTTGGAATGGAGCCACCACAATGATTACAGACTTTATATGCTACTGTAATCAGAACAGTATAATATAAAACTTTACCCACTATACATAATGAACGTATGGATTTTCTTGATGTCTCTCTATATGTTGACACATTACATGGTGGTCTCTGCTTTATACGAAAACCCATTACTAAAAATGCCCATCGTTGCATGCCAAAGCACACACTACAAAGCAGTTACTAACTCTATACATTTGGCCATTGAATTAGATTGCGTCGCATATGTAAGAGTGGGAACGTTTAATGCCAGGCATGGAATTATGGGACCGCTAAGTGCGAGGGGATATCAAATCTATAACATTAAGAGTGCCTTATGATAAAACTGTTACTTTTAGCAGAGACACACTCCTCACTAATTCCAACAATAAAAAAAGTAACAATCGCTCCTGATAATTACATGGACTCCTGAAACAACATGGTGGAACCCATGACAATAGTATGTTATCCATATATGGAAGAAAGATCTTTCCTTTTGTGCATTACAATTTCTAAACAGAGTGGCAAAATCATAAGATCATACACAAATATTGGAATGCCTTAGAGGCTGATCCCAAACTTAAAGGCACACTGGGTAAGGGTCCCATTTTTGTTACAAAAACTGGGTATTGGGTCCTTATTTGTCTCATCTCTGTTTCAGTAAACCCATTTATGACCAATACCACATGCTATTTGGACCCATTCAAGTCAATGGGAGAGTGATAGTTTGAAAAGGCTGGGTTTATTACAGCTAAACTAAGGTAACTTACTGTAAATGCCTGTGGAACCTGGAAAATGGTCTGGGGAAAAAGAGAGACAAGATATAGGAAAAGATGTACATACACCTATATATACTCTGAATAAAGTGCAAATATGTCCTACAATATATATAAAATCAAAAAATCAAAAAATACAAAAAATATATACAAAAAATATATACATGAGCTTCAATATACACATGTATGTGTATACACACAATGTGGATAGCGATATTCCATATACCACTACCTCTAAGAGAAAGAATGTGTGTGAATATAAGGCATGACAAAATGAAATCCAGTCTATCTATACGGGTGTGACATGTTCCTAGATCCAAGATCTATGTTATTATACCGTTGTAGACTCCACATGGAATCGCAACGACACATGCAAACTTTAATCAACAAAGCAATTAAGTTCAAATTCGGCATTAAGACCGAAAGGTGTTATAGTTTTTAGACGGTACATGACAAAGGAAAGATCTTTCTTCCATATGGATACATTATTGTCATTGGGTTCACCCTGTTGTTTCCCGGAGTCCCTATGTATATTATAGTAGCGATTGTTCTTTTTTATTTTGGAATTAGTGAGGAGTGTGTCTCTGTCTAAAAGTACAGTTTTATCATAAGCACTCTTAATGTTATAGGTTTGTTATCCCCTCGCACTTAGACGGTCCCATAATTCCATGGCCTGGGCATTACACGTTTCCCAACTCTTACATATGCGACGCAATCTAATAAATTGGCCAAATGGTATAGAGTTAGTAACTGCTTTGTAGTGTGCTGATTTGGCATGCAAGATGGCATTTTTAGTAATGGGTTTTCTGTATAAATCAGAGACCACCATGTCATGTTCAACATATAGAGAGACATCAAGAAAATCCATACGTTCATTATGTATATGTGTGGTAAGTTTTATTATACTCGTTCTGATTACAGTAGCATATAAATTCTGTAATCATTGTGGGGTCTCCATTCCAAACCACGTTGTAGGTAGTACTTGTTAGCGAACATAAAATAGTTAGTAGTAAGTAAATATTCAAGTATTTCTAAAATATATTCATTTTGTATGTCACAATAGATATCATAGTAATCAAGCCAATATTTGGTTGCTAAGAGTCCTGTGGAATGCTCAATACATGTATATAATGATGTAACATCCATAGACACCAATTGCACATTATAGGCTCCCATCTAAGTTTATTAAAGTAATGTTTAACAAGGCTTAGTGGTCTTCCAGTACCTGGCAGTCTAATACCATAAGGTAAGCAGGTTGACACAAATATTCAGCTAGATTTATCGTTAAGGAGATGCCTATATAACCCGACACCATCGTGTCTTGGCTGTTTACATTAATTAGCGCTTTATTGTACTTTGGAAACATATGAAAAAGATAGTGTACGCGGGTTTCGGTATCCTCAGGAATCTCAAATTCCTTCTGTCATTGATAATATTTAGATCAGGACTTCCTGATCAATATTGGGGAGGAGGTGTAATAGTAACGTTTATCAAATTCTTTTCATAGGATCACCCATAGACACATCTTAGTATCTATATCAGCTAATTGCCTGAGGCTTTCCATTTCATACTGTCCGTAAATCCCATGACACTATGGGGGGATCCTCCTTTATCCTAGTTTCATGATCGTTATTGACTCATTATTTTGTTTAGTTGGTTTAACGCTATGTGGTTTGCTCTTGTTGTTCAAGTTGGAAACTCCTGTATGTTTGATATTGGTATTTGAATGTGGAATCCAATTTTTTGCTAAGTCTGTATAACCAACTTGTGAAACACATCGATTACTTGTCCTTTGTTCTGAACTGGATAAAGATTGAAGTGCTTCTTAAGAAGCAGTATGTATTATAATATGGTTAGTCTCCATATTGGTTACGTGGAGAGTGGTATAAATTGTTGTCCAAAAATTATAGTAACATACTGTGATTGTTGTCCACATTGTTAAACTGAAGTTCCTCTGAGTGTAATCCCACCAATGTATTAGTGTCATTTTCTGTGTCAGTTAAATTGGCTGATGGTGAATATGGGGAGTTCTATTTATTAAGTAAATTGAAATGTCTCTTAAGGGTCAATGTTCGATACTCTATTGAGATACTATGGACCCAAAGTCATCCATAGGTTAACCTAAAGTTAATTCAAACCCTTTTAAGTACATTGATCTGGTTCCCTGCCCCCTGTGACACAGTATAGAAGATATAATAATCATATGCTATCATTACCTTATCATCATCAATATTCATTGTTGAAGTTTTGTTTGTATTAATATCTCTTCCTCCCTGTTGATGGTTTTAAGGATTGATGACCTCTGATGTTTTCTTTTTTTCTCATTTTTCCTCCGTTTTAGTTTCTTTGTGTCTTCTCTGTCTGTCGATTCGGAGCTCCGTGGATGTACTGGGTTGATCTCTCCCTGTATGGGGCACACGGTTTAGACTATCTTGGAAGATCCAAATCCTCTCCTGCATCGCTTCTTGTTACATCTAAAAAAGAAGTGGAAGGGGTGGAGTGGTTGCTCCTATTTCCCCCATAATTAAGAGTCTCATATTCCCTGAAATGGACTTTTCTATTATTCATTGGGGTACTGGTATATTTATTATCCGATTTTTATAGACCCATTGTGTCGGGGTTAATAGGATCTCGTACATAACGAAGGCACCAGCAGAATATTGTGGATACTGCTTTCCTATGTTATTAGACTGCCCATTACTTGAAGGACACTTTACAGCCTTTAACATACCTTAATAACTTAGATGGATCTAATTTTCATGGGGTTTCTATGGAGTTCATTCCTTATATGACATGTAATTGACATTCCACAGACTCTCAGCAAACCAAATATGGCTTTGATTACAATATCTATTGTGACATACAAATGAATCTATGTTTAGAAATACGTGTAAATATTCTTACTACAACTATTTTGTCGCTAACAAGTACTACCTACAACGTAGAGGGGCGGCTATGGGGCCCAAAAATTTTCATATCAACCTCATATGCCAACCTTACGCGATGGGTATGTGGGAACGAGACCTCATATATGGTTACTAACAATCCGTATAGAGCCCATATAGTGTACAATATAGATGATATAGTAGATAACATATTATTGTTGGTAATGGAGACCCCACAATGTTACAAATTTATAGCTACTGTAATCAGAGACAGTATAGATTAAACTTACCACAGCATATACATAATGAACGTATGGATTTTCTTGAGGTCTCTCTATATTTTGAACAATGACATGGTGGTCCTCTGCATTTATACCAGAAACCCATTACTAAAAGTAGCCATCTTGCATGCCAATCGAGCCACTACAAAGCAATTTACTAACTCTATCCATTTGGGCCAATTATTATATTGCTTCGCCACATATGTAAGAGTTGGGAACCGTTTAATTGCCCAAGAGCCAATGGAATTATGGGACCGTCTAAGTGGAGGGATATCATATTATACACATTAAGGGCTTATGATACAAACTGATTTTAGACAGAGACAACACTCCTCATATGTCCAAAATAAAAAAGAACATCTCTACTAAATATACATAGGACTCGGGAAACACAGGGTGAACCATGACAAATTAATGTATGCGCATATGGAAAAGATCTTCCTTTCAGTACATCTTTCTAAACAAGAGTGGTCAAATCAATAAGATCATCAAAACTATTGAATGCATTAGAGGCGGTGATCCCAAACTTAAAGGCAGCACTGGGTAAGTGTCCCAGTGTTGTTACAAACAAAACTGGGGTATTGGGTCGTAGTTTGTCCCATCTTCTTTCAGTAAAACCCTTTAGGGGACCAATACCACATGGTTAGAAACAGGTAAAGGCTCCGTATAGATGTGGCTATCTAGATGTATGTCATTGTGCAAGTATATATTATATCTCGGAGTTCACCAGTAGTCAACAGGACATAGATATAAGATAATAATATCTGAAATGTCGTTCCTGTAAGTATAATTTACCTAGGCCACTTCAGATTTGGTGTAGTCCAGTATGTGGGTAAAGACCACAAGAATGGCCCCAGAGAATCATGGAGAGCACATCAATGCTACTATGAAATGATCATAGATCAGCCATAGCAGCTCACCCTGTTTGACAGACATGGTGAGGTCACTCTGTATTAAAAATTCCATGTACTCGGCAAAGTCAAAAAGTGTCAGTTAGGAAGGTGATTGGCAACCGTGAACCGCTCGTAAGAGGCCTTTTGGATGTACGTCTAAAAACTATAACACCTTTGCGGTCTATGCCGGAATTGAGTTAATTTGCTTTGTTGTAAGTTTGCATGGTCGTTGCGATTCCATTAGTGGAGTCTACAACGGATAATAACATAATCTTGGTATGGAACATGTCAAACCCGTTATAGATGAGCCCTGGATTTAATTTTTGTCATGCCTTATATTCACCAATCTTTCTTTCTTTAGAGGTAGTGGTATATGGAAAATCGCATCCCATTGTGTGTATACACATACATGTGTATATTGATCCATGTATATATTTTTTGTATTTTTTTGATTTACATCGATTGTGCGGACATATTGCACTTTATTATTTATTATAGTCGTTGTATGTAATCTTTTCCTATGAATCTTGTTCTCTCTTTTTTGTTCATTGATTTAGATTTTGTTTATAGTTAATATCTGCTGGCCATTTTAGTTCTTCCAGCGTTGATTGGTGTCAGGTTTGAACTTATGTAGATTGGTTCGTTTACCTTGGTATAGTTACTCCAGTGACCATCTTCCCCTTGGTGGCCTCTGAAGGTAGGGGAAGTTCCGCGAAACGCTTCAGGCAACGCTCCCCACCCTTTCCGTGGCGTTTTCTCCGGTTGGCATATTGTCTGTGTATTTTAACGTTTTTTGTTCAATAAATTTGGAAGTTGTATTAGCTAACACGGTCTACAGAGTCTCTGTACCCGGAGTTATCCACTTGCGCTTTCTCTACTTCTAATAGAGACTTAAATTGAAGTGACTATACCAGCACTCAAAATCTTATTCTATTAAACAAAGGTACATAAGTCTGGAGTTCAAGCCAATGGGAGTTTTGTAATCCAGGCTGAATATCCAGCGAACTTTGTTTTCTTCTAGTAGGGCTAGCCTATCTTTCTCCGTTTTCTGTGATAGGACTGTTTTGTGATGCCCTTGTACCTGAGCAACTTTAAAGTTGGACGATTACAATTGGCAAAGGTTCGTACTTCTACGGGGCTGTTAATATTACTCTGAGTGTAGTCTCTAAGATGCTCGCGAAATTCTGAACTTCAAAGGGGATAGTTACAGCCAACATATTGAATGTCTGCAAAAATGTTGACATGTGATGAGTATTGCTACATAATCCCCCACTTAATATTGCAATTAATGTGTTGTCTTATCTCATAATCTTTTCGGTAACAGAGCTGTTAACGTAGTAGATTTGTACATGTAGAGAACACGTTTACAACGATTGGCTCCACATATAAGCTGCCATTGCAAAGACAGCCAAGGTGGTCCTATGCTTTGTTTTTGTTTTCATACATACTGGGTGACAGTATTTCTCCAGAGACTGCACTCTTTGGGAACATACACAACCCCATTTTAAGAATTAGGAGTGTAAGGCCAGGGCCCTGCTCCCAGACTGGTAGTTTTATTTTTTTTATGCAATTTTACTAATTTGGTCAAATTGTGGACTATTTTTGTGGTAAAAAAGATATTATCTCCCTTATTATTATGGTTGATATTACCCTGATTACGTTGCTTAGCTTCCAAATGTTAATCTTATTAATACTTTTTCTAGGTTCCTCAATAAAGTATCGACTGGATCTTGGTTGCCTTATGTAAGGCGGATTTAATAAGATGACTATATCCAACGTTTCCTTCAATCTCTGTGTCACTGTTTGCTTTCTTTATCAAACAAAATTCTGTTGAGCAATTTCTTCTTAAGTCGAAAAATTGGGCCATAGGGGAGCTGGTTATGCAGTGTGTGTGGGTGACTTTGAGGTGGCGTGGAGAAATGGAATTCCTTCTGACTTTTCGGTAATTTTATTGACAATAATGTTCAAATTCTACATGCCTATAAACAAATCAATTTAATAGATGTGCAGTCCAAATTGAGAGTTGAATTCAAATTAAAGGGGTTGATATTCAATTCTGAGAAACACAATCAAAATTCAATTTTAAGTGTCCCTCTCTCATATGATTAACACGATCATCTATGTATCTGTGATATGATTTACCCCCAATTTTTAGATCACACCTGTTATAAATAGGGTGGTGGAGAGATGGACTGTCTCCCACACCCCATAAACAAGTTTGCATATGTAGGAGAGAAATTTATCTCCCTTGAAGCTCCCCAGACTTTGTTTGTAAAAATTCCATCAAAAATTGGAAAAAAATGTATGAGAAGGATTTTAAGATCATCAAGGAATGAAAACTTCCATTCCAGTGAACCAGTTAATAAAACTTAATTTATCTTTGAACGCTACCATGCCTGTATACCATATCGTGTGGAATACACGAAGATAGAGATACAACATTAGTGAGGGAGAAACCTGCTTGTCATGTTCATATCTTTCAAATGCTTAAGAATTGTGGGTGGATATCCCGTACATAAGAATGGAACCTTTTAACAAGGCTGCAACAAGAAGATCTATAAGTTCCTCCGACAGCCTTCATTGAGAGATGATATGCCGCGCTACTATTGATCTCCCCTGAGGTGGAAAAATACCTTTATGTATTTTTGCAGTTGACGGAAGATAGGAACAATTAGGTTTGTCAGAGGGAACCAACTCGGTTTTCATGTCATAAACTACTTATATCCCAGTACTGATACCATCTTCCACCACTTATCCAAACCAATCTAAAACTCTCTGTGGGGTCTGCCGCTAGTTTTTTTATATTTATTTGCGTCATTATTGCTCTGTGTCCTATAGTCCTCCTATTCATTATTACCACGTACCATACCACCCTTAATCCTGAATTCTTAATATATGCTATCATCCTTTCTTAGTGTTCGCAGAGGCTTCACTCTTTTGCTGACATTTTGATATTTTTTATAATTGTTATTTTCGAGAACATTCCTGTTTTAAATTTTTTTTTAGAGATCTCTCTAACTAATTCCTGAAAATTATCGATTGCCCCTGACTTCTATTTTTATCGGGTAATAGTTAGATTTGTTTTTTAAAACTTACGCTTATGGTAATTTTAGGATCATGCCTAACTGTTGTTGGGAATTTTCATGTTCATGTGCATCAATAGTGCGCAGATATTCCAATTTTTCTAATGCTATTTCTATCTGACTCACCCACTATACATTCACTAGTTTCATTCAAACTTTCACATTCTGCATCTGATTTGTAAAAAAAAACCATTCCCTAAGTACAATTTTTCTTACAATATTGTTCAGTCCATAAGTGTGGCCTAAAAATGGAAAGACTGTGTTGGACAAAAGGACAAACCCTTATTTAAGACAGCAAGTTCATGACAATCAAAGGTTTTTTCGATATATTTTATATTTAGAAGCGAAAACGACAATACTTTCGAGAGTTTGCGATTAACACATTCAACAAGGGTTAGGATAGCTCGAAATTCGATATAAAAACAGTGTCAAGACGTTCTATAATTATCAAAAGTCCGGAAAGTTCGAAAGTCGAGAATCCCTTCAGTAAAAGTTTTTGAAAGTTCAAATTGGACCATCATTCAAGTCAATGGGAGAGGATAGTTTGAAAAGGCTAGGTTATTACAGCTAACTACCATGGTAACTTACTGTAACTGGCTGTGGCAAACCTGAAAATGGTCGGGAACATGGCACTATCAACCAAAACTTGTTAAACCACTTCCTAAACACTAGCGGGCCAATTGTCGGTTTTGCGCAGCTACATTAAGGGTTACGGCCAATTAGAGGGGTTACGAACGATACTTTTCGAGGTCCCCGAAAAAAGAGCCATAAATTTTGAGCGGTATCGAAATCGACGAAACTTTTGAGGTTAACTAAAACGAACAGTACTTTTCGCGGAGTTGGAATGACACATCAAGGGTAGATATTGGCTTGTAAGATCTCGATAATTCTCGAAAACCGCAACAACGAACGTTTGATATTATCGTAGAGTCCGAAAAATCCTTTAGGAAAATTTAAATTGGGTGAATTTAGAGCCATATCAAGTCCTGGGAGAGTGATATTTTGAAATGCTAGGTTTATTACAGCGTAACTACAATGATAACACTGTACATAACTCGGCTGTATACGTTCATTATGTATATGTGTGGTAAGTTTTATATTATACTCGTTCTGATTACAGTAGCATATAAATTCTGTAATCATTGTAGGATCTCCATTCCAAACCAATAATATGTCATCTATATATCTCATATATGTAACTATATGGGCTCTATACGGATTGTTAGAGCCATATATGAGGTCTCGTTTCCACATACCCATCAGTAGGTTGGCATATGAGGGCGAAAATTTTGCCCCCATAGCCGCCCCTCTACGTTGTAGGTAGTACTTGTTAGCGAACATAAAATAGTTTGTAGTAAGTAAATATTCAAGTATTTCTAAAATATATTCATTTTGTATGTCACAATAGATGTTATAATAATCAAGCCAATATTTGGTTGCTAAAAGTCCTGTGGAATGCTCAATACATGTATATAGTGATGTTACATCCATAGACACCCAATGAAAATTAGAGTCCCATCTAAAGTTATTAAAGTATGTTAACAAGGCTGTAGTATCCTTCAAATAGCTGGGCAATCTAATAACCATAGGTAAAAGTAGGTTATCCAAATATTCTGCTAGATGTTCGTTAAGAGATCCTATACCCGACACAATAGGTCTAGCTGTTACATTAATTAGCGACTTATGTACTTTTGGAAACGTATGAAAGATAGGTGTACGCGGGTTCCTAATCCTCAGGAACTCAAATTCTTCTGCATTGATGATATTGAGATCACGTCCTTTCAATATTAGTGTGTTATAACGTTTAGCAAATGATTTCATAGGATCACCCAATTGTAACATATAAGTATCTATATCATCTAATTGCCTGGAGGCTTCCATTTCATACTGTACCGTGTCCATGACTACTATGGAGCCTCCTTTATCCGAATTTCTAATTGTTATTGAATCATTATTTTTTAGTTGGTGTAACGCTATTTTTTCTCTTTTGTTCAAGTTGGAACTCCTGTACTGTTTGATATTGATATTTGATTTGGAATCCAATTAAGTTCAAATTCGGCATTAAGACCGAAAGGTGTTATAGTTTTTAGACGGTNAACCCCTCCAAAGGCCTCTTTAAACGAGAGTTCACGGGCCAATCACCTTTCCTACCTGACCTTTTGCTTTGTCGATACATTGGAATTTGATACAAGTGACCCACATTTTCTGTCAAAGGCGGCTAGTGAGGGAGCAATACTACTCACCAGTAGTTAATCCAGTTGTACATCCATGGGCCTCCTTCACCTCGATGCTCAGCTCGGTAGCAGTCATCAGTCTGGTTGTTTGGCTATTGGGGCCTTTGCTTTGTTTACCTCTGTTGTGTGAGGTAATATCCGTTTTCCTCCTCTTCTTCTGACGTGAGTGAGGTGGTTTCCTCGGCGTGGACATGCATGTTATCTTTTTGGAATATCTTGTGGTGGATTTCCATGTTGGGGGGGGCTCATCTGGATGCGTTGCGGATCCATTGGGTATACTTCTGTTTTCCCCTTCTCTGCTTTTGTTTGGAGGCATTGGTGGTAGTTCGCGGCCTCCACAATTGCTGGTCCAGTAGTTTTATACTAGTTTCAATATTGGATTTGTAATATTTTTTTTTTTTTGGTTTTGCTTTTGCTAGGAGAATCTCAAATTGCCAGGGATATTTCGATTTCCACTTGAAGTCAGGATGATTTTTTCCCCCTTCATAAATTTGGGTTTTTTTTTTTGCTTCCTCTGGATCACATTAGGCAGTAAATTAGGAGATTGCTTATATGGTTGGACTGGATGGACGTATGTCTTTATTCAACCTCAAATACTATAAACTAAACTATAATCTCTATAGCAGAGCTCTGGACTACGCATCCAGTCTTTCCTCTGCTAACCCAGCCACGCCCCCCTGATCCGCTGTGTATTCTTTCAGCCCAGATCCCCTAATCTAACACCAACCTTGCTCCACCAACAGACAATCCCCTCGTACGATTAAGTTCGATTTCCTGAATCCCTCCTCTACGGGGCGCTTCGGACACACCAAGCTAGGTTTTCCTGGATTATCTCTATTATATTTCCTAATGAGATTTTTGCATTAATTTGATGATTCAGAACCCAGCTCTCTCCCCAGGAACCATAACCCTTCCGGTCAATTTTATGATTAATTAATTTGCGGCAGATTTTTTAGTAAGGAGACGTGAAAAGTGTTAACCTTTAATCCCTTGCGGTAAGTTTCCTTATATGTGACTGGGTTGATTTTTTGTTTGTCATAAATTCCAAGACATGTGGTCCTATATTTAGAACAAGGTTGACAAAGAGCATTTGCATGTGGAGATCCAACCGCAGATCCCTTGGTTGAACTTTGGTTCCTTCAAACGGTGTCTGCCAAATTTTTTTTCTGTTTTAGCATAGCTGCTTCAAATTTGACGGAATTCTGCTCCGAGATTTGTGACATATGGGAACAGATTTCTCCACGAGCAGGAAAATTCTAAGATTATGTGAAAAAAGAGAGAATTTTAGGATGCTGACTGTGATTGCACTAAAAAGGAAAAACTTTGGTAGAAGAATGAATGCATTATATTAATTATTGAGATGGAGGTGGGGTGGTTGTGGATAATTATTTTCTTCTTTCTTTCCTTCCTGGTGCGCAAACTCTGCACCATGGGAGCTCTTTCTGCCTCCTGGGAACGCCATAGCATACTGATTGGTCCTTTCAGGTCTGAACCATTAGACTCGGGATGACAGCTGAAGAAAAAAGGATAAAGAAGAACGAGGTGTTCACAACTAGTCTGATATAATTCTTTGGCTGAAGGGAGTTTAGGAGTGAAAAGAAATGAGCCATTTGACTAAACCTATTCCCACTACCCAATTTCTGTTGATCCCAAGGATATAGTGAAGACAAACAATAAAATCCTTGAGATATGGGACCAGATTCTTTCTGGAATGGACAAAGGCATCATGGTACCTCACAGGTTTTTTGGGAACTTTTACTGTGGGCACAAATGGCAAGCAAGCATTAAAGGGTATCTCCCTCATAATATCGACTTCTGGGAATCCAGTTATATTGAAGAACGGTAGGTTAAAGGAGCTGGTGGCCTTACCTCCGTTCTTCAATACCAACGGAGCCAAGAGAGAAGGTAAAAAAATGACGCTACCTCGCTCCCCCCAACGCGTAGTCTGAAGGGTCCCAGACTCTGTCTTCCTATGTGCATGCGCTATCTATGCGCATAAGAGAACAGAGTCCCCGTCGATCCTGCCAGATCTATGTGCGGGGGGCTCCTGTTGGTTCTTTGAAAACGGAGATAAAGCACAGCTCCTTTACCCCCATTCCTTCAATATAACCTTTATTCCCATAAGTCGATATTATGAGTGAGATACGCATATCTTTTACAAGGGCAATGTAATAAACTTCTTATCAATAAAAATGGTGCTAATTTTGCCCCAACCATTCAGATTTTTATTTACCATTTACTTTGGTTGTCAGATTTTTGGAGTTTGACCTACAAAAGACGTTTCCTGTGAGTGTAACGAACTTGTGGTGGCCCCTTTCTCTTAAGGACCTTGCTCTCAATGACATATAAAAGAGGACACTTATCATTTGATGGTTGTATGGTGTGTGTGAAAGGTTGAAAATAAGGATTGTTTTACATTTTGAAAATAAGGCTGTTTGTACTGTTTAGAACTCAATGGGTGCAGGACTGAGTGTGCAGTAAGCAAACGAATCGTTCTTCTCCAGTTAAAGGGGTGTGCTGGACTTCATAATTTCCTAGTATTGTAACCTGTTGTAATCACACATGCTGTGAAAGGGGTTCATAATTGTTTGGTTTTTTTTTCCCTCTCTTTTGGCTCTTGCACTAATTGGTGTGGGGGTTGGGTCCTGAGTTAAATAGTATTCACAGTTGTTGGTCCTTATGTGGTTTGGACTAACAAGGAAAGTTTCCTGTGAGTGTAACGAACTTTGAGTGTGCCCTTTCTCTAAGACCTTGCTCTCCAGGACATATCACAGGACACTTATCATTGATGGTTGTAATGGTGTTGTGTGACAGTTTGAAATAAGGATTGTTTGAAACAGTTTGAAAATAAGGACTGTTTGTACTGTTAATAACTATGTGTGCAGGACGGTTGTTGCAGTAAGCAGACTAATCTTCTTCTTCTTCCAGTGAAAGGGTTGTGCTGGACTCTAATTCCTAGTATTGTACCTGTTGTAATCACAAACAGGCTGTGAAGGTTAATACGTGTTTTGGTTTGCTCTCCCCTCTCTTTCTGGCTCTTGCACAATTGGTTGGTGGGGGTTGGGGCCTATTAGTTTAAATAGGATTCACAGTTGTTGAGCCCTGGGTTTGGACCTAACAAAGGAATTTTCCTGTGAGTGTAACAACTTGTGAGTGTCCTTTCTCTTAAGGACCTTGCTCTCAAGGACAGATAAAAAGAAGAACATTGAACAGAAGGGCCATTAAACATGTTTGGCGTCACTCTGTGTTGTTGTGGGTGGTATTAGAAGGGACAGTTTGTGTCAGTAACCAGCAATGTGCATCTTGGCCACATGTATAGGAACCTGGAGCGACGTTTCTGGGAACCTATGTCTGTGACAGGTGTAGTTGGTGTTGCCGTTGGAATCTGAGGTGGAGTAGCCTAAGGGCACGCTTGCATCATTGCCAGGGATTGGGCAGAAACTGGGGGGGTCAGCCCGAATGCACTGGCTGGGGGCCAGTATAGAGGTGGTGGAAGAGGACAAGAAAGTATGAGGAAGGAGGGTATTTTTGATTAGGGTTTACTAGTGGAAGTGGGGGACGGAGAAGTAGGGGGGTCTCTTCCCATATTGTCCATCCAACAGATTTGCCGCCTTATAATGAGTGGAGGAGGACACCTCGGAATTAGCGTGTATGGAGGGGCTATCCCTTGAGCATCCCAGGGACTGCCATCCTCTATACAGGGAGGAGGCACGGAGGGTCGGAATGCAATGCAGGTGGTATTGGTAGGGGACTTCATAAGGAAGGAAGGGTCTCTGACGAATTCCATTACCAGCACGAACGCGTTAGACATGTATTCCTTGTATACCCTTATGTGTTAACTAAGTAGTATTTTATTTACTACCTCCGTGCGAGACCGATTCATAGGACTGCTGCAGCCCGTCTTTCTTGTTTTGTACTTAATAAGGAAGGTATATAGGGGTAATTCTGCCCGCCAAGCCCTACAATGCGAACTGTGTGTTGCTGCCTGGTGCAGGGGTTACGGATGTGGTGGATTCGTGTAGAACAGATTTTGGGTGGGGCCGGTGTGACCCGGCTGTCCTTTGGTTCACCTTGGTGCCCATTGACAACGTTCGAGGTGGAGGTGAGGTCCTTAAACATGATTTCCGAGAACTAGGGCCAATATAAGCAAGGACCCCAGGTAGTTGGTTTTGTGTTTCAGAATACTACCAAAGCAGCCACGGCTAAGCCAGGGAACAGCGGGAGCTTAGGAGGGCATTAATGCGTGGCTAAGAGAGGGGGGTGTAAGAAAGGGTTTTGTTTATTGAGAACTGGGCAGACTTTGCTGTCCGGCTACAGGCCTCTTTAGTAGGGATGGTTTGCCACCTTCACTGATTGTGGTGCAGCTGTTTTAGTGGAGAAGATGGGCTAGATGGTTGGAGGAGATTTTAAACTAGTTTGGGGGGGAAGGGTATTAGCAGTCGCACTGGGATAGATTGTCCAGGAGGAAAGTCAGGGTGTAGATGTCCATTGTGGGCGGAAAGGGGGTGGGGCTCGCCATAAGGGGATAGTGAGAATGTGTATCAAAGTGTATACGAAATAAATTACAGGATCTAATCTAAAATGTTGTTTTTGCATATGCAGAAGTATGGCTGACAAAATGGTGAATTGGAATGATGGATTGAATGAAAAGTATGATGTAATAGGTATAGCAAGAAACTTGGTGAACTCTCACCGACTGGGCTTGTAAATATAGAATGATATTCCTTTTTTAGGCGGACAGAAAAAAAGGATTATATGTTTTATGTTAGGGAATGTGAGGAAGGGGCGGAGTATGTGTTTATGTTAAGAAAAGAATTTGAAGCCACATTTAAAGAAGAGATCACTGTGATATGATGATAACGTGGAGGCAATAGTGGTGGAATTAGGCAACAGGAAAGGGTGGTCATGTCCCATTGTTGGTTTCGGCTATAAGCCGCCAAATGCTAGCAGAGAGAGGTGAGTCAACTTCATAATGGCAGTTGGCAAGGGGCTTGCAGTTTGGGAGTGTGGCTCATTGATGGGGGACTTCAATTACCCTGACATTGATTGGTGGTGTAACTGCATCACAGAAAAGGTGATGAGTTCCTGAATTTTGCGGCGGATAATTTTTCCTCGCACAGGTTGCTTGAGGTTTCCTGCGAGAAAGGAGCCTCTGTTGATCTGGTATTCTAACATTTGTGGAGGCGCTTCTAGATATAAAGTTAAATGGAGCTTTATGGAATAGTGACCATGAAATAGTGGCCATTTGGGGGGGGGAAAACCTTTGTAACCGCAGGCACTTTTCTTTCGATAACAAAGACATTTAATTTCAGGAAAGGCAATTTTCCCGGTTAAAAGTTAGCTCTCAGATGTCAACTGGATACTGTTTATCAGTATAAAGTACTGAACAGAAGTGGACCTGTGTTCAAGGGGATTTTATTTTAAGCCAGTTCCACATCTAAATTTAACCCTTATGGGAAATAAAAGTGTAAAAAAAAATAAAAAAAATAAATTCCGCGCCCATGTGGCTAAATGCCTGATGTAACAGGCAAATGGTAAGGAATAAAACGGCATTTAAAACTCTGTAAGGCCGAGGGAACGGAACAGGGCCTTTAGGGAGTATAAAACTGAACAAGGAGTGTACAAGAAGCAATAAACTAGCTAAAATTAATAATGAAGTGAGATAGCTGAGAAGCATCACTAAGCCTAACATTTTTTTAAAGTATCGTTAGAATATGTAGAAGATGAGGACTGAGAATTGTGGCCCATTCAATTAATGGGGATAAGTTAGTTACGGAGGATGGCGATACAGCAAATGTCCTTTAATAATGTTTTTCCCTCTGTATCACTATAGAGATCCAACAAGATTCAAGTTAAAACCGAGGATATTGTCCAGAAAGAAATAAAATAAGGTGAATATTAATAAATCTCCTGGACCGGATAAAATACATCCTCGTGTACTTAAGGAGCTAGCTAAGTCAATTTTATATCTAGGCCCATTGTTTCTTAGTTAGCTGATTCCCTCATGTCCGGTGGTGTGCCTCCGGATTGGAAAAAGGCTTGAGTTTATTCCAATTGATTCAAAAAGGGTAGTCCGTCCAATCCGGATTAATTACAGTCCTGTAAGTTAAATTCAGTGGTGGGAAGATCCTGGAAAGTTTAATACGGGAACATGTGTCTAGAGAGTATGTTTCCAAGGACTGACACATTATAAGTAGTAACCATCATGGTTTACATGTAACATAGAACATCGTAATTAAGGTTGAATAAAGACATTTGTCCATCAAGTCCACCTATTCCACTTTCCAGGGCCTTTTTAAAGTTATTCAGGAACTTGGCCACATTACCACCTCTGCTGTAAGACAGTTCCACAGTTTCACCTTTCTCACTGTTAAGGAACTCCCAACTTGAGATGAAACTTCTTTTCTTCCACCTTACAGGATTCCACGAGTCCTCTGATATGACCTATTAGTTGAAACAATGCACCAGAGAGTTCACTGTATTGGCCATAATATAGTTGTATCAAGGTTATCTGTCCCCAGCCACCAGCCGCTTCTCCAATGTAAACATCCCCTAACAATTGTTCTAATCTGCCTGCATATTCAAGCCCCTCCATTCCCGATTAATTTAGTTGCCCTTCTTGAACTGCCTCATTTCCAAGATGCCTTTGTGTATAATGGGAATTCCAAACTGCACCGCATATTCCAAATGTGGCCTTACCAGTGCCCTTGTAAAGATGAGATAATATTTTTCTCTCTTGATTTTCCATTCCCTCTTTATACAAGACAATATCTTGCTAGCTCGAGCTGTTGCTACTGGCATTGTTTTTTGCTACCGCTAAGTCTGTTATCTACCAAACCCCCCAATCTTTTATCCATTTCAGATGCACTTAACACGAGTTATTTTATGGTGTAGGTGGCACCGGGATTATAAATCCCAATGCATCACCTTACATTTATCAACATTGAATCTCTCTGCCATTCTGCTGCCCATTTTATATCTATCAGGCGGCTTGTCACAACTTGCACATCATTGGAAGCGTTTTTCCAAGCTCTCATAATTTAGTTGTTCACAGCAAAACACAGAGACCTTGCTCTCATGCCCCCTCTAAGTCATTTATAAACAGATTAAACAAAGCGGCCCGTACAGCCCTGAGGAACTCCGCTTAGAACTTTAGCCCCACATAGATGTAGCTACCATAACCACCACTCTTCTGTTTGCTTCGGTCCCATAACAGTTCTTTCCATGAACAACAGTTTTCGCAAGGCCAACAGTCTCAGTTTTATACAGGAGGCCCTATGTGGCCACATATATCAAAGGCTTTTTGCAAAATCCAAATATACCAACATCCAACAGCTGTGCCTGATCTAACTTCTTACTCACTCTTCATAAAAACCAATTAAATTTGTCTGGCATGATCTATTTCTCATAAATCCATGCTGACTACTACTATAAGATGATCTCTGGAGACAAAGTCAAGGATAAGATCCCTTACCAAAGTTTCCTTCACCTTCCGACCACTGAAATGTTAGGCTTAACAGTCTATAGTTCCCAGGCTGTGAACGACTACCTTTTTTTGAATATTGGTATTACATTGGGGCTTTTTTTTTTCCCATCCAGCGGCACATCCCCAGAACAAAAGCGAATCGAAAAGATGAGACCCAGTGGTCTTGTAGACTGAACTAAGCTCTTTCAAATCCTAGGATGCAATCCATCTGGTCCCTGGCGCTTTATTGCATATTAAACTTGTCTAATTGATTTCCGTACCATATCCTCCGTTATCCAATGTGAAAACTCTTCCTTTCCTTCAGTCCCTCCCTGCACATTTTTACAATCCCTACTTGTATAAGGATTCCTCACATTAAAAAACGATGTAAAAAAACGGTTTAGCCGATTAGCCTTTTCGTCATCCTCTACAACCCCCAGCGCCATATTTAATGGTCCCTTCATTCTCGGTATAAACCGAGTTTTTTTCAGGCTGAAAAATCATCCTGAAAACTTGGACTCGTTTATACTCCGAGTCAACAGCTTACCTGAGCATTCCGCAGCCCGCAACGATCTTTCTCTGTACTGGCGCCGCCGGCCTGACGTCACTGCCCTGTGCCAAGCCCCGGCACCGGTCAGTGACTCAGCCGGCGCGCCAGTAAGGGAATGAGCCGTGCGGCTGCCGGAGGCTAAGGATACCTTCAATGCTGCCAGGAAGCCTTCCCTTGGATGGAGGAGCCCTTGGATGGAGAAGCCCTTGATGAGGAGAGCCACAGTGAGAAGGAACGCACATGTAACAACCTGAACTGGGTGGGAGGGTGAGGGGGGGCGATTCAGATTTTGGGAACTACAACTCCCAGCATGCTTTATTAGCTGGGAGTTTGTAGTTTCCAAACTCTTGAATGCCAAGTGGAGGGTGGCATTCAAGGTGTTTGGAAACGATCACTCCCAGCTAATAAAAGCATGCTGGGAGTTGTAGTTTCCCCAACATCTTGTGAAGCCCAAGTGAGGGTGGCATTCAAGATGTTTGGAAACTACAACTCCCAGCATGCTTTATTATTAGCCTCATTTATACTCGAGTCAACAACTTTTATTTAGGATTTGTGTAGCTGAAATTGGATACCACTCGGTTTTTACTCGGGTCGGTTTCATACTCGAGTATATACGGTAATTGCCTTCTTGCACTCTTTATTACACTTTTTGTACTCCCTGTGAGCCTGTTCTGTGCTTCTGCTTTCAAAATTTTAAAAGCCCTTTTCTTTTTTTTCCATTCCCTTTTTATACCTGAGCATTAATCCTGCAGAGTGGACCTAATTTTTTTACACTTTGTTTCCGTAAGGTACCTGATTTGGAAAATGTTATAGTTTTCATATCCTTAAAAGTGTCCACATCTGCTCGTATCTTTCCCTAGAAACCGTTTCCCCCCGTCTATGAGCAGGAGCGATTCCTTTAAAAGCATAAATTAGCTTTCTAATAAAAAGTTTTTGTTAATCCGTGCACTTTAGTTTTCGGCAACCTAATATTACACGACACTATTCATCGTCACTATCCTAAGCTTCATTACCTTCAATCTCCAAAATGAGCTCTCCTGGGTTCTTAGATATCACCAGCATCCAACAACGCATTCTTTCATGTAGGAACTTCTACTATCTGGAAAGAAAATGCTCATAGAGGAATTTAAGAACTTTATACCTTTTGAGGTGCTGCAGTTTTCCATTACTCCAACTATTTCAGTGTAAAATCCCCCCCATAACCATATGAACATGCCCTCATACCACGCCTTCGCCAACCTGCATATGGAGATTAATTTTTCCACCTCTTCCCGGCATTTGGCGGCTTTAACACACTCCAACATTAATTTTACCCTACCTTTTTGCTTCCTGTCCACGTTCCACCCATAATGTTTTCTGCCGCATCGTTTGCTCCCCCATCTATTCCATCTTTATTTGTCTCAATTCTGTTTAACATACATACATAATCCTCCTCCTTTCTGATGAATCGGTCATGTCGAAAGAAGGAGGACTACCAACGGGTGTCTATACCCCGGCCACCTACAGCACCACCCCCTTCAAAAAAAAAGAGGGACGGCCAGGTCGGGGGGAAGCATGAGCCATGATGCGGCTATAACCATTACATCATACCTGGCCTTTAACCTATATTTCAAGTTCGCCGTGTGCCAGCCAGACTCCGGCCTGTGTAAACATACAGTGGAGATTATCAATTGATTGACTTCCATACATGGTCGTACATGCCGCCGGAGCCGCTATGCGCCCCCGCCGCCGGCTCCGCCCGCGGGTGGGGGACTAGTCCCCCAGATCCCAACGTCTCTACTACCCTGTGTAGTTAAACGTTCCTCCCCCCCATACTAGGGGGGGGAGGAATTAGATCTTGTCAACTAACTTGCTTGGCTTTTAATGAGGAATTGAAGTAAGAAATTTAGACTCTGGTATGCAAGTAGATGTAGTTACTTGGATTTTTGCAAAGGCTTTTGATACAGTCCCCCATAGGCGACAATGAATAAGCTAGGTCTGGTGTTCTGGGGAGTCACATTTGTACTGCTAGAAAATGGTTAATGAATAGATGCCAGAGAGGAGTTGTTATGGGCTTATCATTATGGACTAGTGCTAAGTGGGGTGGGCCACATGGTTCTGTGTGTCGGGCCCGGGGCCGCTTCTATTTAATCTATTTATTAATGATTTGGAAAGTGGTTATTGTCAGCAAGGTTTCTTTCCTTCTGTTTGCGTGACGACACAAAACTTTGTCGACCATTTAAACTTCAGAGGATGTGCAATCATTGCAAGGTATCTAGATAGAATTATCACCACTGGCCTGCTAATGGGCAATGAAAATTCCTGTTTGATACATGTACGGTGATGCATTTTGGACTTAAAAATAACTTGTGCTACTATACTATAAATGGCTCTGTGTTAAGTGAATCCCTGTTGGAAATGGATCTTGGAGTTTTGGTGGTTAACAACTTAAGGTGCAAGCAGTGCAAGGCGGCAAACAGCAAGAGCCAGATAGTATTGTCTTGTTATAAGAGAGGTATGGATTCAAGGGAGGACAATGTAATCTCCCTCTTACAAAGCATTGGTAAGGCCTCACATTTGGAATATCATGCAATTTTGGAACCTGTGTCAAAAGGACATCTTTGAATGGCAAGGGTTCAGAAAAGCAACTTAAATTAATAGGGGATTGGGGAGCTGAATATGAGAGAGGACTGGAAAAAGTTACAATTATGTAAACGTGGAGACAAAGGCGCTGCTGGGGATAAATGATTACTTGTGTATAAATACATTAATAACGGGCTACAATAAACTATCTGGGGCATTGTCTCACCAATAGAACATGTCAAAGGCATCAAGACATCCCTTAATACTTGAAGAAAAAAAGGGTTTAGGCTTCAAGCTCAAAAGGGTTTTTTCACTTTGAGAACGGTAAAAGCTATGGAACTGTCTTCCGTGGATGTTGTAATAGCATGTTCATTTGGTCAGTTTAAAAAAAAATCTGATGAGTTTCTGCAAACAAGGATTTTTTTTTATGTTGCAAGTTACTGTATGATACATAAAGTAGAGTTGATCCGGGAAATTTCCGATGCCACTTGGGTCAGGAATGAATTTTTTCCCCCTTCTAATTTGGTGGGGTTTTTTTGCCTTCCCTCTGGATCCAGTTAGCATGAAATGAGTATATTGCTAGTGGGTTGGACTAGTGGAGGACTTATGTCTTTATTTCAACCTCAATCTATATATACTATTAACTATACTATACTACTAACTATACTATAACATACTTACCACCATTTCTAACGTTAAGAGAACGTTTATTACATTGGCCCTGTCATATCTTTAGACATAGCCACCAGACATGTCGCTCTACAACAAAGTTAACTTCCACCAGCATGCCAGAGAGTTTGGATTTGTGATCTTGTTGTAAACCTGTAGACAGAAGGGTTAATGCACACATAAGGCGGTTTATTTGTTTACTATGTGGCCGATCTGCCTGGAATGGTTCTAAGTCAGTAGAACAAAACCCAATTGGAACGATGAGTTTGATAATTTTCTCAGGTTCATACACCAGGCTCAGGAATGTCCTAGGGAAAAAAAAACAAAAAAAAACCAGAACCATCATTACTGAAGTCGTGGAAAACTGCTGGTGCATTATAAGGCCAAGACATAACCAGATACTCAAAAATTCACATTCCTAGTATTAAAAGCAGTTTTCCATTCAGCCTCCTTCCCCTTCTCTGTCCTGATTAGATTATAGGCCCCCCCAGAGGTCCATTTTAGTAAATACCCGACCCCCTACTATCCGAGAGTAAAATTCATCTTTGAGAGGTAGGGGATATCTGTTCTTTACAGTTAATTTTATATTTAGGATCTATTTCATACATGGTGTTAAACGCATCGTCTTTCTCTCTCGAGAAGAAGAACCCGGCCCCTGCGGGAGAGGTGGAGGGATGAATGAATCCTTTCCCCTTATCTCCTTATCCTTCTGGCCTCCTTTAGACTAGTCAAAATCATATAATTGTCCCTGGAAGGCCAGGGAAGAGGCTGGATAAGACGTCTATGACTTATGGGGTTTGGGAGGACATCAGCAGCCTGTGAAAAAAAGAGCATCTGCAATTCCTGAATAATAATGCAATAAACCTTTCAAGACACACTTCATTAACTGTTTAAAGCAGTGTTATTTTCCCATTTTTATCTGACTTTCCCCCCACGAAATAAACAGGGTTCTGTTGCGAGCCAGGAAGGCCCAGGATTCCCGAGAAGACGAATGGAAGATTAAGGAGGAAGAAGCTTACTAGAGTTCAGAGTTAGCAGAGTTTTTTCCCTGTAGAGGGGAGAGTTATCTAAGGTTTCTAAAGTCCTTTGGGAACTTTCGGATCCCTAAAACCTCGTACACACACTCATAAAAAGAATCCGCAGGTGGATCAATGAACGACCCCCTGACCGAGCGCACATACACCCAGACGATTCTAGCATGAAACAGCCCGTTTGTCGAGTGAACTGATCTGTTGTTGGGGTTGTGCCTCGCTCAAAAATCGAGCATGTATACGAGCTTTAGGTAGATCCTTAACTTATACCCACACAGCCACACTCGCCTCAAAAGGCTTGGGAAACTTAGCTACCCACCAGGAAACCTATATGCACACCACAACGATTTTATTACAGGAGGCATTACGCATTTATCTAGACAGAACTTCCTCTGATCAGAATAGGTCCTGGAGTTTTCCATCACCTTGCCCTGATACAGGAAATTGAAAGTGACCCAGGTGCACCAAATACAAGCAGAACCCCTCTAAACGCTTCGGTTTTTTACAGTAGAGGTCACTGGAAGTGCCCAACTGCATAGGTCTCGTAGCATGGAAGACATAGGATGTGATGGAGAAGAAGAAAGGTTGCTCTGATAGGAATCTTTGGTTTTCTCGCCTTGGTCCAAGACTCAGGAGGGAAAAATTAACAAAGGCATTCTTGACTTGTCTGAAAGACCAACCTTCAACTGATTGTTAAAAGAGCAGGGTTTGTTCCTTTGGTACTCTACTTCCCTCTCGGAATTTAGAGGTATCTCCTCTGCTTGGATGAAGAGCTCTCAAGTTTCCTTAGCTGTAGAAGCCATGTCGATCAACAATACAAGATAGCCAGAGCTTTAAAAATGATTAAACAGGAGACAGGCAGGTGTAGCCCAAAGGCCCATGTTTGGGAATCCCCCGGAGCCGGATATCATGAGACCAACTCGTTGAGCCTCAACCCAGACGGTTTTGACTGGAGCTGAAATTCAATTTACAATCAATTCATACATTATCACATTTTTTTTTGGAGTCTTGCGGCAACGGTACGCTTCCTGGGCATACACCCTCTGAGACAACTGATTGAATCCACTCCTGTCAACAGACGGAGCGTTCCTGAATTTCCCCAAGAAAAGTTTTGGTACAAGGCCTGCACTTTGCGGGAGGCTAGTATTACCTACCTTTGATTTGTTTTGCTCACTGGACTTAGATGCGGGGTATCTAATCTGAGGCAAGAATCCACATTACACAAGAATGAAACTGCGGACATGGCAACAACCAGCTCAGAGCTGGACAACAGTATGGTACCCCGTCAGAAGGCAAAGTCTGAGTCAAGGATGGCAACCAAAAACAGATGGTCAGTCAGAAAGGATCGGTACAAGGCTGGTAAGGCAAAGTAGTAGTTGGAGTCAGGTAAGAGGTCAGGACGGCAGCAAACAAACATAAGGGAAGACGACAGAATCGGCTATACCAGGCGAGAAGGTTAAAGGGAAGGGCCATGCACCACTGGAAGTGGCTCTGAATCAATGTCCACCTGTACGCGACAGGTAAGTTGATTTCCCTGCCGGAGCTTTCTTAGTTTTAGAATCTATTTTCTCATGTGTACTAATGAATCAACTTACAGAAAAGATCTTACTTTCTGAGATCAGCCAATCACAGACTCAGCGGCTAATTAAGTTAGGCGAGGGAGTAACGCTTGGTACGTTTTTTTAAATTCTGTCAGTTTTAATGATTTTTTTTACACTTCACTGCAGGACAGGGATCTGGAGGGGGGAAGGGATCCGCACATGCCTGCAACATGTCCTCAAAAGGACAAGAAGGGGCAGAAACCTTTTTAAAGGGGAAGTTCACAGTGCAATACAATTATTTTTACTAAATCATATAATTCCCATTATGTATATCATTATGTATAATCAATGCACAGGTTAGCATGGTGCCATCTATTTTCAATAGGCACCTACAAACCACTAACATTTTATTAGGTTATATGCTCCTGTAGCTTATTGAGCCAGTCATCCCTGTAGCCTACAGCCAGTAACTCTTGCTAATAACTTTAATTCTTTGTTACTTTTGTGATATTACTGGGCATGCTGAAATATGTGCTTTTTATGAAGAATCTGTTTTGATTGTTTTATCTGTTGAAGCAATGCAACTTCACACACAACTACAGACACATTTACAACAAACCTTCAACAGCTGTGTCTCCCTTACCTCTCTCCTCGCTCTCGCTCTAAGCATCTCTCTGTTCATCTCTTCTCTCGCTCCCCTTTGTGGTGACTGCTGGGTGAGTGTATGAAATTAACCTGAGGTACTAGGGGTCGCTCCATAATCCACCTTAAGTGGATATCAACTTCTGCAAATATATTTAATAGTGGAGAATTTAACTGTGTTAAAAGCCATTGAATGGAAATTAGAGACATCTTGGATATAATTATTCTTTATATTGGCTAACTAAAATGATTGCAAATGCAAGCTTTCGAAGCACTTAGGCGTCATCCTCAGGCATGATACAATACTGAATCTTGTAAGCACTCTTTAATACATATTAGAACAAAAAGTGCTGACATTACACATATGTTATCTTGATGCCCCCCATACCTGGCAATGGCTGTCGTAAATAAAACGTAATACAAAGATGTGCGCACACAGTCATGAACGTTCTCCCTATATAAACTAATAGGGGATTCGTTCTGACTCTAACCCTCTCACAACTGCACCAAGCATACACGAAAGAAGGTATTTTTTTGGGAATTACCTAATTTCTGACACTTGGACCATTTTCACGTACACACTGTACCTGTTTCTGGTGGGGCCCCTTGCACTTGAAATAACATGCAGGTAAACAAGTTAGTTCGTTTAGAAGGTAACCTTTCAATTCTTTTATTGTGACAGAATGCAGGAGATTTTAATCCAAGGTAAAAACGACTAGCGTCCACAATCCTTGAACACAGCAGCTAAGTCAAGAAGGAAGAAACCTCCTCTAAGTCACATGGCTGAGTTTGGGTCGCTGCTTATAACAATAATTTTGGTACACAGCAAAGCACATTCGGTCCCGCATTATAACCAGAAAATTAAATAAAATGCCCAAGGAGCAGAAACACTCCCGTCTGGTATTTATAGTTCCCACATTACTACTAATAATGTGCTAAAGCGAATAACAATATTTAAATATTTAAATATGCATAAAACTATATCAATGGCGTTACATGCAGTCTGATATTTTTACATATATGATGTATGATAAAGTCTCCCAAGATCCCTGTAAAAAGAATAAGGAAAACATGCAATAGTAACATTTTGTTAGACAGGTAAAGAGGATTAAACGTTTAACGTTCCCCAGATGTCATCTAGGTAATGTCTGTAAATCTCCATCATCTATTTCATTGATCCTCAAACTACACCGACTCTCCAGATGTTTTGAAAACACCAACTCCCATTCCTAGGCTTCCCTCCTGTAATTGAGGCATGCTGGGAGTTGTAGTTTCAAACATCCGGAAGGCCGTATTTGGATCACTGTCTAGTTCATTAGTCTCTCGGGGAATCAGAGGTGAAGATCTTCCAATTCTCTTCTGTCTTCAACGGCGTCAGTGTTATGATCTTATTTTATACGTTCCCTCCAGGTGACCCATCCCATGTCATATTATCCATATTATTTTTCCAGCTGTCCACCTATGACTAGTGAAACAAACTGAACAGGATGGGTGCCTACAATTTTCTTTCTGCATATATCTTCTATTTCTTGTTTGTTTTGTTTTAACATCCCGTAATGCCATCAAGTTTATTAAAGCGTCGTCTATTTATGAGGCGAACTGACTGGCTTGTATCTCTCTAACGGAGTAGTTTTTTCTACAATAATGGCAATATTTTGGCTTTACTTGCGTCTCTCTCTCTTGTTTCCATTTTTTTTTGTTTTTTGTAGTTATCTTTGACCTTCCCCACTGTTTTTGCTTCAAATGTTTTTTTCATCTGGTCCCTTTTGAATTGCATCCTCGGCTTTATGCTTTTCTGAAAACGGTGCATCCCTTGTTATGGGTGGTTTCCCTTTTCAGGTATCGCAGTTTTTGATATTGGTTATCAAAGTAAGATGGGCCGAAACTACATCGTTTCATTCTTTTTTCGGTATTTGCGGATCTCTGGGAAATCCCGAAGATTTCCGTAAACGGAAAAGAATTTTACTAAGAATTTTCAAATGTACGGACTATTTCGTAAATTTTCTAAAATAATCTTCGAACTTCGAAATCCTCAAAAAAAACTTTGGAGACCACTTTAGAGTTTCGATCGTATTTTCGAAGATTTTCGTATGTTCAAAGCTATTGTCAAAATTTCAAAGGCATTTGAACGGAGGTATTGTAAAACTATTAGCTCTCAGCTTCCTTTTTTTCTCTGTTAACCCACCACATGTTCCAAGAGTTAGGTGAAGGTGCTTCCTCATCCAATGGTTAAATATTCCAAGTATTCAGATTTAGTCAGGGAGTGATTACTTTGATTGTCTATGAATCACGTACATCCATATGGGCTTTCTGGGGTATTCCTTTAGGATATACTTTTCACTAAAAATATTAGGCTCATATTTTCTGGTACATAAAATTAAACCGTTGCGTACATAAATTAAAACTGTTGTAGTGTTGTCTGTATTTTTCCCCCTAGTATATAGTAGTGTTGTCTGTTTGTGAAGGTATCAATCAACAGGTTCTGGATCGGTGCAGAAAAACATGTTGGGTACTGTTACAATCAAGCATTTGTAGTTCTCCACGTCCTTTTTTGCAAAGTGATCTGTTTTGCAATCTGTACAAAAACCATATCTTTAAGAAATTCCTTAATTCTGTTTAAAATCAATTGTTTCTTATTGACAAAATTTTGAAATAAACAATGAAATACCATATAAACATATTGTCAGGAAGTGTGCAGTGGACTTGGCAAGAATAGGTTACTATTGGTATTATATATATATATTATATAATCTATAATATTATATATTATTACTTGCCAAGGACCACTAAAATACATTTCACACACCCTGGACAGTCCCTATATGGGAATATGTGAAAATAACCAATTTAGATTTTTTTGTGAATGGGAAGGTAGGCATTAAAATTATACCAACATGAGAACCTTATTCCCTTGCCATGGAGAGGTTATTCATATTTGGGAACAATATGTAAGAACACACAGGTCTGTTTGGTATTGTTAGGAATTGAAATTATACAGGAGAGGATATGTGTCAATAATCCCAATACAATGTACATATCTACATTTATATGAATCTTCCAAACGAGGGGAATGAATGCTCTTTGGGCTACTTGCCAAAATCTGAATTCCTAGACACTCCCACCTCATGCATAGCCAGGAAGGGGGTGTTCATCAAATAGTTTAACATCCTTTGAGCCCCTATAACTTTTGTTCATACCCGAGGGACATGCTAAACTGTGTTATTGGAACCAATGTTTCATTTCCCGCCCCAGGCACAGGATTCTTCTAGTGAGTAGGGTCTGTGACTATTTTTATATCCTTTTTATTTTATATAACTGTTGTCCCTTTGTATGTCATTTTTAATTATAACACCAGTTTCTTTCATTTTTGTATTATATGCACTATCCACATTTTGGAATATGAAATCTAAAATGTAATAAAGTTTTTGTCTTTGATGCTTTAAAAGACTCAGTTAGCCTCTGATAATGTTTATTTGTGGTTGAATGGATTGTTATCAGTGTAATGCTAATTACTCTGTGACTGCTTTTCAAGGACTTGATGCTAATAACGATTAGTTGCTTGGAGTGAATAGTGTAGTGTAACCATTTAGCTGTCAGGACAGGATGTGCATAGTCGTGAGAGTCAAGGGTGTTTTTTGCCGCCAGAACCTTAAAGTGGTGGCAAAGCTTGGACGGATTGGTCAGATCACTGCCCCGCGACTGGCATTTGTGACAATAAGAAATTTAAAAAATAGGAATCAGCATAGGTAACATTTGTAACATTTTTTTACATTCTTATTAGTTCTTTTAATGATGTATTATGTTTGATTTCATTGTCCAGATTTATATTTTGGTTTGCTATAAAATATATAGAAACATTATTGTCAATACGGATTAGCCATGGGCATCCAGATTTATATTATTAGTGCTAATTCAGGTGTACATTAACTAGTAGCCAAGATTGTTATATATATTATAAACTGTTTCCATAATTTATATATTTTTGGACATTGCATAGTAGATGTAGTAGGGTACCTTATTGACACATTTTCTCCAACATCTATTTCAGTTGTTTGTATAATTTTTGAGATTAGATAGGTGTTTTATATAGCATACAGTAAATACTTTTTACACCTCTCCCAATGATGGTGTAAATTGCTACCTTCCATTGTTCTGGTGTAAATTTTTGTTCAGGTCTTGTTGCCATTTTAGCATAAATTTAGTTGTCGCTAGACATTTTTTTCATTTAAGTGTTTATATATCAAGGAGATACCTTGATACACCCCTGATCCTGATTTATAACGATACCGCCTTTGGAAATATGTTGCCCGTTAATCCAGGATGGATTTTTTTAGTGAAAGTCTGCAAGTCCAAACAATGCCGCATTTCGCCGTGTCACGTGTGGCCAACAGTACTGTTTCGCCATTTGCGTGACTTCACAGGGCGTATCTGGTCACCATCACATCAATGTTTAAATACAGTATAGAATTCACTTCTCTCACATTAAGCCCACCCCTATGCCGTATTATTCTACAACAAACCTATTACCCCATCAGTTCCTACCTATAATATTTCATTTATCGTATATTACTTTCTACACAGATTTTATTAACCATTCAACTGGCGTCTGGGTGGCCATCACACTTTTTGATTTATTCATATATGCACTGGTGCCTTTATAGCTTTTTTATAACACTGCATTCATTAGATCATAGAGCTTTTTTTTAAAAAGGAAAACACATCCATAATTTTTAATAAAAAAAACTTGTAAGCTATACTCATTTAAGCTATATGGGCTTCTGTACCTAGTTGGAAAATCCACTTCATTTCATGCTTGAATTAGTAGAAGTTCAATATCCTACACACTTCGGATTCCTAAGATATTTTGTCTATGCCACCAAGTCTAAACATTTGTCACGACGCCAGTTCGCTGGGCACGTGATCTTACAATCAATCGGTACTACTGTACTCGCTCCACCGACTTTAACGTTATTGCCTTAAAGACGCCCCAAAAACACTCTTGACTATCACTGACTATGCATACCCTGTCCTGGCAGCTAATGGTTAACACTACACCCATTCACTCCACAACTACTAGTTAATTGCATCAGTCCTTCAAGCAGTCACAGAGTTAATTAGGCATTTACCCTGCAAAACATTTCATTCAACCACAAATAAACTTACAGAGGCTAACTGAGTTCTTTTAGATCATCACGACAAACTTATTAAATTTTAGATTTAATATTCCAAAAGGTGGACAGTGCATATAATAACAAAAAATAAAAGAAAATGGTGTTATAAATAAAATGACCATACAATAGGTCACAACCGTTATAATAAAATAACAAGGATACAAATATTCACAGACCCTACTACTAGAAGAAGTCCTGTATCCCGGGGTCGGAAAGAAACAATCGGGTCCATACACAAGGGTTTTAGCATGTCCCCTCAGTATGAACACGTTAAGGGCTAGCAAGGATTTTTAAAACACCATTTTTCATGAACCACCCCCCTTCTCTGGGCTATGCAGGAGGTGAGTGGTCTATGAATGTCCAGATTTTACCGACTACCAAAAGCATTCATTCCCCTCAGTTAGACAGATTCCATGTAAATATAGATAGGTCATGTATTGGTTGTTGACCAACATATCCTCTCCAGTATTAATTACATTCCTCCAATACAAAACATGACCTGTGTGTAATCCATATTTCCAGATATTAAAATAGACTTGCCATGGGAGGAATAGTATAATATATCCATTCACAAGTAAATAATTTGGTTTCGTCGTTACATTTCAATACCCGAAATCCATTTATATTTTACATGTATGTACTCTTAAAGTACCCAACCCACCCCTAGCTAAAGAGAATTCCAGATACCCGGTTCGGTCCCACCTTGTCTGGAAAAGAAGATCGGTTTCCATTCTTCACTAATTGTAATATAAACAATGGACTGTTCCAGGGTGGAATGGTATTTTTTATTGGTCCTTTGTAAGCACTATACCAATAGTTTAACCCCCATTCTTGCCAATTCACACACACTTCCTTAACCTCCCCCTTTAAAATTGTGAACGGGAATGTTACTCCAGTCACCTCTACTGCAAATCCATATCACCAGGTGGTTCCTGATAGACACAATATCACACCTGCATTCCCTTTGTTCGTGAATGTAAATCATATGCTCCACGGTGTGATTCTAAGAACTGCAAAACATTTTTACAAAACCACCATCTCTTTACTGTGTTTATGAGAACTGGGTTTTGGGTTCACATCACTCACCCAAGTAGACTGGTTAACCTCTTGATGCTCAATCACACACTCTCCGAATAGATAGCAACCACCCATACTACATCTGTGTGACCACCCTCGTGCTGACAGGTAAGTTCTTCTTATTCACCACTGGAGTTACAGTGATATGTAGGGGACTGAACCCAGCCACGCTAACCTCAGGCATCTGTCCTCCCTGCTGACACACTCTCCTGCTGGCCAGATCCTCCTTTATCCTCATGCTACTGTATACTGTGAGTCTAAAGTTCCCCATCCGCCTGGTCTAAACACAGACAGATTACGGTCACTCTTACCCTTTTCCTTGCCTTCCTGGCTCACCATATCCTGCTCCCTCTGTGACCAGCCAGTGACTGTTACTGTTAATTGTTTTTGTGTCCCTTAGGGATAAGCTATCTTCTTTCATCTTACCGGGACAACTCTAGCCCGTAGCTGTCCCTCTTTAACCCTTGCTCTTCCTTGCTCTTCCTCTCCAACCCCCACTGAGGTTGGTCCTACGCTCCGCATGCCCACAGCTACCTCTTCTCCTCATTCAAAGTGAAACATCCATTAGGACCCGGCTCTGAGTCCTTACCACGACCCTGCCCCAAACATCCTGTGCAACTAAATTCCTGACTGCTTGATCGCCGGACCTCCTGCAAGCATTGGGCACAGGACAGGGATCGTCTCTGAAAATCCCTCTCTACTACGGGTACTTACCCCAGAACATCACCTGGATTAACTTCCCTTCCCCTCTACATTCACAAATGAGCAGTATACTTGTCGGTTCTGACTGACCACCCTCTCTGGTCTCTCAGCCCTCCCCTCCCAACTACTGTACAATCCCCTACCTACAGGTACTATACCTGACTCTACCAGAGAGTGAACTTGGGAATCTCTTCTTTTCTCCATTACACAGTTAAAAGCTTAGGTAGCACACCTAGCGATTTTTTTCCTCCTGACCGCCCTTCGATACTTTCGAACGGTCGCCAGAGGAAGGACTGTCGGTCGGCGGCAAAAGCAGCCGCGTCCGATAGTCAACCAGCGGGCGACCGATCGTTTTTCCACCTGTCCGATCGGCCTTATCGTCCGATTCGGACGAACGATCGATCACATGGGCACATTCGGATTCCGCTATTTTCCGTCCAATCGACCGATACACTGAACTATCGGTCGATCGACCGAAATACTAATCGTGTGTACCCAGCTTTAGAGGCAATACTGGTTCTGGCCTGAAAGACATCTGCTCGGTCTCTCAGCCCTCCCTCCCAGTTTACCATTCCCCTTTTACCTGTTCCCTTTCTGATTGCATTGGGTGGTCACACTCCAGCGTGGCTTGACTTGGTGAAACGAATCATTTGGCACAGTAGCAGAGACGATTCTCCCCCAATCATTCCCCATAACACATTGACGGAATTTCTTGGATATCCCCACTTCCCCTCAGACTCACTCCCCACACCCCAATTTCCAAGTAACAGCCACAGGCACCCGTTGATGACTCCCACCCCCTCCCTTTAAATACCAATAAGTCATCCCGGAATAATGTCCCCAAGTTATCATCTCTGAATGCACCAGAGACAAGTTACTCCCGAAGTCCCATACCCCTGGGTAACTTTATCTCCCACAGCGTCACAGTCTGCATATGATGACATAAATTCTCTGTCCCTACCAGATAGACATTACCACTGAATTGACAAGGTGAAGACTGGTCCCTTTCTTTTTCTGGACGGAAGCTCTTACATGTCCCGTCTGGTTAAATATAAAACATCTGCGTGTAATCTCGCCTTTTTACGCTCACAACTGGCCTTTTTCAGAACAAATTCTCACCCAGCCTTGACTTCTGTTGTTCTCCTTCCCGGTGGTGGACGCTCCTTCCAGCTGGGGTGATCTTTGTAAAGTTGTACCTTTTTGGTATGTTGGCACCCTTTGCTTGCATAGGTGTCGCCGACTTCTGCCGCTTTTTGCGCTGTTTTTGGCTGGTCCATTACCATAAAGATCCCCTCCACTCCTCAAATTTTTGGTACCGACATCCCTTAATCCACTGGCAAAACTGTTCTCAAGATTAACTCACAACATCTGAGAGCTGTCAGTGGGACTGCAATGCTTGGGAACTTTTTGCGATAACAACCCTCTGGCGTGAGGTTAAACTTCTTAATCCAGAGCCTTTTTCAAGCATCATAGTCCCATCAAGCTCTGGGTAGTAGTTCAACAAATGCATCTAAGGCTTTGGCCTTTTAATCTTATCTTGCCCACTGCTCCTGTGGCAAACGGATACTGTCTGCAGCCTTTTCAAAACTTACAAAAAGTGTCGCAAATTGCTATCATTTTTCCATGACAGGAAACTTGGGTGAACCATGCAAAGCAAAAGGACCATCTTTGGACTCACTGGACGTTGAGACTGGGTCTGGTGCTGGAGCTTTGCCAACGCCAGTTGAAATGCACGGTTTTGCTTGCCGTTCAGCCTGCTGCGGTTTCCATTTCCCCTTTTGCGCCTGCTGTTCAGCTGCTTCCCGGTGGGCTTGCCATTCCGCTCTCCTCAGCTGCAGTTGCCTCCCTCTCCGGATGCTGCAAGATCAATTGAAAGACGTAGATGTGGTCATCTGAACCCAACAATTGTAAATCCTTTTGCAGGGACGAGTAACAGTCTTCCTGCACTGTAGTAATCCTCATGCTGAAAGAGCCACGGTTAACAGTCCTTTCTGGGATAGCTAACTCCACATCGCTTCCCGACTCAGATGTGTAGTTCTGCTGCTCTGTCACTCTCCACCTGCCCTTGTTCAGCAGCTCCTTGGACTTGTCCAATACATAATACCTCTTTCCTCACATAGGTTGTCAGGACCATCCTTGGTTTGTCTCTGTAAAGTTTGCCATCCTCAATCAACCTTGCCAAAGTTGGGTACCAACTGTTTTGTACGTATGTCTTTTACAATAATGCACTTTTAGAGCATCAAAGAGCATCAAAGACAAAACTTATTTACATTTTAGATTTATATTTCCAAAAGGTGGACAGTTCATAATAATACAAAAATAAAAGAAATGGTGTTATAAAATAAAATGTATACACTAGGTACAACTGTTTATATAAATAAAAAGGATAAAAATTTCACAGACCCTACTCAACTAGAGAAGTCATGTATCCCGGGCGGAAGAACATTTGGGTCCATACACACGTTTTTTAGCATGTCCCCTCAGTATGAACACAGTTTATAGGGGCTACAAGGATTTTTAAACCATTTGATGACCCCCCCGCCCTCCCTGGGTATAATATGAGGTGGGAGTGCTAGGAGTCCAGATTTACGACTAGCCACAAGCATTCCTTCCCCCCTCAGTTAGGTAATAACCAGTAAATTAGATAATGTACACTGTATTGGGTTGTTGCCACATAGTCCTCTCCAGTATTATTATCAATTCCTCCATTACCAAACATGACCGCCTTAAATCCCAAGATTTAATAACTCACCTTGGCAGGTAATAAGGCTTCATGTTTGGTATCAGTTTCCTGGGCTACTTTCCCATTCAGTATAATATTGTTTTTCTTTCTTATACAAATTCCAATACTGAAATACTTTATTTTTACATTATGGTTGTCCTTAAAATGACCTCTTAAAGTACCCACCCAGACCCTAGCTTAAAGAGAATTCCAGAACACAGTTCGGCCTCCCTTGTCTGGAAAAAGATCTGGTTCTGCTTCACTAATCGTAATATAAACATAGGACTGTTTCAGGTGGAATGGTATTTTTAGACTTTTTGGTTTGCATGTTATCAGGTTTTTAACCCGAATCTTTGTCCTTGCTTGTTATAAATTCCTTGTTTTGTTGTGAATTCTATGTATATATTACGATTTTGCCACTTTCTGTTTCCTATTTTTTTTTAAACCGAACCAATGCATCCATGCGGTGTTTTCCTTCTTATTTCTTAAAATGACTATTTCATAGTAAGTCTTTCAAGAGATGGCTCTCCTAGCTGTTGATCTTTGCTCTTTTCCCCGCCTTAGATCTGAATCTTCTGACAGTAGGTTACCAGAATTTATTTAAACAGCCTTTCAGTTCTTTCTATTAGGCAATTATAAACTTTTACAATCAATCTGATTTGTTTTGGTTTCTAATACTTTTAATTTGATTATTAGTAATTGGGTTTATCAGGCCATCTCTATTGCTTTGTTGAGTTTTATTTCTAGCTTTTCGTATGAACGGTGCCATATAGCCTCTCGTATATAATTATTTTCCTTACCCCTGTTTGGTGATCAAAATCTTCTATTTTTGAGCATTCTGTCGTAAACTGAGGAATGGCCCTCCCGGATTGTTGCTTTGATTGTGACATAGGATGGTGACTATTGGTGTGGAGTAGCTTCCTGAGGAGGTTTGGTATATGTTTTTTGCTCTCCTATTTATTAAACCATTTTCCTATCTTTATTAAGAGGTCCAGAAACTCTAATTGTTTCTTATCATATTCATTGTTAGTTGTAGTATGAGTATTTGGAAAGGTTGATAAGACCCATACGTTCCCATCCAGTCCACCCATCTCGCAATATCCTCCAATTTCCCTTCTGCCTAACTGTGATCCAGAGGAAGGCAAAAAAAACCCACCAATTTATGAAGGGGGAAAACATTCCTTCCCTGACTCCAAGTGGTATCGGAAATTTCGCCTGGATCAACTCTACTTTATGTTCATACCTTACTTGCCTTTGCAACATCCTTGTGGGCAGAAACTCTCCAGCTTTTTTTTGAAACTGACCAATGACCTGCCATTACAAAAACGTCCACTAGAAGACGTTCCATAGCCTGTAACCGTTCCACAGTTTACAACCCTTTCCGAGCTTGAGCCTAAACCTTTTTCTTCAAGTCTTAGGGGATGTCCTCGTGTCCTTTGACATGGTCTCTTGGTGAATCAATGCCCCAGATAGTTTTTGTATGGGCCCGTTAATGTATTTATACACAGTAATCATATCCCCCGCAAGTGCCTTTTCTCTCCAGCTACTATTGAACTTTTCCAGTCTCCTTCATATTCAAGCTCCCCCCCAAAATCCCCGTATTAATTTTGTTGCCCTTCTCTAACCCTTTCCATTTCAAAGATGTCCTTTTTGTACCACGGATTCCAAAATTGCACTGCAATTTCCAAGAGGCCTTACCAATGCTTTGTAAAGAGGGTAGAATTTACATTTTCCCTCCTGGAATCCATAACCCTCGCTTTATACAAGACAATACCATGCTGGCTTCTGGCTGTTGCCGGCCTGGCACTGCTTTGCTACCTTTAAGTTTGTTATCCACCAAAACTCCAAGATCCCTTTCCAACAGGGATTCCACTTCAACACAAGCCATTTATAGTAGAGTAGCACACAAGATTTTTAAGTCCAAAATGCATCACCTTACCCTTAGTGCAATTTATCAACCATTGAATTTCTCTGCCACTTAGCCGCCCAAGTGATAATCTATCTAGATCCCCTTAGCAACGATTGCACAGCCTCTGAAGTTTTTTAATGGGCGCAAAGTTTTGTGTCGTCAGCAAACACAGAAACCTTGCTGACAATACCCCACTTCCAAATCATTAATAAATAGATTAATAGAACGGCCCCCAACACAGAACCCTGTGGGCACCCCCACTTCGCACTTTAGTCCATAATGATGAAGCCCATTAACAACTACTCTCTGCAGCCTATTCTTAACCAATTTTCTATCCATGTACCAAATTTTACTCCCCGACCAACAGACCCTTAGCTTATTCATTAGTCGCCTATGGGGGACTGTATCCACAAAAAAAAGCCTTTTGCAACATTCCAAGTAAACTACCTCTATGCTATACCAGAGTCTAAATTTCTACTTACTTTTCCTCATAAAAGCCAGCAGTTAGTTTGACAATATCTATTCCTCCTAAATCCCTGCTGGTTTACACTTATAATGTCAGTCCTTGAAACTACTCTAGAACATGATCCCTTATTAAACTTTCGCAGGATCTTCCCGCACCACTGAAGTAAAACTTACAGGCCTTTATTACCCGGCTGTGAACGCTACCCTTTTTGATATTTATGGAATAACAGTCAGCCTTTTCAATCCAGAGGCAACACCACCGGACATGAAAGGGGAATCATCCAAAATAAGAACAATGTGCCTAGATAAAACTGAACTTAGCTCCCTAATGTACCCTAGGATGTAATTTTATCCGGTCCGGAGATTTACTAATATTAACCTTTATTTAGTTCTTTCTGTACCATATCCTCGGTTAACCAAAGTTGAACTTGAAATCTTTATAACCTTTATGCTACTATACTCTATGATATCTTTACTTTGATCTTCTATAGTGTAATACAGAGGAAAAAAAAAAAAAAAAAAAAAAACAAAACTACAGCCTTGTTAACATACTTTAATAACTTTAGATGGGACTCTAATTTTCATTGGGTGTCTATGGATGTTACATCATTATATACATGTATTGAGCATTCCACAGGACTCTTTTATGTATTTATTTATAGGACTTCTCTTCCTAACGAACATCAAGCAGATCCAGCAGAATATTTGGATTTACCCTTTTTACCTATGTTATTAGAAGCCCGTCTTGAAGGACACTACAGCCTTGTTAACATACTTAATAACTTAGATGGGACTCTAATTTTCATTGGGGTCTATGGAGGTTACATCATTATATACATGTATTGAGCTCCACAGGACTCTCAGCAACCAAATAGTTGCTTGATTACTATGATATCTATTGTGACATACAAAATGAATAATTTTAGAAATACTTGAATATTTACTTACTACAACTATTTTTGTTCGCTAACAAGTCTACCTACAACGTAGAGGGGCGGCTATGGGGCAAAATTTTCACCCTCATATGCCAACCTACTGATGGGTATGTGGGAACGAGATCATATATGGTTCTAACAATCCGTATAAGCCCATATAGTTAATATAGAGATATATAGAGTGACATATTATTGGTTGGAATGAGACCCCACAATGATTACAGAATTTATATGCTACTGTAATCAGAACGAGTATAATATAAAACTTACCACACATATACATAATGAACGTATAGATTTTCTTGATGTCTCTCTATATGTTGAACATGACATGGTGGTCTCGGATTTATACAGAAAACCCATTACTAAAAATGCCATCTTGCATGCCAAATCAGCACAATACAAAGCAGTTACTAACTCTATACCATTTGGCCAATTTATTAGATTGCGTCGCATATGTAAGAGTTGGGAAACGTTTAATACCCAGGCCATGGAATTATGGGACCGTCTAAGTGCGAGGGGATATCAAACCTATAACATTAAGAGTGCTTATGATAAAACTGTACTTTTAGACAGAGATACACTCCTCACTAATTCCAAAATAAAAAAGAACAATCGCTACTATAATATACATAGGGACTCCGGGAAACAACAGGGCGAACCCAATGACAATAATGTATCCATATGGAAGAAAGATCTTTCCTTTGTTAGTACATTTTCTAAACAAAGTGGCAAGATCAATAAGATCATACAAAAATATTGGAATGTATTAGAGGCGGATCCCAAACTTAAAGGCACACTGGGTAAGGGTCCCAGTTTTTGTTACAAAAAAGCACGGAGTATTGGGTTGTATTTGTCTCCATCTCTGTTCAGTAAACCCATTTATGGGACCAATACCACATGGCTAGAACAGAAAGGCTCGTATAGATGTGGCTCATCCAGATGTATGTCATGTCAATATATATCTATATCTACGGAGTTCACCAGTAGTCAAACAGGACATAGATATAAGATAAATAAATATCTGAACTGTCGTTCCTGTAATATAATTTACCTAGCCACTTGCGATTGTGGTAGCCAGTATGTGGGTAAGACCACAAGACTGGCAACCAGGAGAATCATGGAGCACATCAATGCTACTAAGAGAAATGATCATAGATCAGCCATAGCAGCTCACCTTTTGACAGAACATGGTGGGTCACTCTGTATAAAATTCCAATGTATCGACAAAGTCAAAATGTCAGTTAGGAAAGGTGATTGGCACCGTGAACTCCTCCGTAAAGAGGCCTTTTGGATGTACCGTCTAAAAACTATAACACCTTTCGGTCTTAATGCCGAATTTGAAGTTAATTGCTTTGTTGATTAAAGTTTGCATGTGTCGTTGCGATTCCATGTGGAGTCTAAGACGGTATAATAACATAGATCTTGGATCTAGGAACATGTCACACCCGTATAGATAGACTGGATTTAATTTTGTCATGCCTTATATTCACACACATTCTTTCTCTTAGAGGTAGTGGTATATGGAATATCGCTATCCACATTGTGTGTATACACATACATGTGTATATTGAAGCTCATGTATATATTTTTTGTATTTTTTGATTTTACATAGATTGTAGGACATATTTGCACTTTATTTTATATATATAGGTGTATGTACATCTTTTCCTATATCTTGTCTCTCTTTTTTGTATTCATTGATTTAGATTTGTTTATAGTTAATTATCTGCATGCCATTTTATATTCTTCCAGCTGGATTGTTGCAGGTTTGAACTTGTAGATTGGTTACTTACCTGTATATATATCCAGTGACCATCTCCCCTTGTGGCCTCTGAGGAAGCGGAAGTTCCGCGAAACGCGTCAGGCCACGCCCCCCCTTTCCGTGGCGTTTCTCTCGGTGTGATATTGTCTGTGTATTTTAACGTTTTTCAATAAATTTGGACGTTTTATAGCTAACACGGTCTACAGGAGTCTCTGTCCCGGAGGTATCCACTTTCTCTACTTCTATAGAGACTAAATATGAAGTGACTATACCAGAAACCTAAATCTTATCTATATAACAAAGGATATCATATCTGGAGTTCAAGCCCAATGGGATTCTTGTATCCAGGCTGAATATCCAGCGAACTTCTGTTTTCCTAAGTAGGGCTAGCCTATCTTTATTCCGTTTATCTTGATAGACTTTTTGTATGCCTTGTACTCTGAGAAACTTTAAGTTGGATCGATTACAATTGGCAAAGTGTCGACCTACTGGGCTGTTAATATTACTCTGGGTTATGTCTCTAATATGCTCGCGAATTCTGAACTTCAAAGGGCGAGAGGTACAGCCAACATATTGAATGTTGCAAAATGTGCATGTGATGAGATATGCTACATAATCACTATTGCAATTAATGTGTTGTCTTATCTCATATATCTTTTCGGTAACAGAGCTTTTGAACGTAGTAGATTTGTACATGTGAGAACACGTTTTACAACGATTGGCTCCACATATATAGCTGCCATTGCAAGACAGCCAGGTGGTCCTATGTTCTGTTTTTGTTTCATACATACTGGGTGACAGTATGTCTCCCAGAGACTGCACTCTTTTGGGAACATACTTACAACCCATTTTAAGAATAGGATGTAACGCAGGGTCCTGCTCCAAGACTGGTAAGTATTTTTTTATGCAATTTACTATTTGTCCAAATTGTGGACTATATTTTGTGGTAAAAAAGATATTATCTCCCTTATTATTATGGTTGATATTACCATTATTACTTTGCTTAGGTTCCAAATGTTTAATCTTATTAATATTTTTCTTAGGTTCCCTCAATAAAGTATCCCGACTGATTCTTTTTGCCTTATGGTAGGCGGATTTTAATAAAGAGTGACTATATCCACGTTCCTTCAATCTCTGTGTCATCTGTTTGCTTTCTTTATCAAACAAAATTTCTGTTGAGCAATTTCTCCTAAGTCGTAAAAATTGGCCATAGGGGATCGCTTTAATGCAGTGTGTGGGGTGATTTGAGGTGGCTTGGAGAATGGAATTCCTTCTGATTTTCGGTAATTTTTATTGACAATGTTCAAATTCTCAATGCCTATAAACAAATCTAAATATACTATAGATGTGCATCCAAATTGATGAGTGAATTTCAAATTAAAGGGGTTGATATTCAATTCTGAGAAACACAAATCAAATTCAATTTTAGTCCCTCTCCATATGATTAACAGATCATCTATGTATCTGTGATATGATACAATTTTAGAATCACACCCTGTATAAATAGGGTGGTGGAAGAGATGGACTTCCTCCCACCACCCCATAAACAAGTTTGCATATGTAGGAGAGAATTTAGCTCCCATTGAAGCTCCACAGCTTTGTATGTAAAAAATTCCATCAAATTGGAAAAAAATGTGTGAGAAGATATTTAAGAGCATCAAGGATGAAAAGCTTCCATTCCAGTTAATAAAAACTATATTTATCTATATGATAACCTACTGCCTGTATACCATATTCGTGTGGAATACACGAATATAGAGATACAACAGTAGTGAGGGAGAAACCTTCTTGTCATGTTATGTCTTTCAAAATGCTTAAGATGTGGGTGGTATCCCGTACATAAGAATGTAACCTTTTAACAAAGGGCTGCAACAAGAGATCTATAAGTTCCGACAGGCCTTCATTGAGAGATGATATGCCCGCTACTATTGATCTCCCCTGAGGTGGAAAAATACCTTTATGTATTTTAGGCAGGTGATGGAAGATAGGAACAATAGGTTGTGCAGGGACCAACATTCGTTTCATGTCAGAACTAATTATTCCAATACTGATACCATCTTCCACCAACTTATCCAAAACCAATCTAAAACTCTCTGTGGGGTCTGCCGATAGTTTTTTATATGTATTTGCGTCATTAAGTTGCTCTGTCCTATAGTCCTCTCTATTCATTATTACCACTGTACCACCCTTATCTGAATTCTTAATAATAATGCTATCATCCTTTCTTAGTTGTTCCAGAGCCTTAAACTCTTTTGCTGACATTTTGATATTTTTTATAATTGTTATTCGAACATTCCTGTTTTAATTTTTTTAGATCTCTCTCAACTAATTCCTGAAAATTATCGATTGCCTGACTTCTAATTTTTATAGGGTAATAATTAGATTTGTTTTTAAACTTACGCTTATGTAATTTAGGATCAATGCCTAACTGTTGGGAATTTTCATGTTCATTCTCAGCAATAGTGCGCAGATATTCCAAATTTTCTAATGCTTGTCTATCTGACTCACCCAATATACATTCACTAGTTTCAACATTATCACATTCTGCATCTGTTTGTAAAAAACATTTCCTAAGTACAATTTTTCTTACAAATTTGTTCAAGTCCATAAGTGTGCCTAACAAATTGAAAGACTGTGTTGGACAAAAGGACAAACCCTTATTTAAGACAGCAAGTTCATGACAATTCAAAGGTTTTTTCGATATATTTTATATTTAGCGAAAACGAACAATACTTTCGAGAGTTTGCGAATAACACATTCAAGGGTTAGAGATAGGCTCGTAAATTCGATAATTCAAAAACAGTGTCAATGAACGTTCTATAATTATCAAAAGTCCGGAAAGTTCGAAAGTCCGAGAAATCCTTCAGTAAAAGTTTGAAAGTTCAAATTTGGACCCATTCAAGTCAATGGGAGAGTGATAGTTTGAAAAGGCTAGGTTTATTACAGCTAAACTAACAATGGTAACTTACTGTAAATGGCTGTGGCACCTGGAAAATGGTCTGGGGAACATGGCACTATCACCAAAACTTGTTAAAACACTTCCTAAACACTAGCGGGCAATTGTCGGGTTTTGCGCAAGCTACATTAGAGGGTTACGGCCAATTAGAGGGTTACCGAACGATACTTTCGAGGGTCACCGAAAATAGAGCCATAAATTTGAGGGTTTATATCGAAAATCGAACGAAACTTTTGAGGGGTAACAAAACGAACATACTTTCGAGAGTTAGCGAATGACACATTCAAGGGTTAGAGATTGGCTGTAAATTCGATAATTCTGAAAACCGCAACACGAACGTTTGATAATATCGGAAAGTCCGAAAATCCTTAGGAAAAATTTAAAGTTTGAATTAGGACCCATTCAAGTCAATGGGAGAGTGATAGTTTGAAAAGGCTAGGTTTATACAGCTAAACTAACAATGATAACTACTGTAAATGGCTGTGGCACCTGGGAAATGTGTCTGGGGACATGGACTATCACCAAAACTTGTTTAAAACGCTTCCTAAACACTAGGGGCAATTGTCGGGTTTTGTGCAAGCTCATTAGAGGGTTACGGCCAATTCGAGGGTTACCAAATGATACTTTCGAGGATCAGCGAAAATGAGCCATAAATTGAGGGTGAGTCCGAAATCGAACAATACTTTTGAGGGTTAGCGAAAACGACATACTTTTGAGAGTTAGCGAATGACACATTCAAGGGGTAGAGATCTGGCTCGTAAATACGATATTCTCGAAAACGCGTCAATGAAGGTTTGATAATTATCGAAAGCCCGGAAAGTTGTTTGAAAGTCAGAGAAATCCTTCAGTAAAAGTTTGAAAGTTCGAATTTGGACCCATTCAAGTCAATAGGAGAGGGATAGTTTGAAAAGGCTGGGTTTATTACAGCTAAACTAACAATGATAACTTACTGTAAATGGCTGTGGCACCTGGGAAATGGTCTGGGGAACATGGTACTATCACCAAAACTTGTTAAAACATTTCCTACACACTAGCGGGCAATTGTCGGGTTTTGCGCAAGCTACATTAGAGGGTTACGGCCAATTCGAGGGTTACCAAATGATACTTTCGAGGGTCAGCGAAAATAGAGCCATAAATTAAAGGGTTACCGAAATCGAACGATACTTTTGAGGGTTAGCGAATGACACATTCAAGGGTTAGAGATCGGCTCGTAAATTCGATAATTCTCGAAAACCGCGTCAACGAACGTTCAATAATTATCGAAAGTCCGGAAAGTTCGAAAGACCGAGAAATCCTTCAGTAAAAGTTTGAAAGTTCAAATTTGGACCCATTCAAGTCAATGGGAGAATGATAGTTTGAAAAGGCTGGGTTTATTACAGCTAAACTAACAATGGTATCTTACTGTAAATGGCTGTGGCACCTGGGAAATGGTCCGGGGAACATTACACTATCACCAAAACATGTTAAAACGCTTCCTAAACACTAGCGGGCAATTGTCGGGTTTTGCGCAAGCTACATTAGAGGGTTACGGCCAATTCGAGGGTTACCAAATGATACTTTCGAGGGTCAGCGAAAATAGAGCCATAAATTTGAGGGTTATCGAAATCGAACGAAACTTTTGAGGGTTAACTAAAACGAACAGTACTTTCGAGAGTTAGCGAATGACACATTCAAGGGTTAGAGATTGGCTTGTAAATTCGATAATTCTCGAAAACCGCAACAACGAACGTTTGATAATTATCGAAAGTCCGAAAAATCCTTTAGGAAAAATTTAAAGTTCGAATTTAGAGCCATTCAAGTCAATGGGAGAGTGATAGTTTGAAAAGGCTAGGTTTATTACAGGTAAACTAACAATGATAACACTGTAAATGGCTGTGGCACCTGGGAAATGGTCTGGGGAACATGGTACTATCACCCAACTGTGAACACACTCCTAAACACTAGCGGGCACATTGTCGGGTTTTGGCAAAACTAGCAAGCAATTGTCGGGTTTTGTGCAAGCTGCATTAGAGGGTTACGGCCAATTCGAGGGTTACCAAATGATACTTTCGAGGATCAGCGAAAATCGAGCCATAAATTAGAGGGTTACCGAAATCGAACGAAACTTTTGAGGGTTAACTAAAACGAACAGTACTTTCGAGAGTTAGCGAATGACACATTCAAGGGTTAGAGATTGGCTTGTAAATTCGATAATTCTCGAAAACCGCTTCAATGAAGGTTCGATAATTATCGAAAGTCCGGAAAGTTCGATAGTCCGAGAAATCCTTCAGTAAAATTTTGAAAGTTTGAATTTGGACCCATTAAAGTCAATCGGAGAATGATAGTTTGAAAAGGCTAGGTTTATTATAGCTAAACTAAAAATGGTATCTTACTGTAAATGGCTGTGGCACCTGGGAAATGGACTGGGGAACATGGCACTATCACCAAAACTTTTTAAACACTTCCTAAACACTAGCGGGCAATTGTGGGGTTTTGCGCAAGCTACATTAGAGGGTTACGGCCAATTCGAGGGTTACCAAATGATACTTTCGAGGGTCAGCGAAAATAGAGCCATAAATTCGAGGGTTATCGAAATCGAACGATACTTTTGAGGGTTAACGAACGATACATTTAATGGTTTGCTAACGGCTCGTAAATTCGATAATTCTCGAAAATCGCAACAACGAACGTTCGTTATCTATTGAAAGTTCGAAAGTCCGAAAAATCCTTTAGTAGAAGTTTGAAAGTTCGAATTTGGAGCAATTGTCGGGTTTTGCGCAAGCTACATTAGAGGGTTACGGCCAATTAGAGGGTTATCGAACAATACTTTCGAGGGTCAGCGAAAATAGAGCCATAAATTAGAGGGTTACAGAAATCGAACGATACTTTTGAGGGTTAGTGAAAACTAACAATACTTTCGAGAGTTAGCGAATGACACATTCAAGGGTTAGAGATCGGCTCGTAAATTCGATATTTCTCGAAAACCGCTTCAACGAAAGTTCGATAATTATCGAAAGTCCAGAAAGTGACTTACTGTAAATGGCTGTGGCACCTGGGAAATGGTCTGGGGATCATGGCACTATCACCAAAACTTGTTAAAACACTTCCTAAACACTAGCGGGCAATTGTGGGGTTTTGCGCAAGCTACATTAGAGGGTTTCGGCCAATTAAAGGGTTACCGAACGATACTTTCGAGGGTCACTGAAAATAGAGCCATAAATTCGAGGGTTATCGAAATCGAACGATACTTTTGAGGGTTAGCGAAAACGAACAATACTTTCAAGAGTTAGTGAATGACACATTTAAGGGTTAGAGATCGGCTCGTAAATTCGATTATTCACAAACCACGTCAATGAACATTCTATAATTATCGAATATCCTGAAAGTCCGAGAAATCCTTCAGTAAAAGTTTGAAAGTTCGAATTTGGACCCATTCAAGTCAATGGGAGAGTGATAGTTTGAAAAGGCTGGGTTTATTATAGCTAAACTAACAATGGTAACTTACTGTAAATGACTGTGGCACCTGGAAAATGGTCTGGGGAACATGGCACTATCACCAAATCTTGTTAAAACACTTCCTAAACACTAGCGGGCAATTGTCGGGTTTTGCGCAAGCTACATTAGAGGGTTACGGCCAATTCGAGGGTTACCAAATGATACTTTCGAGGGTCACCGAAAATAGAGCCATAAATTTGAGGGTTATCGAAATCGAACGATACTTTTGAGGGTTAACGAAAAGGAACAATACTTTCGAGAGTTAGCGAATGACACATTTAAGGGTTAGAGATCAGCTCGTAAATTCGATATTTCTCGAAAACCTCTTCAACGAAGGTTCGATAATTATCGAAAGTCCAGAAAGTGACTTACTGTAAATGGCTGTGGCACCTGGGAAATGGTCTGGGGAACATGGCACTATCACCAAAACTTGTTAAAACACTTCCTAAACACTAGCGGGCAATTGTCGGGTTTTGCGCAACACTAGCAAGCAATTGTCGGGTTATGCGCAAGCTACATTAGAGGGTTACGGCCAATTAGAGGGTTACAGAACGATACTTTCGAGAGTCATCGAAAATAGAGCCATAAATTCGAGGGTTACCGAAATCAAACGATACTTTTGAGGGTTAGCGAATGACACATTTAAGAGTTAGCGATCGGCTCCTAAATTGGATAATTTTCAAACCGAGTCAATGAACGTTCGATAATTATCGAAAGTCCAGAAAGTTCGAAAGTCTGAGAAAGCCTTCAGTAAAAGTTTGAAAGTTCGAATTTGGACCCATGCAAGTCAATAGGAGAGTGATAGTTTGAAAAAGCTGGGTTTATTACAGCTAAACTAACAATGGTGACTTACTGTAAATGGCTGTGGCACCTGGGAAATGGTCTGGGGAACATGGCACTATCACCAAAACTTGTTAAACACTTCCTAAACACTAGCGGGCAATTGTCGGGTTTTGCGCAACACTATCAAGCAATTGTCGGGTTTTGCGCAAGCTACATTAGAGGGTTACGGCCAATTAGAGGGTTACCGAGCGATACTTTCAAGGGTCACCGAAAATAGAGCCATAAATTCGAGGGTTACCGAAATCGAACGATACTTTTGAAGGTTAACGAAAACGAACAATATTTTCGAGAGTTAGCGAATGACACATTTAAGGGTTCGAGATCTGCTCGTATATATGATAATTCTCGAAAACCGCGTCAACAAACGTTCAATAATTATGGAAAGTTCAAACGTCCGAGAAATCCTTCAGAAAAAGTTTGAAAGTTCGAATTTGGACCCATTCCAGTCAATGGGAGAGTGATAGTTTGAAAATGCTGGGTTTATTACAGCTAAACTAACAATGGTAACTTACTGTAAATGGCTTTGGCACCTGGGAAATGGTCTGGGGAACATGGCACTATCACCAAAACTAGTTAAAACACTTCCTTAACACTAGCGGGCAATTGTCTGGTTTTGCGCGAGCTACATTAGAGGGTTACTGCCAATTAGAGGGTTACCAAATGATACTTGAGGGTCAGCGAAAATAGAGCCATAAATTCGAGGGTTTCCGAAATCGATTGATACTTTTGAGGGTTAACGAAAACGAAAAATATTTCGAGAGTTAGCGAATGACACATTCAAGGGTTAGAGATCGTCTCGTAAATTCGATAATTCACAAACCGCGTCAATGAATGTTCTATAATAGTCGGAAGTCCGGAAAGTTTGAAAGTCCAAGAAATCCTTCAGTAAAAGTTTAAAAGTTCGAATTTGGACCCATTCAAGTCAATGGGAGAGTGATAGTTTGAAAATGCTGGGTTTATAACAGCTAAACTAACAATGGTAACTTACTGTAAATGGCTTTGGCACCTGAGAAATGGTCTGGGGAACATGGCACTATCACCAAAACTTGTTAAAACACTTCCTTAACACTAGCGGGCAATTGTCAGGTTTTGCGCAACACTAGCAAGTAATTGTCGTTTTTTGCGCAAGCTACATTAAAGGGTTACGGCCAATTAGAGGGTTACCGAAAGATACTTTCGAGGGTCACCGAAAATAGAGCCATAAATTCGAGGGTTACCGAAATCAAACAATACTTTTGAGGGTTAGCGAAAAAGAATAATACTTTCGATAGTTAGCGAATGACACATTCAAGGGTTAGAGATCGGCTCGTAAATTCGATAATTCTTGAAAAACGTGTCAACGAACATTCAATAATTATGGAAAGTCCAGAAAGTTCGAAAGTCTGAGAAATCCTTCAGTAAAAGTTTGAAAGTTCGAATTTGGACCTATTAAAGTCAATGGGAGAATGATATTTTGAAAAGGCTAGGTTTATTATAGCTAAACTAACAATGGTAATTTACGGTAAATGGCTGTGGCACCTTGGAAATGGTCTGGGGAACATGGCACTATCACCAAAGCTTGTTAAAACACTTCCTAAACACTAGCGGGCAATTGTTGGGTTTTGCGCAACACTAGCAAGCAATTGTTGGGTTTTGCGCAAGCTACATTAGAGGGTTTCGGCCAATTAGAGGGTTACCGAACAATACTTTCGAAGGTCAGCGAAAATAGAGCCATAAATTTGAGGGTTACCAAAATCGAATGATACTTTTGAGAGTTAATGAAACGAACAATACTTTCAAGAGTTAGCGAATGACACATTTAAGGGTTAGAGATCGGCTTGTAAATTCGATAATTCTCGAAAACCGCGTCAACGAACGTTCAATGATTATGGAAAGTTCGAAAGTCTGAGAAATCCTTCAGTAAAAGTTTGAAAGTTCGAATTTGGACCCATTCCAGTCAATGGGAGAGTGATAGTTTGAAAAGGCTAGGTTTATTACAGCTAAACTAACAATGGCGTATATACTCGAGTATAAACCGACCCGAGTATAAACCGAGGTACCTATTTTTACCTGAAAATAGTAGTAAAAATGATTGACTCGAGTATAAACCGAGGGAAGAAAATATGAACACTAATGTTCAATATTTGGTACCATAAAAATAGCAGAATGCAGTTACCATCTATTCCATGGCACTCCAGATGTTTGTAAACTACAACTCCCAGCATGCTTTGGTTGCTGGGAGTTGTAGTTTCTAAACATCTGGAGTGGCAATCTCACATAATAAAATAATGCAGTTTCACATGATAATTAAATGCCTT
>CM033477.1:26852166-26952095 GCA_019447015.1 Hymenochirus boettgeri
ATTCACAGTCCCCAACTAACCCCAACCCCCACCCCCTCCACTGTACAGATTTATGGTACTAGACCCACCCCTACACCCTCCATACATACCGTAAGATCTTCCTTACTGTAGGCTGAAGGGCTGACAGGCTCTGCAGTTTGTATTGGTTGGCACTACCAGGGTATGTGAGCAGCAGGCTCCCCAGCTGCTGAACCTGATCTAGTCCCACCATGTGGACATCTCCTCCACATTTACTCTTCCAGTCTGACACATTTTCATGCTGACGGACAGAGCTGCACAAGGTTACCGTAATTGACCTATGGACACCCTCCTGGTCATCGGCAACAAAGCAATAGTTTTGGTACCCAAATCAACTGGCAGTTTCGGAGATCGAGAGGCAGCGTGAGGCTCTTCCATCCTCCCTCTAGGTCCGGTGCAGTCAGAAGGCGCTGCGTAAGCGTGACATGCGTAACTTACGTCCCCGACGTGCCTCTCGACGCTCCGGGTTTCCTCACTGCACGCTCAGCCGAACGCTCACCTGCCCGAACACTGCCGAATGCTCTGCTACAATAAACAGTCAGAGGTGCTGCGTAAGTGGGATTACGTAACTTACGTCCCCGACGTACCCACACGTGTGGGTACGTCGGGGACGTAAGTTACGTAATCCCACTTACGCAGCACCTCTGACTGTTTATTGTAGCAGAGCATTCGGCAGTGTTCGGGCAGGGAGCGTTCGGCTGAGCGTGCAGTGAGGAAACCCGGAGCGTCCGAGAGGCAGATCGGGGACGTAAGTTACGCTGTCACGCTTACGCAGCGCCTTCTGACTGCACCGGACCTAGAGGGAGGATGGAAGAGCCTCACGCTGCCTCTCGATCTCCGAAACTGCCAGTTGATTTGGGTACCAAAACATATTGCTTTGTTGCCGATGACCAGGAGGGTGTCCATAGGTCATTACGGTAACCTTGTGCAGCTCTGTCCGTCAGCATGAAAATGTGTCGACTGGAAGGAGTAAATGTGGAGGAGATGTCCACATGGTGGGACTAGATCAGGTTCAGCAGCTGGGGAGCCTGCTGCTCACATACCCTGGTAGTGCCAACCAATACAAACTGCAGAGCCTGTCAGCCCTTCAGCCTACAGTAAGGAAGATCTTACGGTATGTATGGAGGGTGTAGGGGTGGGTCTAGTACCATAAATCTGTACAGTGGAGGGGGTGGGGGTTGGGGTTAGTTGGGGACTGTGAATGGATGGTGGAAGAGAGTGAAATTTCTGTGGTTAAAACATATTAAAGTCCATTATAATATAAACATAGCGTGCAAATTTCACATTCCTCCTATATATGTGCAAGGTTATAATCCTTTAATTAACGATTTCCCAACAATGATTTATTTTAATTATTGTATATTACAACGCGGCGAAAGACCCATTTCATGGCAGTTTGCTGTGTGGTCACAATCTGGTGGGCCGGTTGGGAAGATGCTGGCTCCTGTGGAAGGCAGTGAAGCAGGGCCGCCTCACTAATGATGCAGGGTGCAGCACACTGCAGAGCGGCACCCTGTAGATAAGCGGCACACTGTAGGGAAGGCAGGGGAAAAAAATCTTTTTTTTTTAACTGGAGGCCGGTGTCCGCCCTACTGCCTATCTGTCGCAGGGGGTGGGGGTGCTACCAGTGGTAAACTTAACGTTTACGGCATTCTGGACTGTCCATCCCTTCCCAACCCGATCTGTCCATCAGTCACCCGGTACCAGATTCCAGAGCAGATCTGGCTGCTTCCTCCAACATGAATGCGTCGGCATGCATCGGCGTACGTAGTGACGTCAGCGATAAAAAGGGCCCAGAGTTCAGCCTGTGCAGGACCAGGACTACCTGCTTTCCTTACGCTTGCAGAAGTTGCGGCCTTGCAGTGCAGACTCGGAGTGTCCGACAGACAGTCCGAGTGAACTGAGATAGTGTGTGTCAGTGAAGAATAAGGTAAGGCAACTTGAACTTCAACTTTACTTAGTTAGAAGCTTTGGCAGTGGCGCTGGCACAGCCCCATAGTAGGTATGTGCTGTGCCACAGTGCCAGGGGGAAGCAGGTATGTGTATGTGCTTTGCCAACTATATATTTGTGCTATGAGGGTGGGGATGTTTGTATGCAGGTGGTGCCAACCTGCCAGGGTATGTGCCAGTGCTCTCTGTGCCAACTATAACTGTGCCAGCTGCACAGAGAGCAAAAGCACATCACAAATATCCCCTGGCACCACCAGCATACAAATACCCCTACCATCCCCCATGGCACATTTGTGGTTGAACGGTGCAGGGGGGGAAGGGGGAAAGTGTTGTGCCATCACAGACGATGATAGACAGATAGATCTATCATGATTGATAGATAGATAGATAGATGATAGATAGATAGATGATAGATAGATAGATGATAGATAGATAGATAGATAGATGATAGCTAGATGATAGATAGATAGATAGATGATGATGATAGATGATAGATAGATAGATAGATAGATAGATAGATGATAGATATATGATAGATAGATATATGATAGATAGATAGATAGATAGATAGATAGATGATAGATAGATGATAGATATATGATAGATAGATATATGATAGATAGATAGATAGATAGATAGATAGATAGATAGATAGATAGATAGATAGATAGATAGATAGATAGATAGATGATAGATAGATAGATAGATAGATAGATATCCAACCATAGTAACATGTAGAGCACTCTCAGGACTTGTTCAAAAAAAACTTTTATTCCCTAAGCAGCAAACAGTAGCGGACGTTTCGGTCTATGTCTCAGACCTTTCTCAAGCCATCGATGGCTTGCCTGAGAGTGCTCTACATGTTACTATGGTGTGGATATTTAGAGGATCTGCATAACACCTGGGCATATATACTGAAGGTAGAGTGCACCTAATGAAGTAATAGTAGTCGCTAGATTAGATAGATAGATAGATGATAGATAGATAGATAGATAGATAGATAGATAGATAGATAGACAGATGATGATAGAGATAGATAGATAGATAGATGATAGATAGATAGACAGATAATGATAGAGATAGATAGATAGATGATAGATAGATAGATAGATAGACAGATAATGATAGAGATAGATAGATAGATAGATAGATAGATAGATAGATAGATGATAGAGATAGATAGATAGATAGATAGATAGATAGATAGACAGATGATGATAGAGATAGATAGAGATAGATAGAGATAGATAGATGATAGATAGATGATAGATAGATAGATAGATGATAAATAGATAGATAGATAGACAGATGATGATAGATAGATAGATAGACAGATGATGATAGATAGATAGATAGATAGATAGATAGATAGATAGATAGACAGGTGATGATAGATAGATAGATAGATAGATAGATGGATGATGATAGAGATAGATAGATAGATAGACAGATGATGATAGATAGATAGATAGATAGACAGGTGATGATAGAGATAGATAGATAGACAGATGATGATGATTGATATTTAATGCATTTAATCTGTAAAATGACATTGTAAGATTGTGGGTGGACTTTTTCATTCCACCATGATCTCTGGTTACACTTTGATTCATAGTACAGAAGCTTTTGGCTATTCCCAAGTGTAGCATTGTGCATAACCCTTCTACCTTAACAGGTCTGTACATATATAGAGTTTGTTAGGTTAAGCTAGGTTAGATTAGTTAGGTTAATTAGGGCCCTGCTGTCCGAAAGAGTCTACCTCGACGTGCTGGCAGCTGACAGGCTTACAAATCTTTTGGCCAAAACCTTTTATTCCAGAGGAAATATAGTGGGTCTGGAGTGGGGATATTATTCTAGAGGGTGGGTCCTTCAATGTATTGTAAATAAATGGAGGAATGATATGTAAATACAATGATAATAACATAAGTTAAATCAATGTGTATAAAGCCCCTCCCACTTTTGAACAAGCCACATCCTACTTCCGGGGGAAAGCATCACCCACTTCAATTATAAAACCACACCCCTTCTGGCGAGGGGGGGGGCAGCATGTGGAATTTTGTGTCAGGTTCCAAAAAGTCTAGAGACGGCCCTGCAGTGAAGTTTTAGCTATTGCTCTGTGTGGCAAGGTCCATACAGGGCTGCAGATTCACCTTTTAAGGCAAAAATAAACTGATGCTGATTGCACAGGACCTGGGTCAGACACCTTTACAGCACGTTTGTAAAATGTTGACCGTCCACATGAATTTACAAGTTTTGTGAAACTTCTAGTGACAAAGTAAAACACTAGTAACCCATTCTAAGCAGGAACCAAATGTAACCAATATAAATATACAAATATCAAATATACAACTGAATACGCAATTAATGATGGATTTAGTTAATAGTAATTAATACATTAACACAAGAGGGTCGGCGCAAAGGTTTGCCCGTGGTAGCAACCAATTAGATTTTATTTAACTGGAAAATGTTGACATCCAATTGGTTGATATAAAAGGAATTACACGTTATACCAGCCCTGTATCATTATACAGCCCAAACCTTCACAGTATAGGTCACTATACGCCCCACACCTTTATGGTATAGGTAACTATATACTTTATGACCTATACCATTAAGATGTGGGCTGTATAGTGACCTGTACCATAAAGGTGTGGGCTGTATAGTGACCTATACCATAAAGGTGTGGGAAGTATAGTGTGACCTATACCAAGAAGGCGTGGGCTCTATAGTGACCAATACCATAAAGGTGTGGGCTGTAAAGTAACCTATACCATAAAGGTGTGGGCCGTATAGGGACCTATACCATAAATTTGTGGGCAGTATAGTGACCTATACCAAGAAGGCGCGGGCTCTATAGTGACCAATACCATAAAGGTGTGGGCTGTATAGTAACCTATACCATAAAGGTGTGGGTCGTATAGGGACCTATACCATGGAGGTGTGGGCTGTATAATGACCTATACCATAAAGATGTGGGCTGTATAGTGACCTATACCATAAAGGTGTGGGCTGTATAGTGACCAATACTACAAAAGTGTGGGCCGTATAGTGACCTATACCGTGATGGTGTGGGCCATATAGCGACCTATACCATGAAGATTTTGGCTGTATAGTGACCTATACCATGAAGGTGTGGGCCATATAGTGACCTACAGCATGTAGGTGTGGGCTGTTTAGTGACCTATACCATAAAAGTGTGGGCTGTATAGTGACCTATAGCATGAAGGTGTGGGCTGTATAATGACCTATACCATAAAGTTGTGGGCTGTATAGTGACCTATACTATAAAGGTGTGGGCTGTATTGTGACCTATACCATAAAGGTGTGGGCCATATAGTGACCTATACTGTGAAGGTGTGGGCCGTATAGTGACCTATACCATGAAGATTTGGGGTGTATAGTGACCTATACCATGAAGGTGTGGCCCGTATAATGACCTATAGCATGAAGGTGTGGGCCGTATAGTAACCTATGCCATAAAGGTGTGGGCCGCATAGTGACCTATACCGTGAAGGTTTGGGCTGTACCGTGAAGGTGTGGGCTGTACAGCCCAAACCTTCACGGTATAGGTCACAATACGCCCCACACCTTTATGGTATAGGTAACTATATACTTTATGACCTATACTATAAAGATGTGGGCTGCCATACTGCCAAGTCTTCCCTCCACGTACACCGTTCCTCATTAATTGTCCCAAATAAACTATAATTAATATATATACGTATAACGACACATTGACAGAGCTGCCATACTGCCAAGTCATCCCTCCACGTACACCGTTCCTCATTAATTGTCTGAAATAAACTATAATTAATATATATACGAATGGCGACACATTGAAAGAGCTGCCATACTGCCAAGTCATATCTCCACGTACACCGTTCCTCATTAATTGTCTGAAATAAACTATAATTAATATATATACATATGGTGACACATTGACAGAGCTGCCATACTGCCAAGTCATCCCTCTACGTACACCGTTCCTCATTAATTGTCTGAAATAAACTATAATTAATATATATACGTATAGCGACACATTGAAAGAGCTGCCATACTGCAAGTCTCCCTCTAGTACACCGTTCCTCATTAATTGTCTGAAATAAACTATAATTAATATATATACGTATAGCGACACATTGAAAGAGCTGCCATACTGCCAAGTCATCCCTCTATGTACACCGTTCCTCATTAATTGTCTGAAATAAACTATAATTAATATTTATACGTATGGCGACGCATTGACAGAGCTGCCATACTGCCAAGTCATCCCTCCACGTACACCGTTCCTCATTAATTGTCTGAAATAAACTATAATTAATATATATACGTATAGCGACACATTGAAAGAGCTGCCATACTGCCAAGTCATCCCTCAGTACACCGTTCCTCATTAATTGTCTGAAATAAACTATAATTTATATTTATACGTATGGCGACCATTGAAGAGCTGCCATACTGCCAAGTCATCCCTCCACGTACACCGTCTTCATTAATTGTCTGAAATAAACTATAATTAATATATTAACGTATGCGACACATTGAAGAGCTGCCATACTGCCAAGTCATCCCTCCACGTACACCGTTCCTCATTAATTGTCTGAAATAAACTTAATTAATATTTATACGTATGGCGACGCATTGACAGAGCTGCTATACTGCCAAGTCATCCCTCCACGTACACCGTTCCTCATTAATTGTCTGAAATAAACTATAATTAATATATATATACGTATGGCGACACATTGAAGAGCTGCCATACTGCCAAGTCATATCTCCACGTACACCGTTCCTCATTAATTGTCTGAAATAAACTATAATTAATATATATACGTATGGCGACACATTGACAGAGCTGCCATACTGCCAAGTCATCCCTCCACGTACACCGTTCCTCATTAATTGTCTGAAATAAACTATAATTAATATATATACGTATGGCGACGCATTGAAAGAGCTGCCATACTGCCAAGTCCTCCCTCCACGTACACCGTTCCTCATTAATTGTCTGAAATAAACTATAATTAATATATATACATATGGCGACGCATTGAAAGAGCTGCCATACTGCCAAGTCATCCCTCCACGTACACCGTTCCTCATTAATTGTCTGAAATTAACTATAATTAATATATATACATATGGCGACACATTGACAGAGCTGCCATACTGCCAAGTCATATCTCCACGTACACCGTTCCTCATTAATTGTCTGTAATAAACTATAATTAATATATATACGTATGGCGACACATTGACAGAGCTGCCATACTGCCAAGTCTTCCCTCCACGTACACCGTTCCTCATTAATTGTCTGAAATAAACTATAAGGTATGACTTGGCGTATGGCAGCTCTTTCAATGCTCGCCATACGTATATATATTATTATAGTTTTATTACAGACAATTAATGAGGAACGTGTACGTGGAGGATGACTTGGCATTATGGCAGCTCTTTCAATCTGTCGCCATACGTATACTATTAATTATAGTTTTTTATTCAGGCAATTAATGAGGAACGGTGTACGTGGAGGGATGACTTGGCAGTATGGCAGCTCTTTCAATGTGTCGCCATACGTATATATATTAATTATAGTTTATTTCAGACAATTAATGAGGAACGGTGTACGTGGAGGGATTACTTGGCAGTATGGCAGCTCTTTCAATGTGTCGCTATACGTATATATATTAATTATAGTTTATTTCAGACAATTAATGAGGAACGGTGTATGTGGAGGGATGACTTGGCAGTATGGCACTCTTTCATGTTTCGCTATACGTATATATATATAATTATAGTTTATTTCAGACAATTAATGAGGAACGGTGTACGTGGAGATATGACTTGGCAGTATGGCAGCTCTTTCAATGTGTCGCCATACGTATATATTAATTATAGTTATTTCAGACAATTAATGAGGAACGATGTACGTGGAGGGATGACTTGGCAGTATGGCAGCTCTTTCAATGCGTCGCCATACGTATATATATTAATTATAGTTTATTTCAGACAATTAATGAGGAACGGTGTACGTGGAGATATGACTTGGCAGTATGGCAGCTCTTTCAATGCATCGCCATACGTATATATATTAATTATAGTTTATTTCAGACAATTAATGAGGAACGGTGTACGTGGAGGGATGACTTGGCAGTATGGCAGCTCTTTCAATGTGTCGCCATACGAATATATATTAATTATAGTTTATTACAGACAATTAATGAGGAACGGTGTACGTGGAGGGATGACTTGGCAGTATGGCAGCTCTTTCAATGTGTCGCCATACGTATATATATTAATTATAGTTTATTTCAGACAATTTGAGGAACGGTGTACGTGAGATATGACTTGGCAGTATGGCAGCTCTTTCAATGTGTCGCCATATGTATATATATTAATTATAGTTTATTACAGACAATTAATAGGACGGTGTACGTGGAGGGATGACTTGGCAGTATGGCAGCTCTTTCAATGTGTCGCCATACGTTATATATTAATTATAGTTATTTCAGACAATTAATGAGGAACGGTGTCGTGAGATATGACTTGGCAGTATGGCAGCTCTTTCAATGTGTCGCCTATGTATATATATTAATTATAGTTTATTTCAGACAATTAATGAGGAACGGTGTACGTGGAGGGATGACTTGGCAGTATGGCAGCTCTTTCAATGTGTCGCTATACGTATATATATTAATTATAGTTTATTTCAGAACATTATGAGGAACGGTGTACGTGGAGGGATGACTTGGCAGTATGGCAGCTCTTTCAATGTGTTGCTATATGTATATATATATTAATTATAGTTTATTTAGACTTAATGAGGAACGGTGTACGTGGAGGATGACTTGGCAGTATGGCAGCCCACATCTTTATAGTCACTCCTCGGGTCATTCTGATTGACCTGTGTACGACCTTTACATTGCACAATTGGTACATGCTTAACTTGGATTTTTTAAACTTTTTTATCTTTTTTCTGTATGGGATATTGTTTACATCACTATTTATTTTATTCCAGCAGCTGCTTTGGGTTCATATTCTCAAATCTTACATTCATGGACCACTAGGTTGCAGTCCTGGCCTTAATGGGCATGTTCACCCCTCAAATGTTCTACTCTTCCTTGCACGTGCTCAGGGACGTAGCTGGGGAAAAAGCATTGCTATTGGCTGTGATGTCATCTGTCACATCCATGACTGAAAAAATGTCAAGTGGAAGGAGAGGTAAGCAATGGACTTGCCCTTTAAAAAAATCTATATCATAGTCGATATCACCAGTCTGCTAAATTACATACACTAATAGGGCCCAAGAAAGAGCCCTGCTAGTCCTTAAAGGAGAATTATACTCGTGTAGTAACAGACTACCTTCTGGCTCCTCACACAGTCATTGTCACTGACGATTCTCCCACCTCAACATTAAAGGGTGAATGTTAATAAAGTAGGGAAAGGAGCCAGAAAGCAGTCAGTTACTGCATGTGTGTAATTCCCCTTTAAAGGGCATCTATAGTGAAAAAAACACATTGGTCCATTGCAAAGTTAAATTCATGACTCTGTGTGCCTTTCTCCTACCTCTGTCAGTGACTTTATTTTTCCATGGTGTCAGGTCCGGCTAACCGACAAGCTTATCATGTGCAGTAGGAGTTCAACATCTTGAAAACACACCCACGCACAGTGGCCAATAGAAGAAAGCTGTCCTGGATAACGGATCTCTCAGTGTACTGCTAAAATAAGCTTTCTCTTTGTGACCCATTATCATCAGTGAAAGCTATGAAGAAGGAGGTCAAGTGCAGCCATCTCTGCAGTCAAAGCTACCACTTCCCTCTGCTAATGCTCTTATCTCTATTGTTTCAGAGCAGGAGGAGGGAGGGACTTGAGCAGGGAAGAGGTCACGTCACAGTATTTGATTGACAGTACAAGTAGGAGTAGAGGAATGCAATCACATATTCTTCTAACTTGTGTCTCAGTACTAGAGGGAAACTTAAGAAATACAGACCCTTAGGGTGGGGAATTATAGAACTCAGGAAAGAAAGAAAAAAAAGTTATTTTCCCACTATAATGCCTTTAAGCCAAAAAAAGATATGCACACTGCAGGCCCATATAAATCATGTATTCGTCTGTCCATATGGAAAATAGTTAGTACATGTTTAGAGTAAGTAGTTACATGTTTATGGTGTAAAATAGAAACTTCCAACCACATCAGGTAACCCCCAATATGGAGGTCCTAACAATTACCTCACACATGGCTGACACAAATCTCTCTCCCTTATCTTATCTACAAAAACAACAGACTGAAAAGTTCAGTTAACTCAGCAGCACCGTATCCTATACGACTACCAACAAAATGTAACAACAACAACTGCATCACAAGAGAGAACAATGTGTCCTCATTTCTCCCACTTCTGATCAACCAGATGGACAACATCCAAAATACACTGCTCTCAACCAATACCATTATGGGGAAATCCGGGTTTAGCCAATCATCTTGTCTACAAGACCTGGAGGTTGATACGGAACAACGGAACATTTGAAACATGAACAGCAAGAGGAGAAGAATTGTAGAGGATAAGTGGGAAGTAAAGTGCTAAAAAGGAGAACGGCAGAAAGGAACAGAAATGGTAAAACCCAGTCCAGTCCTATTAGTAACGATTCTGAGTCCAGGGAACCTTTATACAGGGTTTTCTTATATCATTATATTACACAGTAATGGAGATTATTATTATCTCTTATAATATGCAAAGGGGAGACTTACCCAGAGCCTCTATCAATCTGGGCAAATCTCCTTTCCGCGATTCTATATCAAATTGGCAATTCTGGACTCTGGGGGCACAAAGAAATATACAAACTAAGCAGCTTTGGGTAAACTATAATCCCCATCTTAAAGTGACCCTTTAAGTGGACATACACAGCGATTCCAATCACATTGGTACCTTTGGCACGCATTTGGTGGGACCATACATACAGATATGGGGATCGGTCAGCCATGAGGCCAAACAATAGATTGGTCTCTCTTACTTAAAGGGCATGTCCAGTCTCACTATAAACTTTCACTAAAATGTAGGTTACCGCCGCCCACCCCCAACCTCTATATTAGGTTGTAAAAAAAGATTTAGAACTGTACTACATGTCTTTTTTTCCCGGTACACTGATCAGGCTTTTGCTTGCCGGAAATGCAAGCAGGGGGCTAGACCGGCAACCGCGTCTTGATTGGCTGAGTGGCAACGAATCACAGATGCAGCTGCCATCAATAGAGAGCGCCGCTGAAATGAAGGTCAGTAAGTACTTTTTTCCAAACTAATATAGCGGCTGGGGGTGGCAGGGGTAACCTACATTATAGCCAAAGGAATTACAACTAGTGGTAGGGCTGCAACGGATGGATCCAGATAAGGGGTTGGAAGGGCTCCCCTGCGGTTGCCACTGTACTCTCAGAGGACTAGGAGGAGGCAAAACATTTTGGACATGAAGGCAGCTCCTACTCAGTTTCCTGGAGAACCATAAGCAACAGAGATGTAAGGTAAGGATTTCTTTACACTACACAGTGGGGCCAGAGTGGGTTACCTTTTAGTTTGGGGGTGGATTTGTCCTTTACAGTAAAGGGAGCCAATAACAACCAACAGAAAATTTTGTTCATCTGCATGACAGTGGACGGTTTGCCCCTAAACACTGCCGATACTGGGTAATCCTGTTGGTCCTGATGGGATTTACTGCTATCGGCAATATGGCCACCGTAACCCTTTATAAAGGGGTTATTGTGACTTTAAGACCCCGCTGTAGCAACTCTCTGTAAATGAGCCTAAAGTGTTTTGGGTAACAATTCTGTGCATTTTACTTCACCTTAGTGAGATGCTTCTTCCCCTTTAACTGTTTTATACAGCGTGTCCTGCAGTTCCTCCATTTACTCTCACACTATCTCTTTCCTCCTTGGTTGGGTGACGTGGTCAGATTTATGGAACAAAGGCAGCAAATCCGTATCTCATGGTCTATTACATTGTTTATAGCATGGGTTTCTGGCAATGGATTCATTTTTAATTGTTTTTAAATATGGATTCCCCTGCACTATATACAATAAAGGGATTTTATATATAACTTTACATGCTTGAGTGCCTCAACATCTCTTTTTTGTTACTGGAGGGATGACTTGGCAGTATGCAGCTCTTTCAATGTGTCCCATACGTATATATATTAATTATAGTTTATACAGACAATTAATGAGGAACGGTGTACGTGGAGGGATGACTTGGCAGTATGGCAGCTCTGTCAATGTGTCCATAGTATATATATTAATTATAGTTTATACAGACAATTAATGAGGAACGGTGTACTGGAGGGATGACTTGCAGTTGGCAGCTTTGTCAATCGTCGTCGCATACGTATATATATAATTCCCTCCACGTACACCGTTCCTCATTAATTGTCTGAAATAAACTATAATTAATATATATACGTATAGCGACGCATTGAAAGAGCTGCCATACTGCCAAGTCATCCCTCCACGTACACCGTTCCTCATTAATTGTCTGTAATAAACTATAATTAATATATATACGTATGGTGACACATTGACAGAGCTGCCATACTGCCAAGTCATCCCTCCACGTACACCGTTCCTCATTAATTGTCTGTAATAAACTATAATTAATATATATACGTATGGTGACACATTGAAAGAGCTGCCATACTGCCAAGTCATCCCTCCATGTAACAAAAAAGAGAGATGTTTGAGGCACTCAAGCATGTAAAGTTCTATATAAAATCCCTTTATTGTATATTAGTGCAGGGGAATCCATATTTAAAAACAATTAAAAATGAATCCATTGCCAGAAACCCATGCTATATAACAATGTAATAGACCATGAGATACGGATTTGCTGCCTTTGTTCCATAAATCTGACCCACGTCACCCAACCAAGGAGGAAAGAGATAGTGTGAGAGTAAATGGAGGAACTGCAGGACACGCTGTAAATAAACAGGTTAAAGGGGAAGAAAGCATCTCACTAAGGTGAAGTAAAATGCACAGAATGTGTTACCCAAAACACTTTAGGCTCATTTACAGAGAGTTGCTACAGCGGGGGTCTTAAAGTCACAATAACCCCTTTATAAAGGGTTACGGTGGCCATATTGCCGATAGGCAGTAAATCCCATCAGGGACCAACAGGATTTACCCAGTATCGGCAGTGTTTAGGGGCAAAACCGTCCGACTGTAGTGCAGATGAACAAAATTTTCTGTTGGTTGTTATTGGCTCCCTTTACTGTAAAGGACAAATCCACCCCTCAAACTAAAATGTAACCCACTGCTGGCCCCACTGTGTAGTGTAAAGAAATCCTTACCTTACATCTCTGTTGCTTATGGTTCTCCAGGAAACTGAGTAGGAGCTGCCTTCATGTCCAAAATGTTTCTGCCTCCTCCTAGTCCTCTGAGAGTACAGTGGCAACCGCAGGGGAGCCCTTTCCAACCCCTTATCTGGATCCATCCGTTGCAGCCCTACCACCTAGTGTAAATTCCTTTGGCTATAATGTAGGTTACCCCTGCCCACCCCCAGCCGCTATATTAGTTTGGTAAAAAAAGTACTTACTGACCTTCATTTCAGCGGCGCTCTCTATTGATGGCAGCTGCATCTGTGATTCGTTGCCACTCAGCCAATCAGAGACGCGGTTGCCGGTCTAGCCCCCTGCTTGCAGTTCCGGCAAGCAGGAAGCCTGATCAGTGTACCGGGAGAATAAAAGACATGTAAGTACAGTTCTAAATCTTTTTTTACCAACCTAATATAGAGGTTGGGGGTGGGCAGCGGTAACCTACATTTTAGTGAAAGTTTATATTGAGACTGGACATGCCCTTTAAGTAAAGAGAGACCAATCTATTGTTTGGCCTCATGGCTGACCGATCCCCATATCTTGTATGTATGGTCCCCACCAAATGCGTGCCAACAGGTACCAATGTGATTGGAATTGCATGTGTATGTCCACTATAAGGGTCACTTTAAGATGGGGTTATAGTTTACCCAAAGCTGCTATAGTTGTATATATTTTTTTGTGCCCCCAGGCCAGAATTGCCAATTTGATATAGAATCGCGGAAAGGAGATTTGCCCAGATTGATAGAGGCTCTGGGTAAGTCTCCCCTTTGCATATTATAAGAGATAATAATAATCTCCATTACTGTGTAATATAATGATATAAGAAAACGCTGTATAAAGGTTCCCTGGACTCAGAATCGTTACTAATACGACTGGACTGGGTTTTACCATTTCTGTTCCTTTCTGCCGTTCTCCTTTTTAGCACTTTACTTCCCACTTATCCTCTACAATTCTTCTCCTCTTGCTGTTCATGTTTCCAATGTTCCGTATGTTCCGTATCAACTCTCCAGGTCTTGTAGACAAGATGATTGGCTAAACCCGGATTTCCCCATAACGATATTGGTTGAGAGCAGTGTATTTTGGATGTTGTCCATCTGGTTGATCCAGAAGTGGGAGAAATGAGGACACATTGTTCTCTTTGTGATGCAGTGTCGTTGTGTTAATTTTGTTCTGTAGGTCGTGTAAGGATTACGGTGCTGCTGAGTTAACTGAAACTTTTCAGGTCTGTTGTTTTGTGTAGATAAGATAAAGGGAGAAGAGAGTTTGGTGTCAGCCCATGTAAGTGAAGGTAATTAGTTAGGAGCCTCCATATTGGGGGTTACCTTGATGTGGTTGGAAGGGTTTCTATTTTTAAACCATAAACATGTAACTAAACTCCTACTCCTAAACATGTAACTAAACTACATTTTCCATATGGACTAGAACGAATACTATGATTTTATATGGGGCCCTGCAGTGTGCATTAATCTTTTTTTTGGCTTAAAGGGCATCTATAGTGGGAAAATGAACTTTTTTTTCTTTCTTTCCATGAGTTCTATAATTCCCCCAGCCCCTAGAGGGTCTGTATTTTCTTAAGTTTCCCTCTATGTACTGAGATACACAAGTTAGAAGAATATGTGATTGCATTCCTCTACTCCTACTTGTACTGTCAATCAAATACCTGTGACGTGACCCTCTTCCCTGCTCAAGTCCCTCCCTCCTCCCTGCTCTGAAACAAATATAGAGATAAGAGCATTAGCAGAGGGAGAGTGGTAGCTTTGACTGCAGAGATAAGGCTGCACTTGACCTCCCTTCTTCATAGCTTTCACTGATTGATAATGGGTCACAAAGAGAGAAATCGTATTTTAGCAGTACACTGAGAGATCCGTTACTCCAGGACAGCTTTCTTTCTATTGGCCACTGTGCGTGGGTGTGTTTTTCAAGATGTTGAACTTTTAACTCCTACTGCACATGATAAGCTTGTCGGTTAGCCGGACCTGACACCATGGAAAAATAAAGTCACTGACAGAGGTAGGAGAAAGGCAGCACAGAGTTCATGAATTTAACTTTGCAATGGGCCAATGTGTTTTTTTCACTATAGATGCCCTTTAAAGGGGAAAATTACACACATGCAGTAACTGACTGCTTTCTGGCTCCTTTCCCTACTTTATTGACATTCACCCTTTAATGTTGAGGTGGGAGAATCGTCAGTGACAATGACTGTGTGAGGAGCCAGAAGGTAGTCTGTTACTACACGAGTATAATTCTCCTTTAAGGACTAGCAGGGCTCTTTCTTAAGGGCCCTATTAGTGTATGTAATTTAGCAGAGACTGTTGATATCTGACTATGATATAGATTTTTTTAAAGGGCAAGTCCATTGCTTACCTCTCCTTCCACTTGACATTTTTTCAGTCATGGATGTGACAGATGACATCACAGCCAATAGGAATGCTTTTTCACCAGCTACGTCCTCTGAGCACGTGCAAGGAAGAGTAGAACATTTGAGGGGTGAACATGCCCATTAAGGCCAGGACTGCAACCTAGTGGTCCATGAATGTAAGATTTGAGAATATGAACCCAAAGCAGCTGCTGGAATGAAATATAATAGTGATGTAAACAATAGTCCCATACAGAAAAAAGATAAAAAAGTTTAAAAAATCCAAGTTAACATGGTACCAATTGTGCAATGTAAAGGTACGTACACAGGTCCAATCAGAATGACCCGATGAGTGACTCACCTGCATCGAACGGCCATTATGTCTGATAGTCGTGCATGTGAATACGTTTGCTCGGACACACACGTGACTGGCAGCTGGAACGCCTGTTTGTTGCAGGTGTCGCCCTTGACACACAGTCGAACATGTGCACGAAGCTTAAGAGTGTATATGTAACCAGTGAAGAGATTAAAGATCCTTAACTGTCTATGTGGTGTGATCAATAGAGATGATTCCTGATTTGGAACAAACTTGGTTTCCATTTGGAACTTTCAGTTTTGAAAATCTGCAGAATGGGGAGCTGATGTCACCCAGCTTAGGGCTTTCTCAACCAGTGAGCAACTAGGAGAGTGTGAAGACCAACCCATCCTGCTACCAACCACACCAATTGGAAGGGTTCAGGGCACCAGCATCATCCCAAAGGAAACAGCCCCAAAACTTGCAAATACCCCCCACAAGCTATTTCATTTTTAAATCTACACACCTTCAGCTATGGAACGGTGCCACCTTCTTAGTTGTTCTACATATTCTCTCCCATTTTGAAAAATCAGTTGATTTCATACCCTTTGCTGTTCCCTGCTGTTGACATTAGTGAGCTGACATTTCAGGTTAAAACGGTTCTTCTTCCCAGGATGCACCACTACCTTGGAATGTTCCTAACAGTTATTTCTACTGATTGGCTGTTGGATGGGTTAAAGATGCTCAGATCTCTACTGAGCAACTAAATCAACCCAGGCGCTGGGTCAAGGGCAAGGCCATAATGGTCTCTACTAGGGGTCCTGCAAACAGGAAGTCAGTATTTCAGTTGCAGTTATTTATACACAGACTGCAAACAGGAAGTCAGTATTTCAGTTGCAGTTATTTATACACAGAAAAAATGCTGAATTGGCAGATTAAGGTAATTGGGATGAAAAACGACTCTTTTTTTTCTGAAAAGTACATGTATTTGCACTGAACTTCCCCTTTAAATATCCTGTCCAGTCTTACTCCATGAATTTAATTACACCAGTACCAGCTACCAGTACACAAGAGCATTACTACACCCCTGTCCTCCAAAATAGCCTACAATATTAGCAGGGATCTGCCAAGGCATGGAAGGGTAAATTAATTTTGTATGTTAGCAAAGTTTTCAGGTCATACTGTATGAAAAAAAACACAGACCTGGTAATGACTGTTAATTTGGAATAAACATAAAAAAGAACCTCCATACACTTGTGAAGGTTCTCATTCATCCAGGTCATGGTATATCTGTTGTATTCAATTAGATCAACTGGACTTGAAATGTAGTTCTTGAAGACGTTTCACTAGTCATCCGACTGGCTTTCTCAATTCAGAATGACTTGTACAAGAATCTGTGGCAATTATGTACCCTGGAAAATTCTAATTAGCATATCACAGCCAGGTGTTAAGGGTGTGATTGGATAGTGGCTAAGAGGTGTTATAGGAACGCCCAGAGTAAGGTGTCAAAACAGCATTGTACATGGCAGACAGTTGGTGTCGAACCCCCCCACCTCTATTTAGGCTTGGTTTCTTTATTTTCACATAAATGGCCTCCTTAACACCTCTCTTGAACCATACAGCATATTGCTTGTTAGACCTTATTAAAAATTAACTGTAAATCACACTGATCCCTTTTAAAAATATTCAATTATTTGTCTAGAACAGAGTCTCCCCTAAGCATAAAATCTCAGCAACACAATCCACAATATGCTCAGAACGCGTTTCTTTATTTTCACATAAATGGCCTCCTTAACACCTCTCTTGAACCATACAGCATATTGCTTGTTAGACCTTATTAAAAATTAACTGTAAATCACACTGATCCCTTTTAAAAATATTCAATTATTTGTCTAGAACAGAGTCTCCCCTAAGCATAAAATCTCAGCAACACAATCCACAATATGCTCAGAACGCGTTGGTGATGCTGTTTTTGTGAGCGCCCTTAATAAAACTCATGAGGTAAATTCTGTCTTCTGTGTGCTCCGTTATCCTGCATTTTTTGCTATATAATTGCACATGCTGTTTTTGTGAGCGCCCTTAATAAAACTCATGAGGTAAATTCTGTCTTCTGTGTGCTCCGTTATCCTGCATTTTTTGCTATATAATTGCACAGAATATAATTTACATAACCCTGGAATCAGTGTCCCATGGAAGATTATATTGTTATATATACTATTATTGATAGTCTTGTTGGCTATATATGTACCTCCTATGCTGCTGAACTGATGGAGACTTAATTCGCCTTTCCTGCGGTGAAGCCTTTACAAAATCACTTGACTTTATCAATATGGATTTCCTTCACCTGTCTTGCCTAAACTTGCTTCACCCACATGACCGTAGGTTTCTTAGGGTAGAAATTCCTCCCTCAATATCGGTTGTATTCAGTTAGATCAACTGGACTTAGTCTCCAGGAAATTAAGAAGACCCCTGTCTGCTTTAACCCAAACAACACACAAATGCAGCAATTGGTACATCCAATAGTATGAGACTTTAGGCTCTATACACCCAGAACAAAATGTGGGACTGCTGTGAGAAGCCAAGTCAGAAAACAATAAACAACCATGCATACAATACCATCTGATGGCCACACACTTCATCTAGCATACCCCGTATACAGTCTTAAAGGTGATCTAAACTGGAAAAAGAAAAAAATTAAATTGCCCATTACTGGAAACTATAATTCTTCTCAACTACCAGTGCACCATTTTTTGTTGTTGTTGATCTGTCTCCTTTTTCTTTAGAAATACAATCTGAATAATCAGCTGTCAATGAAGTCTATTTTAACCACAAAATCTTCTGTTGTGCTTATTTAGGGGTGACAGTTGGTATATGTGAAATGTATTGGGAGAGATTCCCTTTCCCAGTGATTACTGAGCATGCTTGCCCTCATAGAGAGTCATGCCTTATAAATCAGACATAGGTTAATTAATACATATACTGCAATTCTGGGTGATCCAGAGTTACTTTCCTATTTCCATTTGGAGTCAGGAAGGAATCCCCCTCCATTTTTAGCTGAGTCTTTTTTGCCTTTCTCTAGATCAACTGATAAGTAAGGTTTTATAAGAAGAGAATATAAAGGTTGGACTAGAATCTGGACGTATGTCTGTCTTTATTCAACCTCAATTACTATGTTACTATTTTTAAATCTTCTGCAATACAGTAAATGTGTTTGATAATAGTTATTGTGTAAAACTGTATGTTTTGTAAAATATATGGACTGCAGTTTGAGAATGGTTCAATAAAAAAAAACAGAAAGAAAGGTTTATTCATAAATGAAATGGAGGAAATTTTATATAAATGGCTTTTATATAATTAATTAAATAATTAATGTATGAAGTACAATGATAAAATTACTTGGGGGTGTGGCTGATTCAATATAAAGATATTTTGAATTTGAAAATAGAATAAAAGTTCATTCCCATATTGAGGGTTTGTGGCTGGTGACAAATTTGGCATTTTATTTGTCGTGACATTGAAATTCTAATATAAAGTGCTTGGGTTATTTTTGATTATAAAATATGGAGAGAGTTAGAAATGTGATTTTCAGGGCTTGTTGACAGATAAAAAGTATAAATTGTCTTTCATATTAATGTAGTGGCTGAGTAATTGACCATACCTTACTATCATAGGGTTTGAATCATTTGTAAGGCTAGCTTTATTATAAGAAATCAACAGTTATAGATGAAGGTGCAAGGTACAAACAAGGGTTATACAGTAGAATCTCAAATTCAACTATTTGAACTATTTGAAGTGATTAAATTCTCTAGAATTGGATCTAGATGTGGAAATACATTGTTTCCTTCTGGAATTAAAATTCAACCCTTATACCCTACCCATAATGTCTGTCTAACAGTTACATAGTAACATAGTATTGGAGGTTGTATAAAGACATTTGTCATCTAGTTCAAACTTTATTCCCTGCCCATAATGTCTGTCTAACAGTTACATAGTAACAGTATTGGAGGTTGTTTAAAGAGATTAGTCCAGCCTTTCTAACATTTACAACTCAGCACTGACAGTCTAAACTCCCTTTAACTTCTGCATCATTATTGTCAGAACTGTTTGCTAAAGACAACATCTGCATGTGACGCTGAGCATGTGCACTTAATTTCTTTGGTCATCCATCCTGTTTTGAGTAGAAAGTGTCCTGTTAAACCATTATATGGTCTTTTGTTATGATGAGAATCTCTTCGTCAATCAAAATTATTGGAAAAATAATTTCTAGGCAAACAAAATCTCCCTGTGTGGGAATCCAATTCTATAAAAGAAAACAAAAATTCCTTTTTGGTTAAAGCTGTCTATAAACAGTGGGAAAATGTATTAAAAAATGAAATGTAATTTTAAACCAATACCTGAAAAATGTATAATATCCCTTACTTATTGATATTGAAAAGCTCTGAAAGAGAACAGCTACTGTTTGCCTTACCTTCCATTCTTCAATAAATGCCTGTGGAGCCAGGAATGAAGATACAACAAACTTTCAAGCGATTGTCACAAACGCCGTCCGGTCCAGTGCCACTCTGGGAATGGAGGGGTGCTCCAGGGTAGACAATGTAATATTCAAGACGCAGTCTCCCAGTGCCTAATTGTAGCTTTCGCTACCCCTGCCTTCTGTACCATGCAAATTGCCTTACCAGCGTCTTAGGTAGCCAGTATCCTTCATCTTTCCTTGCCAGTAACCAGTGTCTTCCTTGTCTGTCTCCAGCCTACATTTCCCAGCATCTATCTCTGTTCCAGTATGCAGCCTACAGTTCCCAGCAGCCATCTCTGCTCCAGTATCCAGCCTTCAGTCCCCAGCAGCCATATATGTTCCAGTATCCTGTGTATAGTTCCCAGCAGCTATCTCTGTTCCAATATCCAGCCTACAGCACTCTGGCCGTCAAGGCCGAATTCGTTACAGTACAATCGGGCAATTTAAGTGCCTGAGGCCATGACAGAGTTGGATATTGGATAAAATAATCCAAGCTTTGTCCAAATGCATGGATGTTTTTGAACACCATCAAGGGCAGTTCGCTCAGTACATGAACTCTCTTGCTGCCCGACTCCCCCCGGCTCCTGCTACTATCCTAATGCCTACACAGTCCCCTTATCCTATCCTAACGCCTCCACCTATGTCCCCTGATCCTATCCTAATGCCTCCACCTATGTCCCCTGATCCTATCCTAACGCCTCCACCTATGCCCCCTGATCCTATCCTAACGCCTCCACCTATGTCCCCTGATCCTATCCTAACGCCTCCACCTATGTCCCCTGATCCTATCCTAACGCCTCCACCTATGTCTCCTGATCCTTGCGATCCATCACTTCACAGTGTATCTTGCATACCACCACCATACTGTTTCTATGGTAATGCCTAAGCCTGCTGGGGATTCATAAATCAAGGTCAGATCCATTTTGAGCTGCAACCACCCCATTTTGTCTCTGACCGGGCCAAGGTGGGCTACATTATTTCCTTGCTTGAGGGCAATGCTCTGGCCTTCATCTACACCATCATCTACTTAACAGCGCCATTCTATCATACATAAACAAAGGATTCTGGATGCAGTAATTCACAGAACTCCAAGCTTTTAGGAGATTTTGTAAAAAAAAAATTTAAAACGATGATTGAAAGTTAGAATTTCTACCTAAACCCCTTTGACAAGTAAACAACACTAAATGTCAATATCCCACATACCCTAAATTGAACAATATGCCATATGCGTGGGTGCACACAGACGTTGTCACCAACCAACTCAAAATGGGACATATGCACAAATACAATTACAAGAAAAAAAAAATCAAAGTGCTCTGTAATTTGAACAGCCTCTGCTTTTTAAAGGAAACACCCCATAACTGTATATTTTGTGATCTACACACCTTCATCTACGTAATGGAGCCATTCTTTCTGAAGTATTCCGTATGCAGTAATTCATGGGTGTCATACATACATAGAGAATTCTGTACACATTAATTCATAGAACTAAATGCTTTTTGGAGATTTTGTGAACAAAATTAAATATTTATATTTAATTTATATTAAAATATTACCCAAACCCATGCGACAAAACCTTTTTAAATGTTAATCTACCAAATGTCTTGAATCAACCAGTATACCATATGCGTGAGTATATACAGAGACATAGTATGGCCCAGCACAGAAGAGCCAATTCCTCGGGTCAGGACTCAGCCGTGTATCTGCATCTTAAGGATAAAGGACATACCTTTGAAGATTGTAATGTTAACATACTGGCGAAGGAACGTGACTGGTTCAAGAGAGGTGTTAAGGAGGCCATTTATGTGAAAATAAAGAAACCAAGCCTAAATAGAGGTGGGGGGGTTCGACACCAACTGTCTGCCATGTACAATGCTGTTTTAACACCTTACTCTGGGCGTTCCTATAACACCTCTTAGCCACTATCTAATCACACCCTTAACACCTGGCTGTGATATGCTAATTGGGATTTTCCAGGGTACATAATTGCCACAGATTCTTGTACAAGTCATTCTGAATTGAGAAAGCCAGTCGGATGACTAGCGAAACGTCTTCAAGAACTACATTTCAAGTCCAGTTGATCTAATTGAATACAACAGATATACCATGACCTGGATGAATGAGAACCTTCACAAGCATATTTCTAATCATTTTGGGGAGAAAACCCTCAAACTTGTACGGCAATATGAAAAGACAGCAAGGAAATTGGCAGACTACAGAAACCACCTGCGATTTAACCTCCGATGCAGACAACAAAGGCTAGTACCATGCAGTATACGTCTGGATTCCACGGTTAAAGGCATCAGAGCCAAACAGATACTGCAAAAGGCTCAAACACAGCTCCTAAGTGAACGGGTACGACAGACACATTTTACAGTCGATGCTTTAATGCACAACATTAGTCAACTAGAACAGAACCTGGCCTCACAGCTACCTGTGTCCATCTGGGAAAGAGTGATGGGGTTCACCAAACAAGCACAGCTTTCTCAGCACTGTAAGGGCAAACAAAGGCAACAGAACAAGTTCTCTATTCTGTCATCCCAGAACAGCCCCAAAGGAAAACAACTACCTTGGATACAAAAGGAGGGAAGTGTCACTTCATCAAACAAGGAGGAATGGGTGAGAAACTTGTCTAACAGCACCCTGACCCAGCCAGAAATGGAAGTCCTTGGTAAGGGCTTGAATTTTGCCATCACCCCTAAAGCCATCCCTGTGGTGGATATTATAGCAGCCACAGAAGCCTCTATCCACAGTAATAAGGTATCACAGAGTGAGGCAGAACAGCTTCACCTTAAGGTATCTGCAGCCTTAGCCAGTGCTAAAACTCCTTCATCTAACCTGACTACACAGGAAAGAAGAGCCTTAACATCCCTCAAGAAAGATTCCAGTATCACCATTCTACCGGCAGATAAAGGAAGATGCACAGTGGTACCCAACACCTCAGACTACCATGATAAGGTGACCATGCTCCTGGCCGATAACAACACATATGAGGCTTTAACAAGGGATCCCACCAGCCGTTACAAGAAAAGAGTCATAGACTTACTACAACAGCTTCAAAAGGATAAAGCCCTTGACCGAGCAATGTATCATCGCCTCTACCCTGGTGAGGCACATCCATGCATATATGGACTCCCAAAGATACATAAGGAGAGGGGCCCCACTTAGACCTATAGTCAGCAGCATCAACTCTGTAACATACAAGGTGGCAAAATATCTAGCTAACATCTTAGGACCTTTGGTGGGAAGTTCTAAGCATCACATCCAGAACTCTCAGGAGTTCACCAACAAGATTGAAGATATAGTACTCGGTGTAGAAGAAACTATGGTGTCCTATGATGTGACATCTCTCTTCACCTGTATACCCACCAAGGAGGCTGTTGACATGGTGAGAAAACGGCTGGGCTAAGACAGCACTCTTACCAGCAGAACTGATCTCAACCCAGAACAGGTGTGTTCCTTGTTGGACTTGTGCCTGAATACTACCTATTTCAAATACAGGGATAAGTTCTATAAGCAAAAACATGGATGTGCTATGGGATCTCCAGTTTCACCCATTGTGGCCAACCTTTACATGGAGGAGGTAGAAACACAGGCGCTTAATACCTTTAAGGGCATAGCACCCAGCCACTGGTTCAGATATGTTGATGACACCTGGGTTAAAATCCACCAGAAGGAAGTACAAGCTTTCACAGAACACATTAATGCGGTGGACCAAAACATTAAATTCACAAGGGAAGAGGTACAAAACAACAAACTGGCTTTCTTGGACTGCTTGGTAGAAGTTAAGGAAAATGGTAAACTGGAAGTAGAGGTTTACAGAAAACCAACACACACAGATCAGTATTTGATGTTTGACTCCCACCACCCTTTAGATCACAAGCTGGGTGTCATCAGAACCCTGCAACACAGAGCCGAGAACATCCCCACTAGCACAGAGGCGAAGGCTAAAGAAATGAAACATCTCAGAGGAGCCCTTAAAACTTGTGGATATCCAGACTGGGCCTTTGTCAAAAGAAGTAGAAGGAAAGAAAAGAACACGAATACCAACAGTGAAGGGGAAAAGCAAGACAGGAGGAAGAACATGGTCATCCCATATGTAGCAGGGGTCTCCGAGAAATTAAGAAGAATTTTCAAAAAACATCGTATCCCTGTCTGCTTTAAACCGAACAACACACTGAGGCAGCAATTGGTACATCCGAAAGACCCAATACCAAAACACAAGAAAAGCGACATCATATATGCAGTGCAGTGCAGTGAAGAATGCTCTGATTTGTATGTGGGGGAGACCAAACAGCAACTGCATCAACGTATGGCCCAGCACAGAAGAGCCAATTCCTCGGGTCAGGACTCAGCCATATTCAGGTTAATTACAAAACATCTACAACCTGTCTACACCAGCTCCATCTACTGGCTAGGAGTATGAAATACAGTTTTTTAAGAAATGTGCCAGTTATGACCTGTCCATGCCTTACTTTGTATTTCTATGCAGGTCAGATGGTGTTGCTAATGTCAATACTAACAGCATTTATTTGTCTTAATATAAACCTTATATCATGGATACATTGAGTTAATGATCTACTTCAATTTCCTACAAATAGATAATTTATTACAGAACCATTGACTTGAAAACAATAAATCACTAGTGTCTTTTGGGTAATATTTGTAGTATGTCGATTGGATTTTGTTTACACTTTAAATGAATAAAAGCCAACCACGTTAAAAAGTATCATACATCAACATGTTATTACAATCCTAATGCATATTTATTTAATACACAGTATTCACAATGAATTTTTTTAAAGGGGAATTTATTCAAGCATAGCCGTGTTTCGGCCCTTTTCTGTGACCTTTATCAAGCTTATTGCAAGCGCTTTGGGGGCAGGCCCAGATGTTACGGGATTAAATAAAGGTAAAATGTTGCTGAATATGCAGTGCAGGTGATTCCATGTATAATGAGAACTGTTATATACTGTATTTAACCTTAGAAATCGATGTGATTGTTGGTGCTGCTCCTTCTCTTTTACCCAGGTTCCTCTGCTTCTGGTAACACCTCCCTGAGATCCAAATCTTTATATGGCATTAGCTCCAGAGACTTGTATAAGACTAATATTATCAGCAGCAAAGGACAATGGGAAATTATTAGATTGTACGCTCTTTGGGGCAGGGATCTATTTCCTAATATGTAAAGGCACAGCTCACTTATTTTATAAATATTAACCTTTGAAACTTTATTTATGTACATTTTATCTATCTGTATAATGGCACTTATCCCTGTTTGTATACTCTGTATTTTATAATGTACAGCGCTGCGTACCCAAGTGGCGTTATATAAATAAAATTATAAATACATACAAATGTGAAGAGAAGGAGCATCAGTGAGTGAAATAGATTTTCATTCTCCTTTTAAAATACAAAACAAAACAATATATTTCTACTACAATCCCAAATACCTTTGTATGATTTACTTACTGTATTTTATAAACAAATATCATTGATTTGTTCTCTTCTATTGCTGCTATTCTCCTAGTTTAATCTACTGGAAGCTTATTGTATGGCTCCTTGTGGCGGCCGCAACCGATCGCCGGACCGTTCCTTCGTCTGAATCGGACGAAAGAACGATCGGACGGGTCGGAAAATCACAACTGATCGTGCGGTCCTCTATGGACCACACGATCAGTCTTGCCTAACTGTCGGACGCGGCAGCTTTTGACGCGACTGACAGTCCTTCCTCCTGGCCGTCCGGTCAGAAGCCTCGAACGGTTGGTCAGAAGGAAGGATTGTATAGTGTCTACTTAGCTTTAAAGTTAAAAATTGTGCTAATTTTGTCCCAACCAATCAGATCCTATTTAACATTTAAAAATCTAACATCTGATTGGTTGGGGCAAAATTAGCACCATTTTTAATGATAAGAACTTTTATTGAATCTCCCTTTTATTCTCTTCATTTTTGTAAATTGAATTGGTTTCATACCCTTGGCTGTGGTCAGTAGTGAGCTGCCATTTCAGGTTCTGTAATGGTCTTTCTTCTTCCCATGATGCACCACTTCCTAACAGTAATTTCTACTGATTGAGATCTCTACTGAGCAACTGAATCAACCCAGAGACTAATATCCATAACGGAATCCAGTAGGGGTCTCTACTGAGCAACTGAATCAACCTAGGGACTAATATCCATAACGGAATCCACTAAGGGTCTCTACTGAGCAACTGAATCAACCTAGGAACTAATATCCATAACGGAATCCAGTAGGGGGGTCTCTACTGAGCAATTGAATCCACCCAGGGACTAATATCCATAACGGAATCCAGTAGGGGGGTCTCTACTGAGCAATTCAATCAACCCAGGGACTAATATCCATAACAGAATCCAGTAGGGGTCTCTACTGAGTTTATAAAGTATGCCAGTGTGCAGATAATATGATATTGTATGGGGCCTAGGAATGTGCATTGATTATCTTTTCTATGTTTGTATAATATATAGAAAAAGTTGTGAATGTAATTAGTTAGGAGCCTCCATATTGGGGGTTACCTTGATGCTGTTGGAAGGGTTTCTATTTTTAAACCATAAACATGTAACTAAACTCCTACTCCTAAACATGTAACTAAACTACATTTTCCATATGGACTAGAACGAATACTATGATTTTATATGGGGCCCTGCAGTGTGCATTAATCTTTTTTTGGCTTAAAGGGCATCTATAGTGGGAAAATTAACTTTTTTTCTTTCTTTCCATGAGTTCTATAATTCCCCCCAACCCCTAGAGTGTCTGTATTTTCTTAAGTTTCCCCCTATGTACTGAGATACACAAGTTAGAAGAATATGTGATTGCATTCCTCTACTCCTACTTGTACTGTCAATCAAATACCTGTGACGTGACCCTCTTCCCTGCTCAAGTCCCTCCCTCCTCCCTGCTCTGTAACAAATATAGAGATAAGAGCATTAGCAGAGGGAGAGTGGTAGCTTTGACTGTAGAGATAAGGCTGCACTTGACCTCCCTTCTTCATAGCTTTCACTGATTGATAATGGGTCACAAAGAGAGAGATCCTATTTTAGCAGTACACTGAGAGATCCGTTACTCCAGGACAGCTTTCTTTCTATTGGCCACTGTGCGTGTTTTTCAAGATGTTGAACTTTTAACTCCTACTGCACATGATAAGCTTGTCGGTTAGCCGGACCTGACACCATGGAAAAATAAAGTCACTGACAGAGGTAGGAGAAACACAGCACAGAGTACATGAATTTAACTTTGCAATGGGCCAATGTGTTTTTTTCACTATAGATGCCCTTTATAGGGGAATTACACACATGCAGTAACTGACTGCTTTCTGGCTCCTTTCTCAAAGGTTGAAGCCTTCACTTTTTCAAAGGAAACAGCCCCAAAACTATTTCATTTTTAAATCTACACACCTTCAGCTATGGAACGGTGCCACTATTTCATTTTTAAATCTACACACCTTCAGCTATGGAACGGTGCCATGCTTTCATATATACATGAAGAATTCCGAAAAAATAAAATAAGATGATTTAAAGGTTAAAGCCTACACCTTTTCAAAGGAAAGATCCCCCAAACGTGAAATCCCCCCCCCACCCAAACGACCATATATTTTTGCAACTTGCATACCTTTAGCTATGTAATGGTGCCATGCTTTCATACATTCATGAAGAATTACAGATGCAGTAATCCATAGAACTCCGTGCTTTTAGCCTCCTGTACACCTATTGGTCTCCATATCCTACCAGTTTGCTCCAGCTTCTAGTTTACCTATTTTGTCTCCAAACTCTATCAGCTTGCTCCAGCTCAGTTCTACCTCATCCTCATATCGGTTTACTCCTCCTGCTATCGGTACGTCCTGTGGTCCTAACTTGCTGAGCTCCAGCTCAGTTCTACCTCATCCTCATATCGGTTTACTCCTCCTTCTATCGGTACGTCCTGTGGTCCTAACTTGCTGAGCTCCAGCTCAGTTCTACCTTATCCTCATATCGGTTTACTCCTCCTGCTATCGGTACGTCCTGTGGTCCTAACATGCTGAGCTCCAGCTCAGTTCTACCTCATCCTCATATCGGTTTACTCCTCCTGCTATCAGTACGTCCTGTGGTCCTAACTTGCTGAGCTCCAGCTCAGTTCTACCTCATCCTCATATCGGTTTACTCCTCCTGCTATCGGTACATCCTGTGGTCCTAACTTGTTGCCTTGATTATCTCCTGTCAGCCTCATCTGAGCCTTCTGTTCCAGCTGCCCTCTCCGCATTGTCGGTTTGGCCCTGCTGTGGCCCTTATCTGGAGCTGCGACCTAGTGTCTGCCTTGCCACACAACATCCTAACCATCAGAGGCTCTGGGGAAGACCGGCAGACACTTACCGTATATACTTGAGTATAAAACGAGTTTTTCAGGCTGTAAAACCAGCCTGAAAACTTGGACTCGGTTTATACTCGAGTCACTAAGTTGAAGGTACCTGTAAGCGTCCTCTCCATTCCGGCAGCAGCGTCCTCTCTATTCCGTCAGCCGCACGATCATTCCATGTACTGGCGCAGGGAATGAGCGCGCGGATGCCGGAATGGAGAGGACGCTGCTGCCAGAATGGAGAGGACGCTGCTGCCGGAAAGGAGAAGACACTCACCTTCAATGCCAGCAACAGGAAACCCTTGGATGGAGGAGAGCCCACAGCTCCTGGATGAAGGAGAGCCCACAGGTACAAACTGAACTGGGTGGGAGGGTGAGGGTGAGGGTGGCATTCAAGATGTTTGGAAACTACAACTCCCAGCATGCTTTATTAGCTGGCAGTTGTAGTTTCCAAACATCTTGAATGGCAAGTTACTACAATCGGTTTATACTCGAGTCAACAACTTTTATTAGATTTTTTAGGTGAAATTGGGTACCTCGGTTTATACTCGGGTCGGTTTATACTCGAGTATATACGGTAGATTCCGCATCCAGAGGGGGTCTCATAGGGGCCTTTCCCGGAAGAATCATAACAGGTGCCATGCTTTCATACATACATGAAGAATTCTGAAAAAAATATAATTAAAAAATAAGATGATTCAAAGTTTAAAATCCTACCTAAACCCACTTGACAAATAAAAAACCCACTAACTGTCAATCTCCCACATTTCCTCAATCAAGCAGTGTCCCATGTGTGGGAGCACACAGACGTGGCCAACAACTAGCTCAAATGGAACGTATGCACAAGTGCAATTTGAAGAATAAATCAGAATGCTCTGTCATTTAAACAGCCTACACTTTTTCAAAGGAAAAAGCCCCCAACCTTGGAAATACCCTTTATACCCTACCCATAATGCCTTTATAAAAATTACATAGTAACATAGTATTGGAGGTTGTATAAAGACGTCCATGTAGTCCAACCTTTATACCATACCCATAATGTTTGTCTAACAGTTACATAGTAACATAGTATTGGAGGTTGTATAAAGACATACGTCCATCTAGTCCAACCGTTATAACCTACCCATAATATCTGTATAACAGTTACATAGTAACATAGTATTGGAGGTTGTACAAAGACGTCCATCTAGTCCAACCTTTATACCATACCCATAATGTTTGTCTAACAGTTACATAGTAACATAGTATTGGAGGTTGTACAAAGACGTCCATCTAGTCCAACCTTTATACCCTACCCATAATGCCTTTATAAAAGTTACATAGTAACATAGTATTGGAGGTTGTATAAAGACATCCATCTAGTCCAACCTTTTTACCCTACCCATAAGGTCTGTCTAACAGTTACATAGTAACATAGTATTGGAGGTTGTATAAAAACATATGCCCATCTAGTCTAACCTTTATACCCTACCCATAATGTATGTATAACTGTTACATAGTAACATAGTATTGGAGGTTGTATAAAGACATCCACCACTCTAGTCCAACATTTATACCCTACACATAATGTCTGTGTAACAGTTACATAGTAACATAGTATTGGAGGTTGTATAAAAACATATGCCCATCTAGTCTAACCTTTATACCCTACCCATAATGTATGTGTAACAGTTACATAATAACATAGTATTGAAGGTTATATAAAGACATACGTCCATCTAGTCCAACTTTTATAGCCTACCCATAATGTCTGTATAACAGTTACATAGTAACATAGAAATGGAGGTTGAATAAAAACATACGTCCATCTAGTCCAACCTTTATACCCTACCAATAATGTCTGTATAACAGTTACATAGTAACATAGTATTGGAGATTGTATAAAGACATCCACCCATCTAGTCCAACCTTTATACCCTACCCATAATGTCTATATAACAGTTACATAGTAACATAGTATTGGAGGTTGTATAAAAACATATGCCCATCTAGTATAACTTTATTCCCTACCCATAAGGTATGTAAAACAGTTACATAGTAACATAGTATTGGAGGTTGTATAAAGACATCCACCCATCTAGTCCAACCTTTATACCCTACCCATAATGTATGTAAAACAGTTACATAGTAACATAGTATTGGAGGTTGTATAAAGACATCTACCCATCTAGTCCAACATTTATACCCTACCCATAATGTATGTGTAACAGTTACATAGTAACATAGTATTGAAGGTTATATAAAGACATATGTCCATCTAGTCCAACCTTTATACCCTACCCATAATGTCTGTATAACAGTTACATAGTAACATAGTATTGGAGGTTGTATTAAGACATACGTCCATCTAGTCTAACCTTTATACCCTACCCATAATGTCTGTATAACAGTTACATAGTAACATAGTATTGGAGGTTGTATAAAGACATACGTTCATCTAGTCCAACCTTTATACCCTACCCATATTGTCTGTATAACAGTTACATAGTAACATAGTATTGGCAGTTGTATAAAGACATAGGTCCATCTAGTCTAACCTTTATACCCTACCCATAATGTCTATATAACAGTTACATAGTAACATAGTATTGGAGGTTGTATAAAGACATACGTCCATCTAGTCTAACCTTTATACCCTACCCATAATGTCTGTATAACAGTTACATAGTAACATAGTATTGGAGGTTGTATAAAGACATACGTCCATCTAGTCCAACCTTTATACCCTGCCCATAATGTCTGTATAACAGTTACATAGTAACATAGTATTGGAGGTTGTATAAAGACATCCACCCATCTAGTCTTACCTATATACCCTACCCATAATGTCTGTATAACAGTTACATAGTAACATAGTATTGGAGGTTGTATAAAGATATACATCCATCTAGTACAACCGTTATACCCTACCAATAATGTCTATCTAACAGTTACATAGTATTGGAGGGGCAGGGCCTTGTCATTTTGTTCCAGGACACATTTCCTACCTCTCGATCTGGATATTAAAACCCGGAGCACATTTACATCCGTGTGTAACATGATGATATTTATATATCTGCCTTATACACAGTATATCTGAGACGTTTCTACCATCAGATGGGATGTCACCTTATATTGCACATCACAGTCACATGTACATCTATCAGACAAATACTGGTTTTAATTAGGAGATATGCCAGTCAGCGCATGCCCCCTCGCCCACCCTGCCCGGAAGGACAAAGACCATGTTATCACCATGTTACAGATATTTTATTCAGTTTATAATTATGACCAGACAATAGGTTTATTATGGAACCTATACAATGTACAGCCTGTAGAGGGCGGTGTAATGTAATAAAGGATTCACATGGCTGGATCTTTCCTTACTATAGCCATGAGGCAGCTCTTTGTGTCAGCTTTCGTTATTGGTTACTGCATGCATGCTTCTTATTGGTCTTCCTTGTACATGTGAATGGAGTAGCCAATAACAACTCTGTGGCCATGTGATTACCAGGGAATGTTATAAAGGGAGCTTACAGATAGGAGGAGTTCAGACTGAGAGAAAACTGGAGCTGAGATGGTGGATGGGGGATTTTGTGTGTATGGAACTTCTGTCTGGGCCTAATGATAAAAATCTGTTTATACTAAGAGGGGGAAATGGATCCTACATTAGGGGACCAGCAGGGGCTCATGGAGGATTTAACTGGCAATGTGCTGAAGACAAACAGTGATTTTATTTTTAATGCTGATTTACAGGTCACTGATCCAGTGAAATGGGATGGGGAATTTGCCATTAGAAGGGGCTGTTACCTGTCAATTCCACTTAAATTCTAAGGGAAAAACAAATGTCAGCAGGTCAATGGTTTGTAGGCAGCAATGAAACCATCAGGAACTTGGGGGAATTTAACCTGCGATGTGCTGAACTGCAACAGGGATTTTAATGTTAATTTACAGAATGGATTTAATACAAAATCGGCTCAGGGCTGCAAGAAGAAAGTGAAATGGGACGCTGGGGAAATGACTATTTCCCTTTGAATCAGGGGCAATGGCAGATCCCAGTTTATTCTATAGGAAAGAAAACTCAATGTCACTCGCTGTGGGTTTAGACTGAAACATAACGTGTTCGATTTACCCAGCGTTACCCCTCAATAAATCTTGAGTGCTTTATTTCACATTGTGTGTGGACACGGTCAGCTATTACATAGGAGACCCTGTTATTTCCATGGGTGTCTTTAAAGATCCAGTTTTATCAGTTATTTTCACGTTTTTCAAGGGGTGATATATTCATAAAAACTTTAAAACAATGTTTTAGTGGATTCAATGTGAAAATGTAAAACTGGGCCATAAATACAGGCTTTTGCTTTGCCAAACCTCTTCAATTAATGGAAAAGTTAGTGCTATAAAGATTCATTCTCTTTTTTTGTGATGGAATTAATAATAACTTTGTTGTAATGGGATGAGATGGTTGGGGCTGTGTCTCCCTGTGTGCAACTGGTAATCCTGTGTTATCTGTGTCTCCCTGTGTGCAACTGGTAATCCTGTGTTATCTGTGTCTCCTTGCGTGGAACTGGTAATCCTGTGTTATATTTGTCTCCCTGTGTGTAACTGGTAATCCTGTGTTATATTTGTCTCCCTGTGTGTAACTGGTAATCCTGTTATCTGTGTCTCCTTGTGTCTAACTGGTAATCCTGTGTTATCTGTGTCTCCCTGTGTGTATCTGGTAATCCAGTGTTATCTGGGTCTCTCTGTGTGTAACTGGTAATCCAGTGTTATCTGTGTCTCCCTGCATGTAACTGGTAATCCAGTGGTATCTGTGTTTCCCTGCATGTAAATGGTTATCCTGTGTTATCTGTGTCTCCCTGCGTGTAACTGGTAATCCTGTGTTATGTGTCTCCCTGTGTGTAACTGGTAATCCTGTGTGATCTGTGTCTCCTTGCGTGTAACTGGTAATCCAGTGTTATCTGTGTCTCCCTGTGTGTAACTGGTAATCCTGTGTGATCTGTGTCTCCCTGTGTGTAACTGGTAATCCTGTGTGATCTGTGTCTCCCTGCGTGTAACTGGTAATCCTGTGTGATCTGTGTCTCCCTGCGTGTAACTGGTAATCCAGTGTTATCTGTGTCTCCTTGTGTGTAACTGGTAATCCTGCAATATCTTTGTCTCCTTTCGTGTAACTGGTAATCCAGTGTTATCTGTGTCTCCTTTCGTGTAACTGGTAATCCTGTGTTATCTGTGTCTCCCTGCGTGTAACTGGTAATCCTGCAATATCTTTGTGTCCTTGCGTGTAACTGGTAATCCTGTGTTATCTGTGTCTCCCTGCGTGTAACTGGTAATCCTGCAATATCTTTGTGTCCTTGCGTGTAACTGGTAATCCAGTGTTATCTGTGTCTCCCTGCGTGTAACTGGTAATCCTGCAATATCTTTGTGTCCTTGCGTGTAACTGGTAATCCTGTGTTATCTGTGTCTCCCTGCGTGTAACTGGTAATCCAGTGTTATCTGTGTCTCCCTGCGCGTAACTGGTAATCCTGTGTTACGTGCAAATACATGTAATAAATGGATAAAAATAGCAGTTGGGATTGCGGGCAGATAATGGACAAGCCACCAGTTTATTGTTTAAAGGGTGGACATCCCCTTTAACTTGTTTATCTGTATTACAATATCTACGGTAGGTATTCTTCACCATATTGTATTTGTTTTTTTTAAAAATCTATTGATTTCATAACCTTTACTATGCTTTACATTGCCCAAGATGAGCTGTAAGTAATTACTATCAACTATCAACCTTCATTCTTAAAGGGGAAGTTCAGCTGAATTTTTTTTATTTATTTATCTATATTACAAATACCTACCTATTCTGAATAATCAATCAATTTCATACCCTTTGCTGTGGTCAGCAGTGACCTGCCATTTTACGTTCTGTACCAGTCCTCCACTTCCTTGGAATGTTCCTAACAGTAATGTCTACTGATTGGCTGTCCTGAGCATGCATGAACCTTGCAACCAATCAGTAAAAAACCCTGTTAGGAACCATAGAAGTGATGCATCCTGGGAAGAAGGAGCGTTACAAACCCTGAAATGGCAACAACTGACCACAGACACCACCAAGTATCGTAAAGGGTATGAAATCAATAGATCATTCAGAAAAAAAGACAATATGCAGAATATCTAGGGATGTGTATTATTATTATAGATAAACAGAAAAAATAGATAAACTTCCCCTTTAAATGAGGGTATGGATACTTAATGGTCATCTCTAGCAGCTCATGGGTACTAAGACCTTCATTGGAATTGTCATATCTAACGAGCCCTGCTGGAACGTATGGAGGAACATGATGGTATTGCAGGTCCATACGTCGGTAGGAACCAGAAGAGTTAAAGGTTTTGGCACCGCACAGACTTGGTCAGCTGCCTCTTTTGCCAGGGGCTGTTTGTTTACAGCCAGGGCCAGGAGGTTAAGCTGTAGCCCAGTTGCTCGCTCAGATACAATGGTGTCCCCTCCAAAGTCACAGCCCTGAGCTAAATGAAAACAAATTTTAACAAGAGTAACGACTTCCTTCCTGATTTCTGTTGGACCAATAAATAAGAAATCTGCTGGCACCATTCACAGGAAGATTGGACACACACCTGCTGCAAAGTTCAGCTCAGAGCCAACATTTTAATCTGCCCCAATTCACCTTCCTTCCAAGTCACTGCTCTTCCTCCTCTAACACGTCTCGGAATTCCATAGAAAATGGAGCAAACCCTTTAGATGGCTGATTAAGAGCAGGGATTAAAAGGATGGCAAACTCATTCCTTCATTCATCTGATCTCTTTCTATAGATGTACTGAATAGACAAAACATCTTGTGAGTGACATACACATTGACCTATTGGGGTAAATGCCTTCTGGCAATATTATAAGTATTAATACCAATAGCACAAAGCATACATTCTTTCTTCAGATTTAGTAGCATAGTAATGGCAGTTGTATAAAGACATACGTCCATCTAGTCCAACCTTTATACCCTACCCATAATGTCTGTATAACAGATACATAGTAACATAGTATTGGAGGTTGTATAAAGACATAAATTAATAATAACTTTGTTGTAATGGGATGAGATGGTTGGGGCAAGGATGTAGCAGAGGGTGCAACCACATAGGGGTCGGGGAATTTATACCCACCGTAAAGGGACAGTTCAGTGGAAATTATCGATAATAATAGTATGCGGGGGGGGGGGCAATTATAGTTTTGCCCCTGGTTGTGATTTATTTTAATCCCAGTCGGTGAATGCAGTGAGTAGCAATATTTTTTACCTGACAGGGTAGAGGGGAGGATGTTGTGTGCTGCTGGACCCTTACATGTGGGGGGCCCAGGTCTAAATTTAGCAAAGGGTATTTTTTCTGCCCAGGCTGCAGGGAAGGGACAGGCCGTGTCATACAATAAATGTAGGAGAGACATGCTACAATCTATTGATAAATCGTTTTCTGTCTGTGCTTTCAAGTGATCTGATTAGCCAGGCACAATCTTCCATCTCAACGAGTAGGCATAATATTAAAATACCATATAACCGTAAAGGGACAGTTCAGTGGAAATTATCGATAATTGTTAAATAGTTCGTTTGTGTAATGCCTTCTTATTTGTTCTACATATTCTCTCCCATTTTGAAAAATCAGTTGATTTCATACCCTTTGCTGTTCCCTGCTGTTGACATTAGTGAGCTGACATTTCAGGTTAAAACGGTTCTTCTTCCCAGGATGCACCACTACCTTGGAATGTTCCTAACAGTTATTTCTACTGATTGGCAGTTGGATGGGTTAAAGATGCTCAGATCTCTACTGAGCAACTAAATCAACCCAGGCGCTGGGTCAAGGGCAAGGCCATAATGGTCTCTACTAGGGGTCCTGCAAACAGGAAGTCAGTATTTCAGTTGCAGTTATTTATACACAGACAAAATGCTGAATTGGCAGATTAAGGAAATTGGGATGAAAAACTTACTTTTTTTCTGAAAAGTACATGTATTTGCACTGAACTTCCCCTTTAAATATCCTGTCCAGTCTTACTCCATGAATTTAATTACACCAGTACCAGCTACCAGTACATAAGAGCATTACTATACTCCTGTCCTCCAAAATAACCTACAGTATTAGCAGGGATCTGCCAAGGCATGGAAGGGTAAATTAATTTTGTATGTTAGCAAAATTTTCAGGTCATACTGTATGTAAAAACACAGACCTGGTAAGGACTGTTAATTTGGAATAAACATAAAAAAGAACCTCCATACAGCATATTGCTTGTTAGACCTTATTAAAAATTAACTGTAAATCACACTGATCCCTTTTAAAAATATTCAATTATTTGTCTAGAACAGAGTCTCCCCAAAGCATAAAATCTCAGCAACACAATCCATAATATGCTCAGAACGCGTTGGTGATGCTGTTTTTTTGAGCGCCCTTAATAAAACCCATGAGGTAAATTCTGACTTCTGTGTGCTCTGTTATCCTGCATTTTTTGCTATATAATTGCACAGAATATAATTTACATAACCCTGGAATCAGTGTCCCATGGAAGATTATATTGTTATATATACTATTATTGATAGTCTTGTTGGCTATATATGTACCTCCTATGCTGCTGAACTGATGGAGACTTAATTCGCCTTTCCTGCGGTGAAGCCTTTATAAAATCACTTGACTTTATCAATATGGATTTTCTTCACCTGTCTTGCCTAAACTTGCTTCACCCACATGACCGTAGGTTTCTTAGGATAGAAATTCCTCCCTCAATATCTGTTGTATTCCGTTAGATCAACTGGACTTAGTCTCCAGGAAATTAAGAAGACCCCTGTCTGCTTTAAACCAAACAACACACAAATGCAGCAATTGGTACATCCAATAGTACATCCAATAGTATGAGACTTTAGGCTCTATACACCCAGAACAAAATGTTTGACTGCTGTGAGAAGCTAAGTCAGAAAAAAATAAACAACCATGCATACAATACCATCTGATGGCCACACACTTCATCTAGCATACCCCGTATACAGTCTTAAAGGTTATCTAAACTGGAAAAAGAAAAAAAATAAATTGCCCATTACTGGAAACTATAATTCTTTTCAACTACCAGTGCACCATTTTTTTTGTTGATCTGTCTCCTTTTTCTTTAGAAATACAATCTGAATAATCAGCTGTCAATGAAGTCTGTTAATCACAAAATCTTCTGTTGTGCGTATTTAGGGGTGACAGTTGGTATATGTGAAATGTATTGGGAGAGATTCCCTTTCCCAGTGATTACTGAGCATGCTTGCCCTCATAGAGAGTCATGCCTTATAAATCAGACATAGGTTAATAGTGGGAGCCTCTTAGACTGAATTAAACAAGTACTGGTTTTAAGACGTGCAGCTACACACACACCTCAGAATAAAGCCTAATTATATGTAAGTAATTAAAGATTAGGATAATGCAAAGTCATTTTTTCTGATTACATACCCGTTTGCAATCTGAGCATTGCAGGGCTTGGAGGAAATGCAGGTAATGGCAGGGGCCATTAAGCTGGAGGGGGGACATGGGACAGATAAGGTGGTAAAGGAATATAGATTTGTAAAGGTCACTAGGGGAAGTATGGGAAGGGTAGAGTTGCTTCTTACCAGCTAGTTGATCCCAACAGATTTGCCGTCTTACAGATAGCAGAACAAGGCAAGTCCAACCCAAAATGGATTTGAAGTAAAAAAGATGTGATTGATAATGTGGGACCATTAAATAATGGATGCAGAAAAGGCTAATGTGCTAAACCATTTTTTCCCCCTCTGTATTCACTAAAGAGAATCCTAGTCCTTTTAGCAGGGTCTGTAATAATATGAAGGGTAACCGTATAAATGAGGAATATTCATTCTGGTTGATAGAGGATATGATACAGAAACATTTTAAAATTAATATCAAAATTAATATCAATAATGCCCTAGGAACAGTTGGAATAAATCCACAGATCTTAAGAGAGCTTAGTCCAGTTTTATCTAGACCACTTTTTATCTTCTCAGATTCACTTTTGTCTGCTGATGTGCCATTGGATTAGAAAATAGCTAATGAAATGCCAATATTCAAAAAGGGTAGTCGTTTACAGTCTTGTAACTATAGACCTGTAAGCCTAACATCAGTGGTAGGGAATGTGCTGGAAACTTTGCTACAGCATGATATCCTTGACTTTGTCTCCAGAACTGATCTTAGTAGTAGTCAGCATGGATTTATGAGTACTAGATCATATCAGACAAATCTACTTGGTTTTTTATGAAAAAGTGAGTAAGAATTTAGATTCAGGCATAGCAGTGTGTGTAGTATACCTGGATTTTGCTAAAGCTTTTGATACTGGGCCACATAAGGGACTAATGTATAAATTGAGCACAGTTGGCCTAGAAACTGTGCTAAGTGACTCTAATGGAAAGATTTGGGGGTTCTGGTAGATAACAGACTTGGCTGTAGCAAATGGGAATAGATTAAAGGGAGAAAAATATTCTCCCTCTTTACAAGGCACTGGAAAAACATCATTTGAAATATGCGGTGCAGTTTCAGAATCTCATACACAAAAGGGACATCTTGAAAATGCAGGCATATTAGACAAGTTAGGGCTGTTTTATTGGAGAAGCTGCATTTGCATGTGGATATGACTTTTATACCAATATCTAAATGTACCATATAAGAACCTCCCTGAAGGACTTTTAATTTCAGGAAAGCAAATTTTCCCAGGTTAAAAGTAGCTCTCAGCATGTCAAACTGGTAAGATTTATTATCAGGTGAAAGTACTGAACAGAAGTGGACTGTTTTTGAAGGGATTTTAAGACATTTCACATCTAAATTTATACCTTTGGGAAATAAATGTAAAAAAAAATAGTCCACACCAATGTGGCTTAATTCTGATGTAAAGAATGAAATGGAAAAGGAAGAAAAAAGGCATTTAAACGTCGAGGAAACGGAAAGGGCCTTTACGAATTATAAACATTTTAACAAGAATTGTAAGAAAGCAATTTAAGGGCATGTCCACCCTAAAAATAGTTTTTGATATGCTGCTCCCCCATGTCTGGTAGCCCCAACAGCATGGTTTGTATTTTCCAAAAGCTCCCCAAACTCTTACTTACCTCCCCTCGTTCTCCGCTGCATGCGGCCTCTGCTTGCGAGAATGCAAGCAGAGGGGGGGACCGGCAGTCGCGTCTGTGATTGGTGAGCGGCAGCAATCACGGACGCGGATGCCGGTCATTAAGTGCAGCGGAGGAAGAGAGAGAGAGGTAAGTAAGAGTTTGGGGAGCTTTTGGAAAATACAAACCATGGGTCGGGGGGCTGCCAGACATGGGGGAGCAGCATATTAAGGGGTTTTACGCTAGGGGGTGGGATAGTAGAAAGGGAGTGAGAGGGGAGGGGGAGGGAGGGGGGAGAAGGGCTGCAGTACGCATGACAAATATCTACCGGAGGCAAGGTAGCAGGCAGAGCCCTGCTAGCCTCCTGGTGGACAGTTTTTGGGGATTTAGGGGGGGTCTACAGGAGAACCCTATGGAGCTGGGATGTAGGTAGGATTACACTACACTACATGGTGGGGCCATTACTGGGGGGGATTATAGTTTTGGGGGTGGACATGCCCTTTAAGCTAGCTAAAATTAATAATGAAGTTAGGATAGCTGAACAAGGCATCACTAAACATTTTTAAGTATAATAATAGTAAGAAGATGAAGACTAAATGTGGCACCATTAATTAATGGAGATAAGTAGTTATGGAGCATGACAATAAAGCAAATGTTGCTTTATACAAGACATACAATTTTATTCCCTCTGTGTACACTATAGAGATCCAAAATGGTAATAGCTTAGAGTACAGTAACAATAATGGTGTAAAAGATGCAAGTGCAACTTTAGTTAACTGAGGATATTAAGCAGAATAGCTAAATAAGGTTAATTAATAAATCCCCTGGTCCGGATATAATACATCCTCAGGTCCTAATGGGGCTTCACTAAGGTTCTAAGTGGAGTGCCACAGGGTTCTGTATTGAGTCCGCTTCTATTTAATCTGTTTATTAATGATTTGGATGTGGGTAATGTCAGCAAGGTTTCTGTGTTTGCTGACAACACAAAACTTTGTCGACCATTAAAAGCTGCAGAGGATGTGCAATCCAATTGCAGGTGGATCTAGATCGATTGTCACATTGGGCTGATTGAGATTCAATGTTGATAAAAGTAAGGTGATGCATTTTGGACTTAAATCTTTGTGCTGCTTATACTATAAATGGCTCTGTGTTAAGTGAATCCCTGTTGGAAAAGGGTCTTGGAGTTTTGGTGGATAACAAACTTAAAGGGTGTGAGCAGTGCCAGGCAGCAACAACTAAAGCTATTCTCCCTCTTTACAAAGCATTGGTAAGGCCTCATTTGGAAATACATTACATGCATTAACAGGCCATACAATACACTATCTGGGGAATTGGTCACCAAAAGAACATGTCAGAGGACATGCGGACAACCCTTAAAACTTAAAAGTACTTAAGTCTTCAAGTTCAGAAAGGGCTTTTCACTGTAAGAACGGTAAAGCTATGGAACTGTCTTTCAGTGGACGTTGTTATGGCAGGTTTCATTGGATAGTTTCAAAAGAAAGCTGGATGAAGTTTCTGCAAACATGGAATGTTGCAAGTTACTGGTATTGATGCATAAAGTTGAGTCAATCCAGGGATATTTGCAATTGCCACTAGGAGCCAGGAAGGAATTTTTTTCCGTTGAGCTGGATAATTTTCTAAAACTAAATAATATTGCTGTGCCAATGTTTTAGCTCAACTGATCTAGTGGACCATTAAATAACTGATATGCTTAATCATTTAAACTTTTTTGCAGTTAACTAAAATATCTGTCATGGGAGTTTATTAAACTAAACTCTCAATGATTATTATTTGATACAAAACATTATGCATTACTTTTCCTTCTCAAGACACCAATACAACAATCTGCATTAAAAGGCTTTTCAGTCTTGGATTGCATAGTAATGTTCAGTGCTGTATCGGAGAACTCGGAGAGAAATCTTTATCATTTCTAAAAGTGCACTTTATTTTTATAACCAAAACTTTATATTTTCTACTATTTCTCAAACCAACTGGGTCTGAACTTTGCGTCCCATCATCTGGAATCTAAAAAATAGTTTATTATGAGACATTAATTATTTAACAAAAGTGCATTTTATTATTCATTGCTAGGTACGAATTACACACATTTAGTGGCATATAGGCTAAAAGGAAATGTAATTTAATTTTATTAAACATAAAGTTTTTATTGTCTACTTGCCTCTCAAACAGCCGGTTCACACAATTCAGGGTCCTAGATGGAGTCTGAAAGATAAAAATTACAAATATGAAAAATAAAAACTGTAAATGAATAATATGTATTTTATCCAAGGAATTAAGGGGGATGGGAGAATGTTACAGAATTTCAACATCTATTACGGCCTCCAATTCAAGTCATTGTTATGCTTTACTAAATTCTCATTTTCTACTTACTCCCTCAACAGTTGAGTGTTACAAATTCAACAGCCAGTGTCACAGTCTCAACAGCCGTGTAAGTCTCACAGGGTTTTGTCTCAAACAGCGGTGTTATTGTCTCCACAGCCAGTGTTATTGTCTCCACAGCCGGTATCAACTTTCTCCACAACCGGTAAACGTGTCCCAAACAACCGGTAACACTGTCTCCACAGACCGGTTATCACTGTCTCCACAGCCGGTTTATACTGTCTCCACAGCCGGATCACTGTCTCCACAGACACGGTATCACTGTTCTCCACAGCCGGTATCACGTCTCCACAGCCGGGTATCACGTCTCCACAGCGGTTATCACTGTCTCCACAGCCGGTATCACTGTCTCCACAGCCGGGTACTCACTGTCTCCACAGCCGGTTATCACTGTCTCCACAGCCGGTTCACTGTCTCCACAGCCGGTATTCCCCCCCCACACACCACCCCCCCCCCCCCCCAAACCTTTTGGGGGGTTTCTCCAAAGCCGGGTATCACTGTCTCCACAGCCGGTATCACTGTCTCCACAGCGGGTGTTAATCCCAAACTATGCCTCCCCAACTTACATCCTTTCCCTTTTTCCAGCGTTTCTTTTACATCCTTTCGTCCTGATACCCTGCCGGTCTTCCCTCCACATGGTTCTGCGCCACCTTTGGTCCTACCCCTCCTTCAGTCATGTTACACCTTATGGCTTTCCAGTTAATGGTCTTAGCCCCATTTCGGCCTTGCTTTCTCAACAACTGGGTCTGAAATGTGTGTCCCATCAGCTGGAATCTAAAAAAATAGTTTATTATGAGACATTAATTATTTAACAAAAGTGCATTTTATCATTCATTGCTAGGTAAGAGTTACACACATTTTTAGTGAAAGTAGCTATGATAAATGTCTAAAGATGTCACAATCCATTGTAGTCTCTGTATTATGACAATATGTTTGTATTGTGTAAAGACATAAGGTTGCCATGAAAAGGCCTTTCAGTCTCGTGTATTATATAACTGAGCAGCTTCCAAGCGAAGTTCTAAGGGAAAACTTATTTCCATTTTTAAATATCTTTTTTTATGTTGGTCAAAGGAAATAACACTATAGAAATATAACTTAGCTTTTTTGGTTATTGGCATAAAAGGAAATGTAATTTAATTTTTATTTAAACATAAAGTTTTTCTTGTCTACTTACCTCCTCAACAGCCGGTTCACACAATTCAGGGTCCTAAGATGGGAGTCTGAAAGATAAAAATTAATATGAAAAATAAAAAACTGTAAATGAATAATATGTATTTTATCCAGGAATTAAGTGGGATGGGAGAATGTCTACAGAATTTCATAATCTATTACGGCCTCCACATTCAAGTCATTGTTATGCCAATGACCCTCTGGACCTGTCCTCCTTTCAGCCTGCTGCCCATCTGGTCCTGCAACCATGGCTGTTTATAGGCATAAGCAACCTAGTCCAACCAACTTAGAGGCTAGAGGATGAAATCTAACTTTTTTTCTGTCTCCCTCTGGGTATGCCCCTCTGTGGTCTTGCCCTCCTGTATGCCTTCAGGTCTGCCCCACCGCCAGCCCAGCCACCTTAATCCCAAACTATGCCTCCCCAACTCACATCCTTTCCCTTTTTCCAGCGTTTCTTTTACATCCTTTTGTCCTGATACCCTGCCGGTCTTCCCTCCACATGGTTCTGCGCCACCTTTGGTCCTACCCCTCCTTCAGTCATGTTACACCTTATGGCTTCCCAGTTAATGGTCTTAGCCCCATTTCGGCCTTCCCCCCTCTGTTCCTGTCCCCCCCTTTGGTCTTGCTCTATCTCAAGTGCCTTTTTTTTGTAAATTCGATAATTCTCGAAAACCGCGTCAATGAACGTTCAATAATTATGGAAAGTTCGAAAGTCCGAGAAATCCTTCAGTAAAAGTTTGAAAGTTCGAATTTGGACCCATTCAAGTCAATGGGAGAGTAATAGTTTGAAAAGGCTAGGTTTATTACAGCTAAACTAACAATGGTAACTTACTGTAAATGGCTGTGGAACCTGGAAAATGGTCTGGAGAACATGGCATTATCACCAAAACTTGTTAAAATGCTTCCTAAACACTAGCGGGCAATTGTCGGGTTTTGCGCAAGCTACATTAGAGGGTTACGGCCAATTCAAGGGTTACTGAACGATACTTTCGAGGGTCAGCGAAAATAGAGCCATAAATTAGAGTGTTACAGAAATCGAACGATACTTTTGAGGGTTAGCGAAAAAGGGCCAATTAGACGGTTACCGAACAATACTTTCGAGGGTCAGCGAAAATAGAGCCATAAATTTGAGGGTTACCGAAATCGAACGATACTTTCAAGGGTTAGCGAAAACAAACAATACTTTAGAGAGTTACTTTGTTGTAATGGGATGAGATGGTTGGGGCAAGGGTGTAGCAGATGGTGCAACCACATAGGGGTCGGGGAATTTATACCCACCCTCCCAAAGAAAGGGACAGTTCAGTGGAAATTATCGATATTTGTTAAATAGTTTGTTTGTGTAATGCCTTCTTATTTGTTCTACATATTCTCTCCCATTTTGAAAAATCATGAATTTAATTGCACCAGTACCAGCTACCAGTACATAAGAGCATTACTACACCCCTGTCCTCCAAAATAGCCTACAATATTAGCAGGGATCTGCCAAGGCATGGAAGGGTAAATTAATTTTGTATGTTAGCAAAGTTTTCAGGTCATACTGTATTAAAAAAAAAAACCCAGACCTGGTAATGACTGTTAATTTGGAATAAGCATAAAAAAGAACCTCCATACAGCATATTGCTTGTTAGACCTTATTAAAAATTAACAGTAAATCACACTGATCCCTTTTAAAAATATTAAATTATTTGGCTAGAACAGAGTCTCCCCAAAGCATAAAATCTCAGCAAAGCATAAAATCTCAGCAACACAATCCACAATATGCTCAGAACGCGTTGGTGATGCTGTTTTTGTGAGCGCCCTTAATAAAACTCATGAGGTAAATTCTGTCTTCTGTGTGCGCCGTTATCCTGCATTTTTTGCTATATAATTGCACAGAATATAATTTACATAACCCTGGAATCCGTGTCCCATGGAAGATTATAAATATAATTTACATAACCCTGGAATCCGTGTCCCATGGAAGATTATATTGTTAAATATACTATTATTGATAGTCTTGTTGGCTATATATGTACCTCCTATGCTGCTGAACTGATGGAGACTTAATTCGCCTTTCCTGCGGTGAAGCCTTTACAAAATCACTTGACTTTATCTATATGGATTTCCTTCACCTGTCTTGCCTAAACTTGCTTCACCCACATGACCGTAGGTTTCTTAGGATAGAAATCCCTCCCTCAATATCAATTGTATTCTGTTAGATCAACTGGACTTAGTCTCCAGGAAATTAAGAAGACCCCTGTCTGCTTTAACCCAAACAACACACAAATGCAGCAATTGGTACATCCAATAGTATGAGACTTTAGGCTCTATACACCCAGAACAAAATGTGGGACTGCTGTGAGAAGCCAAGTCAGAAAAAAATAAACAACCATGCATACAATACCATCTGATGGCCACACACATCATCTAGCATACCCCGTATACAGTCTTAAAGGTTATCTAAACTGGAAAAAGAAAAAAATTCAATTGCCCATTACTGGAAACTATAATTCTTCTCAACTACCAAAATTCAATTGCCCATTACTGGAAACTATAATTCTTCTCAACTACCAATGCACCATTTTTGTTGTTGTTGATCTGTCTCCTTTTTCTTTAGAAATACAATCTGAATAATCATCTGTCAATGAAGTCTATTTTAATCACAAAATCTTCTGTTGTGCTTATCTGTCAATGAAGTCTATTTTAATCACAAAATCTTCTGTTGTGCTTATTTAGGGGTGACAGTTGGTATATGTGAAATGTATTGGGAGAGATTCCCAAAGGGACAGTTCAGTGGAAATTATCGATATTTGTTAAATAGTTTGTGTAATGCCTTCTTAGTTGTTCTACATATTCTCTCCCATTTTGAAAAATCAGTTACAGGAAGTCAGTATTTCAGTTGCAGTTATTTATACACAGACAAAATACTGAATTGGCAGATTAAGGTAATTGGGATGAAAAACTACTCTTTTTTTCTGAAAAGTACATGTATTTCTGTATAAATCAGACATAGGTTAATAGTAGACTTAGACTGAATTAAACAAGTACTGGTTTTAAGATGTGCAGCTACACACACACACCTCAGAATAAAGCCTAATTATATGTAAGTAATTAAAGATTAGGATAATGCAAAGCCATTTTTTCTGATAACATACCCGTTTGCAATCTGAGCATTGCAGGGCTTGGAGGAAATGCAGGTAATGGCAGGGGAGGGGGGACATGGGACAGATAAGGTGGTAAAGGAATATAGATTTGTAAAGGTCACTAGGGGAAGTATGGGAAGGGTAGAGTTGCTTCTTACCAGCTAGTTGATCCCAACAGATTTGCCGTCTTACAGATAGCAGAACAAGGCAAGTCCAACCCAAAATGGATTTGAATTAAAAAAGATGTGATTGATAATGTGGGACCATTAAATAATGGATGCAGAAAAGGCTAATGTGCTAAACCATTTTTTCCCCCTCTGTATTCACTAAAGAGAATCCTAGTCCTTTTAGCAGGGTCTGTAATAATATGAAGGGTAACCGTATAAATGAGGAATATTCATTCTGGTTGATAGAGGATATGGTACCGAAACAATTAGACAAAATTAATATCAATAATGCCCTAGGAACAGTTGGAATAAATCCACGGATCTTAAGAGAGCTTAGTCCAGTTTTATCTAGACCACTTTTTATCTTCTCAGATTCACTTTTGTCTGCTGATGTGCCATTGGATTAGAAAATAGCTAATGAAATGCCAATATTCAAAAAGGGTAGCCGTTTACAGTCTTGTAACTATAGACCTGTAAGCCTAACATCAGTGGTAGGGAATGTGCTGGAAACTTTGCTACAGCATGATATCCTTGACTTTGTCTCCAGAACTGATCTTAGAAGTAGTCAGCATGGATTTATGCGTACTAGATCATATCAGACAAATCTACTTGGTTTTTTATGAAGAAGTGAGTAAGAATTTAGATTCAGGCATAGCAGTGGGTGTAGTATACCTGGATTTTGCTAAAGCTTTTGATACTGGGCCACATAAGGGACTAATGTATAAATTGAGCACAGTTGGCCTAGAAACTGTGCTAAGTGACTCTAATGGAAAGATTTGGGGGTTCTGGTAGATAACAGACTTGGCTGTAGCAAACGGGAATAGATTAAAGGGAGAAAGATATTCTCCCTCTTTACAAGGCACTGGAAAAACATCATGAAATATGCGGTGCAGTTTCAGAATCTCATACACAAAAGGGACATCTTGAAAATACAGGCATATTAGACAAGTTAGGGCTGTTTTATTGGAGAAGCTGCATTTGCATGTGGATATGACTTTATACAAATATATTAATGTACCATATAAGAACCTCTCTGAAGGACTTTTAATTTCAGGAAAGCAAATTTTCCCAGGTTAAAAGTAGCTCTTCAGCATGTCAACTGGTAAGATCTATTATCAGGTGAAAGTACTGAACAGAAGTGGACTGTTTTTAAAGGGATTTTAAGACATTTCACATCTAAATTTATGCCTTTGGGAAATAAATGTAAAAAAATAGTCCACACCAATGTGGCTTAATTCTGATGTAAAGAATGAAATGGAAAGGAAGAAAAAGGCATTTAAACGTCATAGGAAACGGAAAGGGCCTTTACGAATTATAAACATTTTAACAAGAATTGTAAGAAAGCAATTAAGCTAGCTAAAATTTAATAATGAAGTTAGGATAGCTGAACAAGGCATCACTAAACAATTTTTAAGTATATTAATAGTAAGAAGATGAAGACTAAATGTGGCACCATTAATTAATGGTGAGTCTATGTGAGGCACATCCATGCATATATGGACTCCCAAAGATACATAAGGAAGGGGCCCCACTAAGACCTATAGTCAGCAGCATCAACTCTGTAACATACAAGGTGGCAAAATATCTAGCTAACATCTTAGGACCTTTGGTGGGAAGTTCTAAGCATCACATCCAGAACTCTCAGGATTTCACCAACAAGATTGAAGATATAGTACTCGGTGTAGAAGAAACTATGGTGTCCTATGATGTGACATCTCTCTTCACTTGTATACCCACCAAGGAGGCTGTTGACATGGTGAGAAAACGGCTAGGCCAAGACAGAACTCTTACCAGCAGAACTGATCTCAACCCAGAACAGGTGTGTTCCTTGTTGGACTTGTGCCTGAATACCACCTATTTCAAATACAGGGATAAGTTCTATAAGCAAAAACATGGATGTGCTATGGGATCTCCAGTTTCACCCATTGTGGCCAACCTTTACATGGAGGAGGTAGAAAAACAGGCGCTTAATACCTTTAAGGGCATAGCACCCAGCCACTGGTTCAGATATGTGGAGGACACCTGGGTTAAAATCCACCAGAAGGAATTACAAGCTTTCACAGAACACATTAATGCGGTAGACCAAAACATTAAATTCACAAGGGAAGAGGTACAAAACAACAAACTGGCTTTCTTGGACTGCTTGGTAGAAGTTAAGGAAAATGGTAAACTGGAAGTAGATTTTTACAGAAAACCAACACACACAGATCAGTATTTGATGTTTGACTCCCACCACCCTTTAGATCACAAGCTGGGTGTCATCAGAACCCTGCAACACAGAGCCGAGAACATCCCCACTAGCACAGAGGCGAAGGCTAAAGAAATGAAACATCTCAGAGGAGCCCTTAAAACTTATGGATATCCAGACTGGGCCTTTGTCAAAAGAAGTAGAAGGAAGGAAAAGAACACCAATACCAACAGTGAAGGGGAAAAGCAAGACAGGAGGAAGAACATGGTCATCCCATATGTAGCAGGGGTCTCCGAGAAATTAAGAAGAATTTTCAAAAAACATCGTATCCCTGTCTGCTTTAAACCGAACAACACACTGAGGCAGCAATTGGTACATCCGAAAGACCCAATACCGAAACACAAGAAAAGCGACATCATATACGCAGTGCAGTGCAGTGAAGAATGCTCTGATTTGTATGTGGGGGAGACCAAACAGCAACTGCATCAACGTATGGCCCAGCACAGAAGAGCCAATTCCTCGGGTCAGGACTCAGCCGTGTACCTGCATCTTAAGGATAAAGGACATACCTTTGAAGATTGTAATGTTAACATATTGGCGAAGGAACGTGACTGGTTCAAGAAAGGTGTTAAGGAGGCCATTTATGTGAAAATAAAGAAACCAAGCCTAAATAGAGGTGGGGGGGTTCGACACCAACTGTCTGCCATGTACAATGCTGTTTTAACACCTTACTCTGGGCGTTCCTATAACACCTCTTAGCCACTATCCATTCAAACCCTTAACACCTGGCTGTGATATGCTAATTGGGATTGAAAGCCAGTCGGATGACTAGCGAAACGTCTCCAAGAACTACATTTCAAGTCCAGTTGATCTAATTGAATACAACAGATATACCATGACCTGGATGAATGAGAACCTTCACAAACTAAAGCAATTCTCCCTCTTTACAAAGCATTGGTAAGGCCTCATTTGGAAATACATTACATGCATTAACAGGCCATGCAGATACACTATCTGAGGAATTGGTCACCAAAAGAACATGTCAGGCGACATGCGGACAACCCTTAAAACTTAAAAGTACTTAAGTCTTCAAGTTCAGAAAGGGCTTTTCACTGTAAGAACGGTAAAGCTATGGAACTGTCTTTCAGTGGACGTTGTTATGGCAGGTTCATTGGATAGTTTCAAAAGAAAGCTGGAGGAGTTTCTGCAAACATGGTATGTTGCAAGTTACTGGTATTGATGCATAAAGTAGAGTCAATCCAGGGATATTTCCAATTGCCACTTGGAGCCAGGAAGGAATTTTTTTCCGTTGAGCTGGATAATTTTCTAAAACTAAATAATATTGAGAATTACTGGTATTAATACATATACTGTAGTTCTGGTTGGTACAGGGATACTATGTAATATTGAGAATTACTGGTATTAATACATATACTGTAGTTCTGGTTGGTATATTAATGAGAATTACTGGTATTAATACATATACTGTAGTTCTGGTTGGTACAGGGATGCTATATAATATTGAGGATTACTGATATTAATACATATACTGTAGTTCTGGTTGGAACTGGGATACTATATAATATTGAGAATTACTGGTATTATTACATATACTGTAGCTCTGGTTGGTACAGGGATACTATATAATATTGAGAATTACTGGTATTAATACATATACTGCAATTCTGGGTGATCCAGAGTTACTTTCCTATTATGGAATTAATAATAACTTTGTTGTAATGGGATGAGATGGTTGGGGCGAGGGTGTAGCAGAGGGTGCAACCACATAGGGGTCGGGGAATTTATACCCACAAAGATATGAGGCACCACCCCTGCAGATAATAAATAGTATGGGGGGGCAATTATAGTTTTGCCCCTGGTTGTGATTTATTTTAATCCTGGTGAATGCAGTGAGTAGCAATATACTTTTTTACCTGACAGGGTAGAGGGGAGGATGTTGGTGCTGCTGGATCCTTACATGTGGGGGGCCCAGGTCTAAATTTAGCAAAGGGTATTGTACTGCCCAGGCTGCAGGGAAGGGACAAGCCGTGTGATATAATAAATGTAGGAGAGACATGCTACAATCTATTGATAAATCGTTTTCCGTAAATGTAGGAGAGACATGCTACAATCTATTGATAAATCGTTTTCCGGCTGTGCTTTCAAGTGATCTGATTAGCCAGGCACAATCTTCCATCTCACGTTTACAGTCTTGTAACTATAGACCTGTAAGCCTAACATCAGTGGTAGGGAATGTGCTGGAAACTTTGCTACAGCATGATATCCTTGACTTTGTCTCCAGAACTGATCTTAGTAGTAGTCAGCATGGATTTATGCGTACTAGATCATATCAGACAAATCTACTTGGTTTTTTATGAAGAAGTGAGTAAGAATTTAGATTCAGGCATAGCAGTGGGTGTAGTATACCTGGATTTTGCTAAAGCTTTTGATACTGGGCCACATTAGGGACTAATGTATAAATTGAGCACAGTTGGCCTAGAAACTGTGCTAAGTGACTCTAATGGAAAGATTTGGGGGTTCTGGTAGATAACAGACTTGGCTGTAGCAAACGGGAATAGATTAAAGGGAGAAAGATATTCTCCCTCTTTACAAGGCACTGGAAAAACATCATTTGAAATATGCGGTGCAGTTTCAGAATCTCATACACAAAAGGGACATCTTGAAAATGCAGGCATATTAGACAAGTTAGGGCTGTTTTATTGGAGAAGCTGCATTTGCATGTGGATATGACTTTATACAAATATATTAATGTACCATATAAGAACCTCTCAGAAGGACTTTTAATTTCAGGAAAGCAAATTTTCCCAGGTTAAAAGTAGCTCTTCAGCATGTCAACTGGTAAGAGCTATTATCAGGTGAAAGTACTGAACAGAAGTGGACTGTTTTTAAAGGGATTTTAAGACATTTCACATCTAAATTTATACCTTTGGGAAATAAATGTAAAAAATTAGTCCACACCAATGTGGCTTAATTCTGATGTAAAGAATGAAATGGAAAGGAAGAAAAAGGCATTTAAACTTCATAGGAAACGGAAAGGGCCTTTACGAATTATAAACATTTTAACAAGAATTGTAAGAAAGCAATTAAGCTAGCTAAAATTTAATAATGAAGTTAGGATAGCTGAACAAGGCATCACTAAACAATTTTTAAGTATATTAATAGTAAGAAGATGAAGACTAAATGTGGCACCATTAATTAATGGTGAGTCTATGTGAGGCACATCCATGCATATATGGACTCCCAAAGATACATAAGGAAGGGGCCCCACTAAGACCTATAGTCAGCAGCCTATATAATATTGAGAATTACTGGTATTAATACATATACTGTAGTTCTGGTTGGTACTTGGTCTCTATATAATATTGAGAATTACTGGTATTAATACATATACTGTAGCTCTGGTTGGTACAGGGATACTATATAATATTGAGAATTACTGGTATTAATACATATACTGCAGTTCTGGTTGGTACAGGGATACAATTATCCCATAAACGATTCGAACATTGGATAATTATCCCATAAACGGTTCGAACATTGGATAATTATCCCATAAACGAATCGAACGTTGGATAATTATCCCATAAACGATTCGAACGTTGGATATTTTGAGAAGTCCGAGTCGGTTCGAACTCGATAAGTTTGGCTCGAACTCGGGTTCAAGTTCTAGTCCATCTCTGCTTCTGAGTGCAAGGCATGATTACATTGTGGCTAAGAGGTGTTATTGAAACTCCCCAGGATAAGGCATCAAAACAGCATTGTACATGGCCTACAGTTGGTGTTGTGAAGTGACGGCTGAACCTGCAGCGCTGACAATCTGACATCGTATCTCCCTCCCCTTCTTTAAGATGTGCGCGTGCATATTCACGTTAGAAATAAGGGAGTGTCGGTGACACTGTAGTGGCTGTCAGCGCTGCAAGTTTAACGATCTCTATCGCAGAAAGTAGATAAGTACCGGAGGTGGGAAGTTCCCAACAGATATCTTATAAACTCACATTACTGTACTAAAAGGAAAAAACTCTCTGTACTGCCTCCCCTCCACAGTGGATCCGTCACTGTTCCTATAGCAAAGTAGACACACCGATCCAGATCCACACTAGATCTATCTACAGTCGATGCTATTTATGTACCAACAAGTAACTTCTGGTATTTATATTTTCGAGAAGCTGCCATAGTGTTTTCCTCAGTATGTAATATGAGGCTTTAGCTATTTTTGCATACAGACACTGTTTATTGTATATTTGTAATAATAGGACAGAATCGCCATATTGTTCCCTTTTTATAAAATACAATAGTAGGACATTGATTGTTCTGTGGCTGGAATATTGGATGGAATTGCATTGCTACATTGATGGGAACTGCCATATTCAAGTCAGGCAAATTTACATTTACAGTGGGTAAGTCGGACCATCTTGGATTTACCCTGCTTGTGTCTCTGTAAATCCCTATATTGTACACATCACATTATACATGTAACCCTCATTTGTTTATATTGTTTACTTCTCACTCCACCCTCCTGCTGAACGCTGTGACATCATTTTAATGACATCACCGGTATGCAAATGGTTGCTAGGCAACAGCTATTTAGCCAATGTCACACAAATAATTTTTCACTTTTTCTCTTGACTTCGAGGTGAGTGCAATTGAGATGATAAATTACACTGGGAGAATCATTCTAGGCAGAGAATATGGAATTAAATACAATTTATTTAGTTACATTGATATAAGGTATATTAATATCAATTTAATATATACTGTATGTGTCAGAGGGTTGTATAGAAACATGAAAAGTCCCAGGGTTAAGTAGCCAGGTGGGCCTGTTTAGTAGCCACGATTCCCTGGGCACTGCCTATTCATATAGAAGGAGCTGAAAGATATTGAAATGGCAGTTGGTAATTAGCTTGGCAGCGCTGATGGCAGTTGGTTACTATGTGTCATGTGACTAGGGGAACCAATAACAATTAACTGTACTGGGGGAAACTTGCTTTGTGAACATCAACCTATTGTCAACTTATTATGGGTTTTACCTTTTCATTTACATTGAGATAAATCCTCTGGAAAATCAATGGTTCACCTTAGTTTCCTTTAAATAGTACAGTGTGGGGTATAGTTTATTGTACACACATGACTGTATATATTCATATCGGCAGGAGCTGCCATAATGCAGTCCAGTATATAATTATATATATAGTTTATAGTGTGCACATAACATTAGCTTTCTGTGTATGTGTCTTTATGGGTAGGAACTGCCATAGTGTTACCCTTAGATTATTGTGTGCACAGAATTTCCCTGCTCTGTATGGTGTTATTTATACATATGAGTTGCTGTCATGTTCCCCTTAGAAATGTATTGGGATATAGTTTATTGCCGCTAGAGATGGCCGAACCTCATAAAGTTCAGTCCGTTTTCAAACTTTCCAACTTCAGTAAAAGTTCGATAGTTCGAATTCGGACCCATTAAAGTCAATGGGAGAGTGATAGTTTGAAAAGACCGGGTGAGTTACAGATAAACTAACAATGGTAACTTACTGTAAAAAGCTGTGGCACCTGGGAAATGGTCTGGGGAACATGGCACTATCACCAAAACTTGTTTAAACACTTCCTAAACACTAGCGGTCAATTGTCGGGTGTTGCGCAAGCTACATTAGAGGGTTACGGCCAATTCGAGGGTTACCGAACGATACTTTCGAGGGTCAGCAAAAATAGAGCCATAAATTCGAGGGTTACCGAAATTGAACGGTACTTTCGAGGGTTACCGAAAAGGAACTCATCTTCGAGTTCTAGTCCATCTCTGATTGCCGCACAGAACATTGTATTGTTGTATAATGATATTTATGCATATGGGTAGAAGTTGCCATAGTGTTTCACATAGATAGTTAAGTATGAGTGTACAGCTTATTGTGTGTATAGAACATTCCTAGTGTTCCCCATGCAGAATACAGTAATAGAATATAATTCTATTTAATGCCACCAATTAAACTATCCATTTGTTATATGATATTGTTACCCTTATGTTGTGTAACATTTACTACCCCCATAGTCCCCTGCTGAATGGTACATCTCCTACACTGTGTGGTTCATTATAGGGGTGCCGACATGTTCAGTAATGCTGGGTTGAGGGGTAGATAGAGACCATAAGAGCTGACAATCTATTCTTATACTATCTTACAATAAAGATTGAAAAAGAGAAAAACCTGCGATTTATAGAGATCAACAGGCAAGAGAGAGAACAACGATATAGAGAGAGAACATTGAGAAAGAGAGAGAGAGAGGAGAGACTCTTTATAAAGAGATAATACCAAGAGAGGCATCTACAGAGAGAACTACCCAGGATGAAACGTTTTTTTTCCTGGTTTAGAAGGGTAAGGATTCAGCAAAGTTGTTATAAGTCTAAATACTTCAATGATGATCCATCCAACCTGCCAGATCAACAACAACACCCAATCAATTATCCATAAACGAATGGATTTTCATCCGTAACGTAAAGTTTTCTTTAGGGAAACTAAAGACTTAAAGACTCTCAGTTAGTAGCTAGTAAGTCTAAATGATCATGTTCTATTTTTCTTTTCTCTAGAACAACAAGAGTGTTCCATTGGTGGAGCTCTACAAGGTAAGCAGTGAAGATTGGGAGGCGTGTAATCCTCGTGGTGTAAGAGTCTGTAGATAGGAGGGTGGGATTTATTTGTTGGTTCTGTTGTTCACACCCCAGTTATGAATCCTCCTCCTACCCCTTTTTTACCATCACTATTTATTGGTTCCCTGTTATTTCCCACCCATTCCCACAGCCCTCCATGTTTTCTATGGTAGGGGACTCATTGGTGATATAATAACTTTATATTACATAGAATGAGGTGTATAACCCATCATATTATCAATGTAACCATAATATATATCATTTTATTTTTCAGCCCCCTGGAGATGATTTGCAGTTGGGAGAACTCTTGGGGAAAGGGGCCTCAGGAAAAGTTTACAAGGTGAGTTATCTAACCAAATCCACCCAGATCCTAAGGAAAGGTCCTTCTGTGGTTTCTTCTACCCTGCACAATATTGGGGAATTATATCAAATCACCTGAAATTTGTACCATCCCCTTTTAAAAAGTTGCATACTCCCCATGGTGCTCTGGTGTTTGACTCTGTCAGACTATTGACCAATAAATAACCATTAATCCCATTGTAATTCCACATGGTATTTATTAGTTTATTGTGAATGAAGTTAAAATCCTAATGTCTCTTCCTGCTTGTGTTCCAGGGATTCCATCGGAAGAGAGAGGCAGCTGTGAAGGTCGTAGACCTCTGGGTAATGGATCTTTCTTTTACCTTTACATGTTACAGTCTTGGTCTTCAAGGGGGTTGTGGTGTTTAGGGTTTTCTAGGAACCACTGAGCAGTAGGAAGTAATTATTATATTAGAGATGGTAACACGTATATGGTGGAGGTACAGGAAATGGGTTTGGGGTAAAGATATTACTAAATAACGTTACAGACCCATGATTCTATTTATCCCACATAAGTGTAATTGTTATTAATATTATTTATTATTATCTCTTATTTAGCCACAGAAGGAAGAAGACCTATCAAGGGAAATTAAGTACCTGAAAATGTTTGGTGACCATGAAAACATCTCCAAACTATACAGGGCTTACTGCATCCCCGCGGAGACTGAAGACCACCCAGCTAAGGTCATGGTAAGAAATACCTTACTGTATAATGATAAGGCCAAAGAATGTCAGTGATGGGATCAGCACCCAACACCCAGTGCCCTGTGCCAACTATAATTTCTTTATACGGGGTTTCCAAGTAAAACTTTGAGGGTGCAGTGTGTATCTTAAAGGAACATGGTCCTGGTTAAATTAATTCAATAAGAGTATAACTGCCTGGCTCTTTAAAGATATTCTTGTACTGAATAGTAGTCAATACCTATCATAAATAGCAATATCTGTATAATATATATAGAACATCAGTGCTCCATGGGTCTTTTTAAGGTGCTTTATTCACCATACTGCAAAAATAGCAATATTTTTTTTTTCATAGGCCTTTATCAAGAAAAAGATTTCTATATAAAGCAATATGAATAAATGTGAAGAAATATAGCCGTTTCTGTTCATAGGGATTAAAAAAATGTTCATATTTATTGAATTTACTCAAAAAATAATTTACAGTTTCCCTTTAATTGATCTTTGTTTTTTCTCAGATGGCGATGGAGTTCTGTGGAGGTGGCTCGTTGTCTGACATAATCCAGAGCACCGGATCCAAGTCTCTTAAAGAGACCTGGATCGCTTACTTCCTGAAAAAGACTCTGAAGGTAAGTCCAACACCTAACCATATATTAACAACTTACAGCGAGATTGAATAAAAGTTCCTATTGTTTAAAATGGTGCTAATTTTCCCCCAACCAATCAGATCTTATTTAACATTTGTAAGCTTACATCTGATTGGTTGGGGCAAAATTGGCCCCATTTTTAACGATAAGAATTTTTTTTTTAATAACCCTGTTTATATATATATATTTATATATTATATACATGATATACTACAATAATCTGTATTTCCGAATAGTCTTCTATAAGCATATGGTAGAATTTCCTATATATTTTATTTATTCATCTTTTTATCTTTTATAGGCACTTAAACATGTGCATTCAAATAAAGTCATCCACTGTGACATAAAGAGCGGCAACATTATGGTCACAGACAACGGTAGCGTCCGTATCAGTAAGTAGACCGTAGCCTTGCAATAATGAATTGGCGTAACTAAGCTTGGTTGTAGGCACAATGAGAAGGGATAATCGCCTTTTTGTCTTAGCTTCAAGCCTTTCACATAAACAGCAGATAACTGTCATTTAAAGTCACTTTACAGTTTTAAATAAACTTGTATTTTATATTTTCAGTCGACTTCGACCAGAGCAACCAGCTGGATAAGAAAACGGGGAAGTGTTTTGACGCCTGTGGGACCCCCCACTGGAATGCCCCCGAGCTACTAAAAAATCGCCGCACCAACGGCTACGACACCAAAGTAAGAAACTTACATTAACCAAATGTATTGTCTTTCTATTGGCCAAACCTCTGTCTACCTGCACAGGTGTGTGATCACTATAAATAGAATGGTTGGAATATGTTGTTTGGTCTTAATCTACTATTCCCAGTTCATGACGCGATAGATTGTATGGTTAAGGAGGGACTGGGGTGACATCCAGAGGGAGGGACATGGAGATGATGTTAAAGAACAACTGTATTTCTGGGCCTCCGTCTGGCCCAGGGCCTAACCAATGGGAAGACAGGCTCTGCAAGAAGCACTTGGACAGAAATTGGCTGAAGATAATGTATATAAATCCAGGTACCTAACCTGTGTATCTGGTGGATATCAATGTCTTTCTAATAGTTTAACATCCCTTAAACCATTTATATTAATATGTGTTTAAAGGGAAAGTTATGTGGGATTTGAGTTGCTTGAATGGGATGGAGCAAATCTAATGGATATTCTCTCTCCATCTTTTTCATGTCTCTTCAGTATCCCTGTCTCTAACGTTGTGTTTGTGTTTCAGATCGACATCTGGGCCCTCGGAATAACTGCCCTGGAAATGGCGGAGGGAAAACCACGTAAGTCAATCCCTGATACATTGTAACTAAAATGTTATTTATTGGATCATATGGAAATCTAATCTGGAGATTGGTTAATCGGAGCTCAGTAGTGTCACGTTAAACCATTGGATCTCACCCAATACATCATATAAGGTCTCTGATTGGCTGTTTTACAATAATGTTTAATCATCAAAAATGTTAAGAATATTTCCTTTTCTCCTGTAGCCTATGGAGATGAAGAGTTCGTGTACAATTATATTACAGAGAACCCAGCTCCACAGTTACAGTCAATAGAATGGTAAGTTCTATTTGTGATAGGACATATCTAGTTTAGACATCTCATAACGATGGAACCTGCTTCCCATATAATAGTATTTGAATCCTTCTCTCAATGACATAATAATCATGGCTGTCTCTTTGTTGTACTATATTATACTACACTAACAGTGTGTGCTTCACCTAACACTTATTGAACTCATTATTTTCAATTCTTGTTTAATACAAATAATTGGAATTGTTATAATGTAATGAGAACCATATTAGGCTCAGAAGGAGCTTTGTGAAATGTACCAAATGCTTAAAAGGGGAAGTTCAGTGTGAATACATATACTTACAGAGAAGAATTTTTCCATCCTAATCACCTGCCTATTCAGCATGTGTCTTTGCATAAATAAATGCTTCTGAAATACTGACTTCCTGTTTGCAGCACCCCTAGTAGAGACCGTTATGGTCTTGATCTTGACCCAGCACCTTGGTTGATTCAGTTGCTCAGTAGATTATTTTAATAATCACAAACAATTCTAATTCTATTCCAGGTCTTCACAATTCCATTCCTTCATTAACGCCTGTTTACAGAAGGACCCATCAGAGCGCTGGACTGCTGCGGCTCTATTAAAACATCCTTTCATATCAAATAAGCCAAAAAGCGACACCATCAGGGCTGAAATTGTGCAGCACCTTAACACCATGAAAATTCAGCATAACAAGCAAGGTAAGTGATCTTAATATGGTTATTATCTTCCCAGCATAACATTACTCACCATGGGGGATCAGTATGGATGGGACCTAGTGTACCAACCTAGACAGCATTTTATATTTTATCTACCATTTTTGCTTTTAATGACCGTTGGCTCAATCATAAATTCAATGACATAAATCTACTTTTACGATAACCATCAGTATTGGAAATTTCCAATACTGCGGCTTAAGATATATGGCCCCTGATTAGGATAACTAAATGATAGAAACCCAGTAAGTGAATCCTTACTTAGCATTGAATAGAACAGCACCTCTAGTGTTCAGGAATAGATGGTGCTCTCTAGGAATGATGGTGCTCTGGTTTATCATTATTCTCTAGTTATTTGGCAGCTCTCGGTCGGTTGAGGTAAAAGTTTTAAATTAAATATTCCCATTTATATACCATATAACATAAGAAATAAGGGAGGGTTAGAATTGCATCCATTGTAATCAATTTGTTGTGCTTTATCCTATTAAGCTGTTTCCATTCCATCTGTTAAAGAACCGGACTGTTCCAGTGTTCCAGACACTATTGAACATGAGAACATCCATATTCCACTGGATGTGGAGGAGGTTGCAGAGGACAATTCCAGTGTCCCAGACACTCCTATAGAATATGAGAGACATCAACACCCCTATTCCATACCGACGTTCTAGGTGGCTGGGGGCAATTCCGGTGTTCCAGACACTCCTATAGAATATGAGGAAATCCCTATTCCATAGAGATTGGAGTAAGTGGCTGGGACAATTCTGGTGTTCCAGACACCCTATTGAACATGAGGACATCCATATTCCATCAGACGTAAAGAAGGTGGCTGAGGATAATTCTGGTGTTCCAGAAACTCCTATTGAACACAAGGACATCCATATTCCATCAGAGATGGAGAAGATGGCTGAGGACAATTCTGGTGTTCCAGACACTCCTATTGAACATGAGGACATCCATATTCCATCAGACGTAAAGAAGGTGGCTGAGGATAATTCTGGTGTTCCAGAAACTCCTATTGAACATGAGGATATCCATATTCCATCAGAGATGGAGAAGGTGGCTGAGGACAATTCTGGTGTTCCAGACACTCCTCCTATTGAACATGAGGACATTGATATTGGGGAAAGACGTTTAAATCTCAGTGCAAGATGGCGCGTGGATAATGCGTGTCCATAAATCCTTTATGTGGGGCCCTTGGGAAATGCTTTATGTGGGGGGCCTCCTGGGAAATCATTTATGTGGGGGCTCCCTGAAATCCTTTATGTGGGGGCTCTGAAAAACCTTTATGTGGGGGCCCCCTTGGAAATCTTTTAGGTGGGGGCCCCCTGGGAAATCCTTTATGTGGGGGCCCCATGGGAAATCTTTGTTTATGAGCCCCCCTATAAAAACATTATTTGTGGGTTCTCCAATAAAACCATTCATGGGAGCTCCATGATAAGCTTTATGTGGGGGCTCCTGAAAAAAACTTGGAGAAGGCTAAGTGGGTGGAGTGGAACTGGCCGTACAGCAAGGGGTCCAGGAGTTTGGAGAAGCAACAGTAGGAAATGACCTTGGCTGAAGCTACTGAATGTGCCGCTCTATCAGGATACCTTTGAAGCCGCACATGGTACACACTCCTAATACCAAACCCAGTGTTCACTGGTCTCTACATATATTTCTATTCTCTCCTCCCATCTTGCAGTTCTCTTCCTCATGCTGACCTCATTTCGCACTTATACATGTCATTATGTATTTATTGTATTTATATATTTATTTGTTTAATCTGTGATTAATTAAATTATGTATTTGAAAATATCTGGCTTGGTGTCTCCCCTAGTTGTAGTGTTCATGGCTCAGCAGTTTATTTTTATAATAAAAACACATCAATTTCTGATTGGCGATTGACTTTCTAACCAGGGCATCCCAATAAATTGGGGTTTTTCAATGGCCAAGAGAGGTTTGGTTGTAGATTGAGGATTGGTTTAAGATGGTTCACTGCATTATTAGTGCAGATCACCAAAAGTCATGTGATGGATGACAGTTCACTGGAAACGTAATCTGACCAATCAATCGGTAAATCACAACCACGCCATATTTACAGCCTTTCGGGACATCCCACAAGTACTCCCGACCTCCCACAACCTGTCCTGGCAGCTAAATGGTTAACACTACACCACTCATTCCAGCAAAGTTTACTGGAAAGGGAAGTATAAACTTTAAATTTGACTTGAAAGGCCGCATTTTGGAAGGGAATGTGTGTGTTTGTGCTGCAGATTTTAAGGACATCCATATTCCATCAGACGTGGAGGTGGCTGGGGGCAATTCCAGTGTCCCAGACACTCCTATAGAATATGAGGACATCCATATTCCATCAGACGTAAAGAAGGTGGCTGAGGATAATTCTGATGTTCCAGAAACTCCTATTGAACATGAGGACATCCATATTCCATCAGAGATGGAGAAGGTGGCTGAGGACAATTCTGGTGTTCCAGACACTCCTATTGAACACAAGGACATCCATATTCCATCAGACGTAAAGAAGGTGGCTGAGGATAATAAAACATTACCGACCATGGGGGATCATTATGGATGGACCTAGTGTACCACTCTGACAGCATTTTATATTTTATCTACCTTTTTGCTTTAATGACCGTTGGCTCAATCATAAATTCAATGACATAAACTACTTTTACGATAACCATCAGTATTGGAATTTCCAATACTGCGGCTTAAGATATATGGCCCCTGATTAGGATAACTAATGATAGAAACCCAGAAGTGAATCCTTACTAAGCATTGAATAGAACAGCACCTCTGTGTTCAGGAATAGATGGTGCTCTCTAGGAATGATGGTGCTCTGGTTTTATCATTATTCTCTAGTTATTTGGCAGCTCTGGTCGGTTGAGGTAAAAGTTTTAAATTAAATATTCCCATTTATACCAATAACATAAGAAATAAGGGAGGGTTGAATTGCATCCATTAATCAATTTGTTGTGCTTTATCCTATTAAGCTGTTTCCTCCATTCCATCTGTAAGAACCGGACTGTTCCAGTGTTCCAGACACTATTGAACATGAGAACATCCATATTCCACTGGATGTGGAGGAGGTTGCAGAGGACAATTCCAGTGTCCCAGACACTCCTATAGAATATGAGGACATCCATATTCCATCAGACGTGGAGGTGGCTGGGGGCAATTCCGGTGTTCCAGACACTCCTATAGAATATGAGGACATCCATATTCCATCAGCGTGGAGTGGTGGGGGCAATTCCAGTGTCCCAGACACTCCTATAGAATATGAGGACATCCTCTTCCATCAGACGTCAGAAGGTGGCTGAGGATAATTCTGGTGTTCCAGAAACTCCTATTGAACACAAGGACATCCATATTCCATCAGAGATGGAGAAGATGGCTGAGGACAATATTGTGTTCAATAGGAGTTTCTGGAACACCAGAATTATCCTCAGCCACCTTCTTTACGTCTGGAATATGGATGTCCTTGTGTTCAAAGGAGTGTCTGGAACACCAGAATTGTCCTCAGCCACCTTCTCCATCTCTGATGGAATATGGATGTCCTCATGTTCAATAGGAGTTTCTGGAACACAGAATTATCTCAGCCACCTTCTTTAGTCTGATGGAATATGGATGTCCTCATATTCTATAGGAGTGTCTGGGACACTGGAATTGCCCCCAGCCACCTCCACGTCTGATGGAATATGGATGTCCTCATATTCTATAGGAGTGTCTGGAACACCGGAATTGCCCCCAGCCACCTCCACGTCTGATGGATATGGGGTCCTCATATTCTATAGGAGTGTCTGGGACACTGGAATTGTCTCTGCAACCTCCTCCACATCCAGTGGAATATGGATGTTCTCATGTTCAATAGTGTCTGGAACACGGGACAGTCCGGTTCTTTAACAGATGGAATGGAAACAGCTTAATAGGTAAAGCACAACAAATTGATTACAATGGATGCAATTCTAACCCTCCCTTATTTCTATTATATGGTATAAAATGGGAATATTTAATTTAAAACTTTACCTCAACCGACCGAGAGCTGCCAAATAAATAGAGAATAATGATAAACCAGAGCACCATCATTCCTAGAGAGCACCATCTATTCCTGAACACTAGAGGTGCTGTTTATTCAATGCTTAGTAAGGGTTCACTTACTGGGTTTCTATCATTTAGGTATCTAATACAGGGGCCATATATCTTAAGCCGCAGTATTGGAAATTTCAATACTGATGGTTATCGTAAAAGTAGATTTATGTCATTGAATTATGATTGAGCCAACGGTCATTAAAAGCAAAATGGAGATAAAATATAAAATGTGTCAGAGTGGTACACTAGGTCCATCCATACTGATCCCATGGTCGGTAATGTAAATGGTAGATAAAATATAAATAGTCCAGGTGGTACACTAGGTCCCATCCATACTGATCCCCATGGTGAGTAATGTATGCTGGGAGATAATAACCATATTAAGACTTACCTTGCTTGTTACCTGAATTTTCATGGTGTTAAGGTGCTGCACAATTTCAGCCCTGATGGTGTCGCTTTTTGGCTTATTTGAAATGAAAGGATGTTTTAATAGAGCCGCAGCAGTCCAGCGCTTGATGGGTCCTTCTGAACAGGGGTTAATGAAGGAATGGAATTGTGAAGACCTGGAATAGAATTAGAATTTGTTGTGATTATTAAAATAATCTACTGAGCAACTGAATCAACCAGGCGCTGGTCAAGGGCATAAGACATAACGGTCTCTACTAGGGGTGTGCAAACAGGAAGTCAGTATTTCAGAACATTTATTTATTAACAACAGACACATGTGAATAGGCAGGTGATTAGGTGGAAAAATTCTTCTCTGTAAGTATATGTATTCACACTGAACTTCCCCTTTTAAGCATTTGGTACATTTCACAAAGCTCCTTCTGGCCTAATATGGTTCTCATTACATTATAACAATTCCAATTATTTGTATTAAACAAGAATTGAAAATAATGAGTTCATAAGTGTTAGGTGAAGCACACACTGTTAGTGTAGTAAATATAGTACAACAAAAGACAGCCATGATATTATGTCATTGAGAGAAGGATTCAAATACTATTATAGGGAAGCAGGTTCCAACGTTATGAGATGTCTAAACTAGATATGTCCTATCACAAATAGAACTTACCATTCTATTGACTGTAACTGTGGAGCTGGGTTCTCTGTAATATAATTGTACACAAACTCTTCATCTCCATAGGCTACAGGAGAAAGGAATATTTAACATTTTTGATGATTAACATTATTGTAAAACAGCCAATCAGAGACCTTATATGTGTATTGGGTGAGATCCAAGGTTTAACGTGACAATACTGAGTCCGATTAACCAATCTCCGATTAGATTTCCATATGATCCAATAATAACATTTTAGTTACAATGTATCAGGGATTGACTTACGTGGTTTTCCTCCGCCATTTCCAGGGCAGTTATTCCGAGGGCCCAGATGTCGATCTGAACACAAAACACAACGTTAGAGACAGGGATACTGAAGAACATGAAAAAGATGGAGAGAGAAATCCATTAGATTTGCTCCATCCCATTCAAGCACTCAAATCCCACTAACTTTCCCTTTAAAACACATATTAATATAAATGGTTTAAGGGATGTTAAACTATTAGAAGACATTGATATCCACCAGATACACAGGTTAGGTACCTGGATTTATACATTATCTTAGCCAATTTCTGTCCAAGTGCTTCTTGCAGAGCCTGTCTCCCATTGGTTAGGCCCTGGGCCAGACGGAGGCCCAGAAATACAGTTGTTCTTTAACATCATCTCCATGTCCCTCCCTCTGGATGTCACCCCAGTCCCTCCTTAACCATACAATCTATCGCGTCATGAACTGGGAATTGTAGATAAGACCAAACAACATATTCCAACCATTCTATTATAGTGATCACACCCTGTGCAGGTAGACAGAGGTTTGGCCAATAGAAAGACAATACATTTGGTTAATGTAAGTTTCTTACTTTGGTGTCGTAGCCGTTGGTGCGGCGATTTTTAGTAGCTCGGGGCATTCCAGTGGGGGGTCCCACAGGCGTCAAAACACTTCCCCGTTTTCTTATCCAGTGGTTGCTCTGGTCGAAGTCGACTGAAAAATATAAAATACAAGTTATAAAGACTGTAAAGTGACTTTAATGACAGTTATCTGCTGTTTATGTGAAAGGCTTGAAGCTAAGACAAAAGGCGATTATCCTTCTCATTGTGCCTACAACCAAGCTTAGTACGCCAATTCATTATTGCAAGGCTACGGTCTACTTACTGATCGGACGCTACCGTTGTCTGTGACCATAAGTTGCCGCTCTTTATGTCACAGTGGATGACTTTATTTGAATGCACATGTTTAAGTGCCTATAAAAGATAAAAAGATGAAATAAATAAAATATATAGGAAATTCTACCATATGCTTATAGAAGACTTTTCGGAAATACCGATTATTGTAGTATATCATGTATATAATATATAAATATATATATAAAACAGGGTTATTAAAAAAAAAATTCTTATCGTTAAAAATGGGGCCAATTTTGCCCCAACCAATCAGATGTAAGCTTACAAATGTTAAATAAGATCTGATTGGTTGGAGGGAAATAGCACCATTTTAAACAATAGGAACTTTTATTCAATCTCCTGTAAGTTGTTAATATATGGTTAGGGTTGGGCTTACCTTCAGAGTCTTTTTCAGGAAGTAAGCGATCCAGGTCTCTTTAGAGACTTGGATCCGGTGCTCTGGATTATGTCAGACAACGAGCCACTCCACAGAACTCCATCGCCATCTGAGAAAAAACAAAGATCAATTAAAGGGAAACTGTAAAATTTTTGAGTAAATTCAATAAATAGAACATTTTTTAATCCCTATGAACAGAAACGGCTATATTTCTTCACATTTATTCATATGCTTTATATAAGATCTTTTTTGATAAAGGCCTAGAAAAAAATATGCTATTTTGCAGTATGGGAATAAAGCACCTTAAAAGACCCATGGAGCACTGGGTTCTATATATATTATACAGATATTGCTATTTTGATAGGTATTGACTACTATTCAGTACAAGAATATCTTTAAAGAGCCAGGCAGTTATACTCTTATTGATAATTTAACCAGGACCATGTTCCTTTAAGATACACACTGCACCCTCAAAGTTTTATTGGAAACCCCGTATAAAGAAATTATAGGTGGCACAGGGCACTGGGTGGGGTGCTGATCCCATCACTGACATTCTTTGGCCTTCATTATACAGTAAGGTATTTCTTACCATGACCTTAGCTGGGTGGTCTTCAGTTCCGCGGGGATGCAGTAAGCCCTGTATAGTTTGGAGATGTTTTCATGGTCACCAAACATTTTCAGGTACTTAATTTCCCTTGATAGGTCTTCTCTTCTGTGGCTAAATAAGAGATAATAATAAATAATATTAATAACAATACACTTATGTGGGATAAATAGAATCATGGGTCTGTAACGTTATTAGTAATATCTTACCCAAACCCATTTCCTGTACCTCCACCATACGTGTTACCATCTCTAATTAATAATTACTTCCTACTGCTCAGTGGTTCTAAAAACCCTAAACACCACAACCCCCTTGAAGACCAAGACGTAACATGTAAGGTAAAAGAAAGATCCATTACCAGAGGTTACGACCTTCACAGCTGCCTCTCTCTTCCGATGGAATCCCTGGAACACAAGCAGGAGAGACATTGGATTTTAACTTCATTCACAATAAACTAATAAATACCATGTGGAATTACAATGGGATTAATGGTTATTTATTGGTCAATAGTCTGACAGAGTCAAACACCAGAGCACCATGGGGAGTATGCAACTTTTTAAAAGGGGGGTACAAATTTCAGGTGATTTGATATAATTCCCCAATATTGTGCAGGGTAGAAGAAACCACAGAAGGACCTTTCCTTAGGATCTGGGTGGATTTGGTTAGATAACTCACCTTGTAAACTTTTCTGAGGCCCTTTCCCCAAGAGTTCTCCCAAATGCAAATCATCTCCAGGGGGCTGAAAAATAAAATGAATATATTATGGTTTCATTGATAATATGATGGGTTATACACCTATTCTATGTAATATAAAGTTATTATATACCAATGGGTCCCCTACCATAGGAAACATGGAGGGCTGTGGGAATGGGGTGGGAAATAACAGGGAACAATAAATAGTGATGGTAAAAAAGGGGTAGGAGGAGGATTCATAACTGGGGTGTGAACAACAGAACCAACAAATAAATCCCACCCTCCTATCTACAGACTCTTACACCACGAGGATTACACGCCTCCCAATCTTCACTGCTTACCTTGTAGAGCTCCACCAATGGAAGCCTCTTGTTGTTCTAGAGAAAAGAAAATAGAACATGATCATTTGACTTACTAGCTACTAAACTGAGAGTCTTTAAGTCTTTAGTTTCCCTAAGAAAACTTTACGTTACGGATGAAAATCCATTCGTTTATGGATAATTGATTGGGTGTTGTTGTTGATCTGGCAGGTTGGATGGATCATCATTGAAGTATTTAGACTATAAACAACTTGCTGAATCCTTACCCTTCTAAACAGAGAAAAAAAAACGTTTCATCCGAGTCCGTAGATGCCTCTCTGGTGATTATCTCTTTTTTAAAGAGGTTCTCCCTTCTCTCTCTTTCTCATGTTCTCTCTCTATACGTTGTTCTCTCTCTTGCCTGTTGACTCTATAAATCGCAGGTTTTTCTCTTTTTCAATCTTTATTGTAAGATAGTATAAGATAGATGTGTCAGCTCTTATGGTCTCTATCTACCCTCAACCCAGCATTACTGAACATGTCGGCACCCACACACAATGAACCACACAGTGTACATCCATATTCCATCAGAGATGGAGAAGATGGCTGAGGACAATTCTGGTGTTCCAGACACTCCTATTGAACATGAGGACATCCATATTCCATCAGACGCACCACCTCTTTACTCTGATGGAATATGATGTCCTCATGTTCATAGGAGTGTCTGGACACCAGAATTGTCCTCAGCCATCTTCTCCATCTCTGATGGAATATGGATGTCCTTGTGTTCAATAGGAGTTTCTGGAACACCAGAATTATCCTCAGCCACCTTCTTTACGTCTGATGGAATATGGATGTCCTTGTGTTCAATAGGAGTGTCTGGAACACCAGAATTGTCCTCAGCCATCTTCTCCATCTCTGATGGAATATGGATGTCCTCTGTTCAATAGGAGTTTCTGGAACATCAGAATTATCCTCAGCCACCTTCTTTACGTCTGATGGAATATGATGTCCTCATATTCTATAGGAGTTGTCTGGGACACTGGAATTGCTCCCCACCCACCTCCACGTCTGATGGAATATGGATGTCCTCATATCTATAAGGTCTGGAACACGGAATTGCCCCAGCCACCTCCTTCTGATGGAATATGGATTCCTCATATTCTATAGGAGTGTCTGGGACACTGGAATTGTCTCTGCAACCTCCTCCACATCCTGGATATGGATGTTCTCATGTTCAAGTTGTCTGGAACACTGGAACAGTCCGTTCTTAACAGATGGAATGGAAACAGCTTAATAGGTAAAGCACAACAAATTGATTACAATGGATGCAATTCTAACCCTCCCTTATTTCTTATGTTATATTGGTATATAAATGGGAAATTTAATTTAAAACTTTTACCTCAACCGACCGAGAGCTGCCAAATAACTAGAGAATAATGATAACCAGAGCACCATCATTCCTAGAGAGCACCATCTATTCCTGAACACTAGAGGTGCTGTTCTATTCAATGCTTAGTAAGGATTCACTTACTGGGTTTCTATCATTTGTTTCCTAATCAGGGGCCATATATCTTAAGCCGCAGTATTGGAAATTTCCAATACTGATGGTTATCGTAAAAGTAGATTTATGTCATTGAATTTATGATTGAGCCACCGGTCATTAAAAGCAAAAATGGTAGATAAAAATAAATGCTGTCGAGTGGTACACTATCCATCCATACTGATCCCCATGGTCGGTAATGTAAATGGTAGTAAATATAATACTGTCAGGTGGTACATAGGTCCCATCCATACTGATCCCCTGGTGAGTAATGTTATGCTGGAGATAATAACCATATTAAGATCACTTACCTTGCTTGTTACTCTGAATTTTCATGGTGTTAGGTGCTGCACAATTTCAGCCCTGATGGTGTCGCTTTTTGGCTTATTTGATATGAAGGATGTTTTTATAGAGCCGCAGCATTCCAGCGCTCTGATGGGTCCTTCTGTAACAGGCGTTAATGAAGGAATGGAATTGTGAACCTGGATGAATTAGAATTGTTTTGTGATTATAAAATAATCTACTGAGCACTGAATCAACCCAGGCGCTGGGTCAAGCAAGACCATAACGGTCTCTACTAGGGGTGCTGCAAACAGGAAGTCAGTATTTCAGAACCATTTATTTATACACAACCATGCTGAATAGGCAGGTGATTAGGTGGAAAAATTCTTCTCTGTAAGTATAGTATTCACACTGAACTTCCCCTTTTAAGCATTTGGTACATTTCACAAAGCTCTTCTTCTGAGCCTAATATGGTTCTCATTACATTATAACAATTCCAATTATTTGTATTAACAAGATTGAAAATAATGAGTTCAATAGTGTTAGGTGAAGCACACACACTGTTAGTGTAGTATAATATAGTACACAACAGAGACAACGCCTGATTTATGTCATTGAGAGAAGGATTCAAATACTATTATATGGGAAGCAGGTTCCACTTTATGAGATGTCTAAACTAGATATGTCCTATCACAAATAGAACTCCATTCTATTGACTGTAACTGTGGAGCTGGGTTCTCTGTAATATAATTGTACACGAACTCTTCATCTCCATAGGCTACAGGAGAAAAGGATATTCTTAACATTTTTGATGATTAAACATATTGTAAAACAGCCAATCAGAGACCTTATATTGATGTATGGGTGAGATCCAATGGTTTAACGTGACACTACTGAGCTCCGATTAACCAATCTCCAGATTAGATTTCCATATGATCCAATAAATAACATTTTAGTTACAATGTATCAGGGATTGACTTACGTGGTTTTCCCTCCCCATTTCCAGGCAGTTATTCCGAGGTGCCAGTAGGTGGCTGAGGATAATTCTGGTGTTCCAGAAACTCCTATTGAACATGAGGATATCCATATTCCATCAGAGATGGAGAAGGTGGCTGAGGACAATTCTGGTGTTCCAGACACTCATCCTATTGAACATGAGGACATTGATATTGGGGAAAGACGTTTAAATCTCAGTGCAAGATGGCGCTTGGATAATGCATGTCCCATTAAATCCTTTATGTGGGGCCTCTTGGGAAATGCTTTATGTGGGGGGCCTCCTGGGAAATCATTTATGTGGGGGCTCCCTGAGAAATCCTTTATGTGGGGGCTCTGGAAAAAATCCTTTATGTGGGGGCCCCCTTGGAAATCTTTTAGGTGGGGGCCCCCTGGGAAATCCTTTATGTGGGGGCCCCATGGGAAATCTTTGTTTATGAGCCCCCCTATAAAAACATTATTTGTGGGTTCTCCAATAAAACCATTACATGGGAGCTCCATGATAAGCTTTATGTGGGGGCTCCTGAAAAAAACTTGGAGAAGGCTAAGATGGGTGGAGTGGAACATGGCCAGTACAGCAAAGGGTCCAGGAGTTTGGAGAAGCAACAGTAGGAAATGACCTTGGCTGAAGCTACTGAATGTGCCGCTCTATCAGGAGACCTTTGAAGCCGCACATGGTACACACTACTAATACCAAACCCAGTGTTCGCTGGTCTCCACATATATTTCTATTCTCTCCTCCCACCATGTCATTATGTATTTATTGTATTTATATATTTATTTGTTTAATCTGTGATTAATTAAATTATGTATTTGAAAATATCTGGCTTGGTGTCTTCCCTAGTTGTAGTGTTCATGGCTCAGCAGTTTATTTTTATAATAAAAACACATCAATTTCTGATTGGCGATTGACTTTCTAACCAGGGCATCCCAATAAATTGGGGTTTTTAATAGGCCAAGAGAGGTTTGGTTGTAGATTGAGGATTGGTTAAGATGGTTCACTGCATTATTAGTGCAGATCACCAAAAGTCATTGTGATGGATGACAGTTCACTGGAAACGTAATCTGACCAATCAATCGGTAAATCACAACCACGCCATATTTACAGCTTTCGGGACATCCCACAAGTACTCCCAACTCTCCCACAACCTGTCCTGGCAGCTAAATGGTTAACACTACACCACTCACTCCAGCAAAGTTTACTGGAAAGGGAAACTTTAAGCATAAACTTTAAATTTGACTTGAAAGGCCGCATTTTGGAAGGGAATGTGTGTGTTTGTGCTGCAGATTTTAAAACTCAATTATGGCAATGGTGAGGACATTGTTGGTTTTTTGACTCACCCTTTAAACATGGCTATCACATGAATGAATGGGTAGGTCAGTAGCTGTGTATACCTGTGTCAAATTGGGGGTTAAAAAAAATGAACTTTTTTGATTATTGATCAAAATTTGCTTTTTGACTAAAGTTACCCTTTAAGTATGGTTGCCACAGAAATGGATAAGTAGATCAGTAGGTGTGTGTACCTGGGTCTAGTTGAGGGGGTATGTCTTTTTTGTGTTTACAACCATAAAACTAACTTTTATTGAAGCTATATCAAAATTAGTTTTTTTTTACTTTATTTACCCTTTAAGTATGGCTGCCCCAGGAATAAAAGGGTAGGTCAGTAGGTGTGTGTACCCGTGTGAGGTTGAGGGTATGTGTTTTTGCATGTAGGTGGGTGTACCTGTGTCTATGTGGGGGGTTGGGGGTATTAGCATTTGTGTTTATGACCATGAAACAAACTGTTTTGATCTCATGACCCTGAAACCTCGAAATATCCACATTTGAGGATTTTTACCATTATAGTTTATGGGGAAAATGTCCTGAAATTCACCGATAATGCTGTAACGCTTCTGCAGATTCCTTACCTAGATAATAGCACACTTTTCCTATATGCCCGCACATCTGTACCGAATTTGATGTCCCTAGCTCAAAAACTGTGGTAGGAGATACAGTCCAAAAAAGCAGAAGAATAAAACGGAAGAAGAAATAGAAAGAAAAGCAATTTGGCTTTTCAAGACAAATTAACTAGGAAATAAAGAAGAACTTGGATTTTAGACTTTTTAACTATCAACAGAGATGAGTACTGGTTTCTAAACAAACCTGGTTTCAATAGGAAACTGGTGATCAAAACATCCACGGCTACAGACAAATTTTTCATATTTTGAATGTAGAAACTTATTAAAAATCACGGGAAATCGCAGGTGAATATCTGAAAATTACAGACAAAATCAGTTTCAATGATTCAACAATATTTACTCTAAACACCGCTAATAAATATATTAACTATATTAGGTTTGTGATACCATCAAAGTCTTAAGGATAACTATACTAATTAACTATTTAAAAATGCAAAGTATCTGGGGCAGGATATTTTTATTGAGGAGTAGGGATGTTTGAAACTGTTGAGTTTCGCTTCATTTTCGAATTTTAAAAATTTTGGGAAATTTTGAGTTTGAGTTTCGATTTTAGAAAATCTGCTAATTTCGATTTTCACATTTCAAAAATCGTCTACTTTCCATTTTTGAAAATCATCTACTTTCGATTTTCGTGTTTCGAAAACCGTCTACTTTCGATTTTCAATAATTATCTACTTTCGATAAAAATCGAAAATTCGATTCAGATCAGATTTGATTCAAAATTGGGTTCTAATCGAACCCACATTACATCTCTATTGAGGAGCTACAGCACATACAGTTTTTATTTGGACTAAAGATAGTACTAAAGCTAGGAGGAAGACTGGCAAAATCTTTGAGCTGGTGCTCCTCACAGAAAAAATATTGGGAGGTAGGAATTACCCGTCCTATATCCCTGTCCCAAGTACTTTTCATTTTAACAGTTTTAAAAAAAAAAAATTGTACACACGATAGCTATCCTAAGCTAAACAGTCACGTACTGCTAATATAAGGCGAAAACTGATTTGTGTTGTTGTGTACCCAGTGTTCTAATGCACCACCCACACAACACAATTCCTACGTCTGCCACACAAATCAGTGACAGGAAATTCACAGTTAACTTTTTACAAAAACTTTTAATGATTGTTACTTTTCTCTTGCCGGGTAACTGTGAATGCACAGAGCAGAGAGAAACATTATAAATACTCAATATTTATTTCTGTATTATTAAAATTTAAATGTCCAGGCAGAAATGGATCTCTCTCTGTTTGTCTATCCAAAGACCGGGTTTAGGATGTATTGTGAAAGGTTTTTTCATTGCTGATGTATCACTAGTGCAAAGTGCAGTCTTAGATTTCAAGAGTAGCTGGACGATTTCCTTCCTGAATCGTCATCTTGAGACCCCATGCTCTGTAAAATAAAGGTTGGAAGGGGTAAGACTTGGGGGAGGTGTCACGGGATATATAGGATGGAGATCACAGGAGACTGACGGGGCGATGCAATAATGTTTTTTTTTCCCTATTTCCTTAAGTTGAAGAATGATATTTAAAAGGCATTTCCAACCTTACAACAAAAAACGGTCACTTGTCAGTTATCTTCCTTTAATCTAAATGGCTATTTCCCGCTGCTCATTGAGCTTCTTTATAAGGTTGAGCATGTGCCAAATCCCTCTATATTGTTTTAAAACAGAGACTTCTACCTCTGGTTTAATGAGAATATAGAGAATTACAGTAACTTTCTCAGTATGGTTTGTATAGACAACCTACCTATAAAGTAACTAGATCTTCCTGACATTTCATATTATGTCCTGTGTGTGAGACGTTACAAACAGAACCATAAGATTCACTAGGTGATTGCTTAGGGCTGGCGCCTTTTATGGTTATTTATGGCACCTCCATCGCTAGAGACTAGTTACCTTTTGTACAAACTGAGGGTTCACAGTGATTTCTTCATTTCATTGCTTTCAATCTGTTATCGATGTCTATACATCGCAGCATCTAACGAGCAGGAGGAACGAACATTGGTAGAACATTTTGCAGTCATAACCTGATGGATGTAAACTGGATGGTTCGATCCATGTTGTATAAGTAAATAGACACATTGCAGTGGATTACAGGAACCATGTCCTCGATGACAGCTCTCAGTGCATCTCTAAGCTGCCATTTAAAGTGCCGCAATAGAATGCCGCCACCGAGGCAATGAAGGAGTTTAAGTCACGCTAACTGATATAACATCGGTTAGCCTGACTTAAACTCAGGAACAGGAGCATGAGGAACTTTCACATATTCCATTACAGTCGGATCCAGGTTATCTGGGCTTTATTGTTTGTGTGGGTACCTAGCTTAACTGGCTCAATTCAATTAAAAGGCATGTCCACCCCTCTTACAAGAATTGAGTATGTAACAGAAGGCCCCCCAAAAGCTAGGTTCCATTTTACTTCCATTTAGCAAAGATGCTCCCAGGCTGTGTAAGTACCTTTACATGGCGCTATATATGACCAGTTCGTTTTAGGGTGGACTTGCCCTTTAATATTTCTGAATCCTCTAATGCTCTTTATCTCGTCCGGTAATTAACACTTCCCAGCCCCTCTAATAATCCTAGCAGGTTACAATAGGTTGTGACTCCATACAAGCTGAAGAGGATAAGTGACAGTATTTCACAGATGGATAAAGATTCTACAGAACATGCCATACAATGTAAATACACATACACATACACTTTAATAAAAGGAGTATAATAATTATAAGATTTAACACAGCGAGTACCCTGGGTAACAGCACGTACCGTATTATTATATGTTTAGTGATTTCTGGATGTTCTGTTGGTTTTGGTGTCTGGATCCGGTTTGCATTATGTACAGATGGATAGATTCTCATTTCAAAGCTTCTCGTATTATTGGAACTTATCTTGTTATCACTAGAAATGGACGAAACTCGGAAGTTTTGTTCCATTTTCGGATTTAAGGAACTCAGGGAACCCAGAGATCCGAAAAGAGAACTTACTTTTGAGGGTTCGGAACGTATTTTTCATGATTATCAAATGTACAGGGTTATTTTCGGTAAACCTAGGAAATAACCTCGAAAATTCAATAACCATAGAAAATATATATTTTTGAGGTTTATCGATTGTTCAAGGTTATTTTCAAGGATTACCAAACATAACCTTGTACATTCTGTAACCCTAAAAAATACATTCTGAAGTCCAAAAATCCAAATGATTCATCAGGTTTCAGACAAAACTTGCGGATTGGAACCGAAGGGTTCCGTGACAGATCTGGGTCTTAAAAGAACCCAGATCCCATCTCTAGTTGTTAAGGAGACATATATCCCATACATCTATCGCTTTAAGGTGTTCAGCCACCACCATATGCAGGGAAGGTTCGAACATCTAACGTTGAAGCCACCGCCCATGAAGCCACCTCTGGCGGCCATCTTATGGATACCCCTGTCCCCAATGGTGGCAGCCATTTTAACTCAGCCAACACCCTTCTCTCTGATGGCGGCCATTTTAATTCATCCAACATCCAGACGCAGAGTACCATGCCCCCCCCAAATAACCCTTTTATTCAAGATTGTAGTGCATCCAATCCGGTTGTCACTCCTTTGTACCCAGTATTGACCACTACCGGCCAACTGTATACTCCAACCACTATTAAGCCATTAGGAGATGATGAAGTGGTCACCCCTTTTAAATTGGATGACTCCATCCACCAGCAACAGCTGGCCACAGAGAATTTAACACGCCAAATAAATGATATAGCTGACCAATTAAAAGACATTAAGAAAACAACAGCCATAGACAAAAAGAAGATAATGAGACGATTACAGACAGACAAGTCACAGGTCAGCTGTCCTCCCCCAGGCTCAAATCCTATCATGGTTTTAGGGGATGGTGATTCTGATATAGAATGTGACAGCAGTACACAGGGTGCAGTGGGGGGCGCTAGGCCTAAAATACCTACTGCTAAAGATTTAGAGCAATATCTAAGACAATTAATCATCTAGCGGACCTTAGGGAAATGACACCCCGACTTAAAACACCCAGAGACTACCGACCCAAGAGGGTGAGAGAACTCCGTACAGATGAGTTAGGGGTCAGCCGACATCTCTCTGAGTTAAACCATTACCGCCTACAGGATGATGCAGACTGGATGACTGTAGATAATGATGAATCCACCCCCCTTCCATTCTTAGGTCCAAGTGTCAATGATCCTACTATCCTGACAGTTCTAATCCCCCCCGATACAACAGGGGGGGTGGATTCATGCAACTCCCAATTTCCCCTGATGCTTGTCCTCCCGGCCAGGACCAGAGGAATAGAAAGAGGATATTGTATGTTTCGTTCACACCCAGCCAAGCGGCCACTCTAATATCCCAATTACCAGATCCTGACCACCAGCCTATGCCCTTCTACCGTAGGCTTGTTGGCTTCCAAAGAAATTACTCAGCAACCTGGAAAGACCTAGAGAGTTTATGTGAAATAAGAGCAGGTGATGCTTATTGGCCCGTCATGAGAAACGCATTAAATTTTCAGAATTGAAACCCACAAAAGGAAACAACCCTCCTAACCCTAACAAAGGAAGAAATTGTTATAATTGCGGGAAACTTGGACATCTCAGCCGTGATTGCAGGGGCCCAAGGAGACAGTACAATTCAAATGGCGCACAATACAATCCCAATGCTGTCCAATATAACCAATACAACCCCAAAAATGGCTTCCCAATGCTGCCTCCTCCACCAACTCCTCCTCCACTTCCTCAATAGGATATTGGCAAACCTGTGTCTGACACCCCAGCTCCAATTATGTCTCTACCCGTGGAAGGATTTGGATTGGCATCCGGACCCCTTGCTAAAATTACCCTGCCAATCCAAGGGACCCCTACCACTTTCCTGATAGACACAGGCGCAGCCCGAAGCGTAATCAGGACTCAAGATTTACCACAACAAGCTACTCTTACTAACTCTGATGTCTGTTGTGTTGGAGTGGATGGCACTCCTCGTTCCAACCCGCTGACCTGTCCTCTACAAGTGGGATCCTTTTCTGGCTTGTTGGCACGTTTTGTCGTCTCACCCACTTGTCCACTAAACCTTTTGGGTACTGACATCCTTTCCAGATTACAAGCAAAAGTGGTGTTCTTGCCGGATGGCTCTGTCACAGTGTCAACACCTCTTGACCAGACTGAAGCTTCGTCTCTCTGTTCTGTTCCTCTCTTGATGTCTATAGATTCAGTCTTGCCTTCCACCCTACCTGATGATGTCCTTCGTCGGATCCCTCCTTCTCTGTGGTCACAAGGCCCTGAAGACATAGGGCGCCTGAAAGTCCCACCTGTGATGGTTTACCTTAAGGAAGGGGCGGCTCTGCCAAGGAAGCCTCAATACCCTTTGAAACCTGCTCAATCGGAAGCCATCTCAAATCAAATTCGTACCCTACTCGCAAATGGAGCTATCGTAAAAACTATCTCACCGTGCAACACACCACTGTTTCCTGTTAAGAAGAAAGGGAAAGTAGGTGAACCCGACAAATACCGCCTTGTACAAGATTTACGAGCCGTAAATGAAGCTACAATATTAGAAACTCCAATTGTGTCCAATCCTCATACCATACTCTGTGGCATACCTCCTTCCGCTTCTGTCTTCAGCGTGGTGGATTTATGTAACGCATTTTTCAGTGTTCAGCTACACGCATCTTGCCGCTTCCTGTTTGATTTCACGCATGAACAAGAGCAATACTGTTGAACAGTAATGCCACATGGGGCTCAAAATTCGCCAACGCAATTTTCCAAAGCATTGACTTCCATCCTGAATTCATGGAAGCAATCACATCCGGAAGTTTCCCTGCTACAATATGTAGACGACCTTTTACTCTGCTCACCCACACTTCCTGTCGCTGCACAGGCAACAGAAGATTTACTCTGCCATCTAGCGGAGCAAGGATGCAAGGCATCCAAAGCTAAATTACAGTGGTGTAAACCCACTGTGACATTTCTCGGACAATGTATCTCTCAAGGGACAAGGCACATCACATCCGATAGGATCAAGACTTTACAAGGTATCATTCTTCCCCGAGGACATAAACCTCTGCATGCTTTCCTCGGCCTTGTCTCATATTGCCGTTCATGGATCCCTGAAGCCTCCATTCTTATGCAACCTCTATACGAAGTACTGAAGACTGAGCCTTTTACTATGACAGCAGAAGCCGCTGAATGTTTCACCATCCTGAAGGCTATCCTATCTTCAGCGCCCGCGCTTGGGCTTCCAGCCTATGAAAAGCCATTCAAACTCTTTGTTTCCGAACGTCAAGGTCATGCCCTTGGTGTCCTTGCCCAAAACCATGGATCAAGAATCTTTTCTGGACAACTAGACAATGTCGCTAAAGGTAGCCCATCCTGCATGAGAGCAGTGTATGCAGCGTATTTTCTCCTTGATAAAACCTCTGACATCATCCTGGGCCATGATTGCGTCCTTCTGGCCCCCCATGACATTTCTGCAATACTCAACCAATCTCAACCGAAACATATGTCTTCATCTCGCCATCTTCGCCTACAATGTTCTATCCTCATGCCTGACAATGTTACTCTTCGACGCTGTTCCATCCTTAACCCCTCCACACTTCTGCCAATTCCTGAGGGGGGTACCACATATGATGATGAAACAGATGACCATCAGGCAGCACAAGAAGGACACAATTGCTTTGACCTCATGCAACAAGAAACAACGCACCTCCCTACAGTCAGCTCGTCTCCACTTGAAAACCCAGACATAACTTTATTCGTGGATGGTTCACGGTTTGCAGATGATACAGGCAAATTTCATGTGGGATATGCTGTCACCACCGCTGATTCTGTGCTCCAAGCAGAAGCCTTACCAACTGTCTACTCTGCCAGAGAAGCAGATCTTAAAGCCTTAACTGCAGCCTGCAAAATTGCAAAAGACAAACGCCTCAATGTAAATACCGATTCCAGATACGCCCAGGGCGTTGCCCTAGACTTCGGCATCATCTGGAAAACAAGAGGATATTTGACAGCCCATCAAGAACACCCATCAAGAATGGCAAATCTGTTGCAGAACTGATGGAAGCCCTCTCATACCCGAAACAAGTGGCCGTTCTGAAAGTGAAGGCTCATGGCAAAGTCAATTCCGCTTAAACCATAGGCAATCATAGGGCCGACCAGGCTGCAAAGGCAGCCGCCCTGAAAGAAATACAGGAATTGCCAGAAGATGTGAAGGAAAAATTTAAAATTCAGGACGGAATCAATGAAACATTAACTCCCCTTCTTCAGATGGGTTTCATAGACAACAAAGATAAATTAAAAAATATCCAAAACAGCATTGCTAAGGAAGAAAGAGAGGAATGGCTAGGAAAAGGGGCAGTACTTAAGGATGGGCTGTATACACATAACAAAAAGGTATGTATACCCAGAAGCCTCTATCAAGCCCTCGTCCAATGGGCACATGGACCTTCCCACATTTCAAAGAATCTCATGAATAACCTAATATCAAAGACTTACTTCGCTCCTGGTATAACCACCTTTACCAGAAACTACACTGCTGCCTGCGCAACATGTGCTAAATGCAATCCAGGACGCATGGAAAAACCTCCAAAACTCCATCTGGCCAAACCCAAAGGATCCAGATAGACCACATCCAAATGCCAAAAAGTGGAAGATTCGAATATGCGTTGGTAATTGTTGACATGTTCTCCGGATGGCCAGAAGCATATCCAGTGACTAACATGACCGCTAAGACTACTGCCAAGAAATTACTCTCTGAGATCGTATGCAGATTCGGTGTACCGGAAGTAATAGAAAGTGATCAGGGCCCAGCATTCACTGCAAATGTTACCAAAGAGATATGGACTGCTTTAGGAGTAACTTTGCACTTCCATACGCCCTATCATCCTCAGAGTAGCGGGAAGGTTGAAAGAATGAATGGTACTCTAATGACACGTATGTTAAAAATGGCTCATGATTCTGGGATGGGATGGCCTGATAGCCTGCCTATAGCTCTGTTCAGTGTCAGATACACACCCAGGGGGGAGCACAAGTTATCCCCCTTTGAGATCCTATTTGAATCAGCCCCTAGGTTAGGGTGTTATTTCCCCCAGCAATTACAATTACAGTCTGATGTATTAACTGATTTTGTTTGCCAACTAACACGTGAATTAACTAAAGTGCATGGTCAAGTGCTCTCTTCTCTTCCAGATCCTGAGTCTGTAACAGGTGCCCATTCACTCCTACCAGGCGATTGGGTACTGGTAAAGAAATTTGTAAGAAAGCACTCCCTTGAACTTAGGTTTGACGGCCCATTCCAGGTTCTTCTTACCACTCCCACTTCAGTGAAGCTGGAAGGAAGACCATCTTGGATCCACGCTTCACATTGCAAGAAAACAACCCCTCCTGCCGGAGAAACATGATTGGTCTATATATCCTTTTTATTATCTCCTCAGGGAGAGCTTTACAGGTTGCCATAACTCAGAATGAAGGTCTAACAACATTTTGGTTTAATTCTTCAAACACCGATACAGCAGTATTTATGTTTGATTTCTGTACGATTGCTAGGTGCCCCAGTCTCTGTGAGCAGTGTAACCTTTATAATGGCAAACCAGACGTTGGATAAGAGACTTGACTCCAGGTGGAAGTCTTGATCCACACGTATATATTGATGCCATTGGAGTTCCTAGGGGGGTACCCGATGAATTTAAAGCCTGTGATCAGGTTAAAGCAGGGTTTGAGTCTTTAATTCCAATGATAACCGTGAATAAAAATGTTGATTGGATTAATTACATTTACTATAATCAGCAGCGATTTGTTAACTATACTAAAGATGCACTCCAGGGTTTGGCTGATCAATTAGGCCCAACTGCACAAATGAGTTTCCAAAACAGGATCGCCTTAGATATGATGCTTGCTGAAAAAGGAGGAGTTTGTAAAATGTTACCAGACTCCAGCACATGTTGTACCTATATCCCTGATAACACTGGCCCAAATGGTAAAGTCACTCTTGCTATCAAGAAACTTGAAGATTTGTCAATCGAATTAAAGAAAAACTCTGGAATAAATAGCCCATGGGACCAATATTTTGGATGGATGACTGGGTGGCAGAAAACCTTGGCCCAGATAGGAGTGACTGTATTGATAGTTTTAATATTGGTCTCTTTCTTAGTTTGTTGTTTTATTCCATATATTAAGAAGCTAGCAAAACAAGCTGCAAATGTATCCGTCCCAATGTTTGTAATGCATGAATACGAACCATTACCTAAACTATCGTCTGATTTTATTCCTGAGTCTCCTTACACTCCCATGCAACCTACAGAGCTTTCCACTTACAATTCCCTACAGGGATAGTTAGGGTATTGGAGTTGGAAGGGTTGGTCCCTGGCTTTGCGCAAGGTCCCCCCAGGCCAAGCTGAAGAGCCACACCCACCTCTAGGGTGGACTCCCTCTGGGGCAACTCTGATAACCCTTGTTAGGTAGGGACAGCAAAATAAACATTTTAGGGGGGATGGTGATAGATAGTTGGCCCATGTATGGATAGCTTAATACAGATATTAACCATTGGATATTCCCATTGTAATTATTAATATTATTACCGGTTACATTAGAGATTTCTCCTTCTGGACATGGAACACAACCGTAACAGCAGCGATGTGGGCTCCCAATCCTAGGGGCCTTCCTGAATCCAGGGACACAGTTATCTGAGCACTGAGCTCTTGGCATCTAAAATATCACAATAGAAATATATTAAGGATTATCAATCCAAAAAACTCACGGTTCGCAGATCAGGAGCATACAGCCATACGAAAAAGGCAGCTTCCAGTGCTCACTGCACCTCCAATAGTGTTAAGGAGACATATATCCCATACATCTATCGCTTTAAGCTTTAGTTTTAATTACATGAAAAGGAAATGTTATTTTACTGTCTGATAACCTATGCTTTAGTTATTTTGCTAAACTTGATGATTCAGTATCAAATGATATGCCAAGTTTTTGATTTCTTGCTCAGACTTTGATGGACACAGATATCATGGGATCCATTGCGGTGGGACGGACGAAGGAGGGAAGAGCCTTTCCAGAGAAATAGATGTTTTGTGGGGGATGGAAAAGAACTTTTCCAGAGGAATAGATATTTAGTGGAGAATGCTACAACAGACTAAACAAACATAATGACCTTTGCCACACTTACTGTTCTAATCAACACCCCCTCGCTCACCCATATAACCCATTGTAACTAACAATAAAGCAGAAGAAGCATTTTTTTTCAATACTGAACAGCTCGTGTCAGTGTGGTTCTTTAAAGTTTCTTCCCAGTCTAGACTGTTATTTCAATTGATAACTAATTTGGAAGGGAACAGATAATTCCTGGACCTAGTTAGATCCACAACAATAGTGCCGGCTCCCGAACGGCCCCGATACAACTCACAAAAGGTAGAAATGGAGGCAGGCAGACAGAAAGCCCATAAAATCCAGTCTTTATTAGTTCATCATATAAAAGCAGCACATCGGATACACACTAAGCACCAACACCCTTCATCTGAAAGCTCCGCCCAACATGTTTCGTTACCTCTCGTCACTTCCTCAGGGGCATAGAGCTAAGCACATCTAACCCTATACAAATAGGTGCATATTAACCCTATGTGGTATAAATACAAAACATGAGGTAATATTAAAAACATATAATATCAATATTAAAAACATCCAGAAATTCTTATACACACAATATAATCAGATAACAACAACAATTATCATACAGTCCAAAAAATATAACATATTGGTAAACTATGGACTATATGTCGTTCTTTATAGTTTCTTCCCAGTCTAGACTGTTATATCAATTGATAACTGATTTGGAAGGGAACAGATAATTCCTGGACTTAGTTTAGTCCACAACATAGTGATCACAATTCTACAACAATGACTGTACTTCCCGGGAAACATAAAGTTCTACTACCAAATGGCAATAAAAAAGATTTAAAATAAAAATGGAAGTTGTTATAGAACTTTTTATGGGTTTGGTTGCAAATTAACTTGTCTGCTTATAAAGAAACAAAAAAATTCCAGTTGGTAATTAAGGGGCATGGAATTAAAAAATAAATGATACTCCCAGTAGTGATTCAATTAATATTTCCCAAAACTTTCAGGTCCATTGGATTAGAATAACAATGATCGGATTATTAGAAACAGCCATTTGTAACAGCAAGGTCATGCCATTGGTCTTTAATTTCCCTTATATCCTTTATAAAGGGACACACAACATTAATACTTCTTCTGGTGACAGGATTACTATAGAATTGGGATCTTTATTATTATTATTATTTATATAGCAGCTGCATCAACATCTTCTGTTGCGCTTTACAGTTGCAATAATATACATAAGGAAAACATTCATGGTACATACAGGGGTAGTACAAGTAATACAAAGTGCAAATGGTGCAAATGGTCCAGCAGCATTCAGTGTGGTAAGTTCCAGCATTACTGTGGTACAATAGGAAGGAGGGCCCTGCCCGAGAGCTTACAGTCTAGAGGAGATGGTGAAGCAGATCAGTAGCTGTAACTAAGTTGTAAGTTATCAGTGGGTTATAACTAGCGGGTCTGCGATGGGTCAGTAAGAGGGGTAGAAGAATTTAAGAGGAAGCTAAAGGATTAAAGATTTGGGGCATGATATTTTATGTTCAAATCAGACTATGTTGGGTCTTAAAATAATAAGTCAGACTGCTCTGTGAGCTTCAGGTCTCAAAAAGAAATGAATTAAACTACAATGATAACCTTGCTGCAGTCTTTGCTGGCTAGAAGGTTGGAGAAGGCTGTAAGGTGGCTATGAGGGGTAGCGATGGCCGAATCCTTTCTGCTTGAGGTTTCTGGAAAAAAAATTGAAAATCCATGAACAGAAGCATTAAAGTCAATGGGGTAAAAAAATCTAAAATAACGGTTTAAATAGCAATGGTAACTTACTGTAAATGAATCTGGGACCTGGGAAATGGTCTGGGAAACTGGTACATATCATCAAAACTTGATTTATTCAGATTCCAGAGACTATTAACTTAACTTTAACTTATAACTTAAAGATCAGTTTCGGAACAACAACAGGGTGTCTACACCCTTCAAAGTCCCTAGCAAGTACAGTATGAGCCACCTAACACTGCTGCTCCTATAAAAGGATTTGCCAATATGGTTAAAAGCGACATGGAACAGATCCCCGACCAGATGACCTCTTTTCAATGCTAACACTGCGTCCTGGAACAAGAATCGTATCTGAGCTAGGTCCCTGCGAATTTGACTGTTCAACTCAATGGATTTAATTTGACCTAAGTCGTTGCCCCCCAGGTGTATAAGGGTAATATCAGGTAGGCCCCATTTGGAGGAAGCCCTTGAAAGTAGTGGAAAAACGTCCCCCCATTTTGTGCCCCATCCAATGGATCTTCACTAAACTGTCCAGAAAGGAAAGATTGGTGCCAGAGGATCTATTTTGGCCCTTCTCTTGGCCTAGAAAATGAAGGAGCCTCCTAGAATCCATATGCTCACCTGCCTTGAGACTGAAACAAAATATTAACGTTATAGAACATTAACTAAACCTATTCTAATGTATGATCTAAATCTCAAATCCTCCCACCTTCCAATATCTTTAATCTTTTCAACCAGGAGATGCAGTAGGGCAGCCTGTGTAGTGGCCCCAATCCGAAAGCAATGGGAATTGTAGCTATTTGGATCCAATGATAGCTTCTCAAGGCCTGCCCTCAGCACCTTCCTAAAAAGAAGGATAAAAATGACCCATCACAATGAATGAATAGCGGGCCACTAGAATTAGGGCGAACTGACATGAACTCACTAAAAGCACTTATTGGGCATAGATTAGGATAAGGAAACTTGCCCAGCCATAACAGCCTGCCTTTACCATCAATGTCCATTTTAGAACGTCTAACAAGAATGCTTAACTTATTCTTGGGAAGTTTTACATCTAATAACATGAGCCCCACTTGAACTATCTTACTTGGGGAAGCCAATTCACTAATCCTAAGAGCTAAAAAGAAAGAAAATAGAAAAGTTAAAGGGCATGTCCACCCCCAAAACTATAATCCTCCCCAGTAATGGCCCCATCATGTAGTGTAATAAAATCCTTACCTCACATCCCAGCTCCATATGGTTCTCCTGTAGTCCCCCCCCAAAGTCCCAAAAACTGCCCACCAGGAGGATAGCAGAGTCCATATAGGACTCTGCCACCTATCTGGCCTCCGGGAGAAGTTTGGCATGCGTACTGCAGCCCTTTTCCCCCTCCCTCCCCCTCCCTCTCCTTCCTGTTTTGCGATCCCTCCCCCTACCATTAAACCCCTTGCCCATATAATAGAATAACTTCCCCCAGCCCCAACCGCTAAAAAATAATTTTAAGAAAGACCCCTGAACTCTATTTACCTTCCCTCTCTCCCCCGGCATTCTGAGAAGCCGGCAGCAGCGTCAGTGATTGGGTGCCTCTCAGCCAATCACGGATGCGGCTGCCAGTTCCGCCCCCTGCTTGCAGTGTCTTGCAAGCAGAAGGCCGGGCCTGGCGTCGGAGGAGAGAGGGAAGGTAAGTAAAGATCGTGGGAACTTTCTTAAATTTATTTTATAGCGGTTGGGGCTGGGGGAAGATATACTATTATAGGGCAAAAGTTTATTTTAAGGGTTTCCCTTTAACTGTAATAAGGCCTTTTTGTATTTATCAAAGCAGACATCTAAGCAGTTGAAATGTGACTGGCTTCCGTGAATCTCTTTTTGGATTACTTCTTGAGAAACCCTTCAGCAATTGCCTGACTATGAACTCGTTGGTGAAATCTATATTATTATGGAGCTTAGCAAAAATGATACCCCAGCTGTAATTTTTTTATTACAGTTTTTTTATTGCCCCAACCAATCAGATTTTAGCTTTCTTATGGCAAATAACATCTGATTGGTTGGGGCAAAAAAAGCACCATTTTTAACAATAGGAACTTTTATTACATCTCCCTGATAGTGTTCACAGCTCACAGTGGATGTACCAAGTCAGCATATTACAGGATAAATAGTCCTGTGTGTTTTAGCCTGTAAGTTAACAAAAGTGGAACTTCCGTGAGAAGACAAGCTCCCCGACCAACAATCTATGGGTGGACACACTCTTCATCCGACTCCAGAAAAAGCTGTCCCTAGGTACAGCGCTCATATATATGGCCGATAGCATGCAGGCAATCAAGGACACCAGTGGGATATTATGCACAAGTAGGGCCCTCCTGTAATGTCTCTCACAAAGACCTACGTGCGTTTTTCCCTTACATGTGAATACGTAGGGGCTTCCTCAGGGTCAGCTTAGAAGGACATCCCATGATCTTACTGCATGTTCAGAAACTGCCCTCTATCCTGGGCCTTGTTGGTTACCGGTGTTTAACCAGTGTTGGTCATTTGGTTCAATGTGTTTTTCTATATTGATGTGTAATGTGAAATGTAAATGATGCTGATCTATTTCTCATCAGGGGGTCTGAATGAAAGGGACCTATCTCAGAATTCCCACATACTAAAGCCGGGTACACTCATCACAGATTTTTGAAAAATGACACGATCCTGTCTGTCAGATCAGGCTACACACAGTCCCGAGCGCTCTCCCTATCCTGTGTATATGCTGTGTATAGGGAGAACGCTCGGAACCATGTGTTTCCCTCGGCAGAGACAGACTCCCCTATAGGGAGTCTACCGAGGCCAAGGGAGATTGACATTCTTTCCCGAATGCATGCACGGCCAACCCTAACGTTTAGCGGCCATGCACTCATTCGGGAAAGCAGCCACACACAGTGCCGATAAAGCCCCAATACCGTTGGATCCAAGAAACGTGTCCTGCCATTTGCAGTGTGGGGGCAGGGGATAAACCAGGACTGCAATTCCAAATTTGAAGCAAAGGTTCTACAGTAAATACCTTACAGTTTAGGGAGGTAATGATGTACTTTCATTGGGACAGGGGTAGTTAGTAAGAGGTAGATTTGTCCTTTAAAACTAAATGAATCAGATCACTACTTTATCTGGGAATAGCAGACATAAGTCTTTCTCACATTGATTTGTATTGTTGATGACCCAATACATATTTTTGTGTGCCCAATTTTATATTAATATTTACTGCATTGCTAATAGTCTGGATACTTCCTAATGTTTTTCTTTATAAAAGTAACTATACTGATTTTAAAATATATCATTGCTGGGTCCTATATTTCTACAGGAGGTCGGATTGAGCACTCCTACCTACTGTTTTCATATGTGAATGAAACAATTGGATTTCAAAGATGGACGGTAGCACAATCACAAATTCTGCATGCACAGAAAGGAGAAAGATTGGGTTGGAGCAGAAAGATGAAACTGAAAGCTACATAAACTCTTTTCTTAAAAGGCAACTAAAGTGAAACAGAAAGAAAATCTCCTCTACATTTTGGATGGATACTTATCAGAACTAATTAATCCTGCACCTACATTAGATAGAAATAGTAATAAATGTTCCATGTGCACTAAAAACTGTGCACATGGATTTTAAAAGCACAAGTTGCTCAATCCTGTTTAAACTGGATATTTATAAAGTATAGTTATGGTTGCTTGTTTTTTATACTAGCTAAGCTGAGAAAAGTAACCACATTCTGGGAAACTTCAAGGACTAAGACACTCATTTTTGTCCACCACCATGTAAAGCTTCTTGATGGGCCCCTGGTTAAATATCTTCTGGTAGGACTCCAGCACCCCAGTCCAGCCATGGTACCTTACCTTTATCAAGATGATCTTAAAATTGACATATCATTTGTTCCATTTATACTGTTTAGAAAGACCTCCCAGTCAGCACAATCCTTAGATCCTCCCTATTCAAATGTTCCCAACAGGATACGGCTGAAAGAATCAAAGAAACGTTTCGGTCCACCAGGTTTAGCAAAATGTGTAGAAATATCCAAAGAACAGAACATTCTAATCAAATCCAACTGAAGTCAATTGGGGTGAAATTTATTTTCAATTTCTACATCAAATTATACCATCAATATTTGACTTTTCAACGCCGGTTTTCAAGCTTCTTCACCGATTATCAATTTTTCGAAACCGTATTTAGTTTAAACAACGCAATTAGACTGATAGTTCTCTGTTCTGAAAAGATTCTCTTCAAATTCAAATGTGCTCATTTTCTTTACATGTGAGATAGAAAAATTGGATAATAATTTAAGGAGAACAAATCTCCACCAATAAATAACATTCTGATTGTTTCCCATATGATGAACTGATACATTTGTAACTTTAAAAATAGAACCAGTTACCTTGAAAATGAATCATCTGTATGTGTGGCTTCTAGAGATGGGCGAACTTCCGAAAGTTCGTTCCGTTTTCCAACTTACGAACTATATGGAAAGCTCGGGCCCATTAAAATCAATGGGAGTCAAATAGTTTGAAAAGTTCTAATAAAATACAATTAAAATATCAACGGTAACTTAATGTAAATGGCTGTGGGACCTGGGAAATGGTCGGGGGAATACGCTTGAATCACCAGAACTTTCAAAAAATCATTTTTATTCTCACACGCGGTACAAATCGATTTTATTCTCACACGCGGTACTTTCGAGCTCCCACGTTTGATTTTCGATAATAATCCCATAAACAATTCAAAGATCGTTCAATTTGCGAATTCGATAATTATCAAAAGTCCGAGAAATCCGGTCCGGGATAGTTCGAGTAGTCTGAGTCCGTTCGAACTTGGGTTCGAGTTCTAGTCCATCTCTAGTGGCTTCATGTTTCCTTCCAAAGCACCTGTATTGCTGGTAACACTTTTTAGGCAACACCATTTATAAGTCTTATTGCTCCTCTTTCATGTTTTCTCTTCCTACAATTTGGTCTTAACATTATTTATTTCTTAATTCTTCCTTCTGCTATGGGCCACTGTCCGTATGGAAGATATGGGGCATCTTACATACAGACTTGTCCAGTAAGTACAGTGCTGTCCCTTACTAGTAATTTGCGCACACCTCTCCTCACACAGCACTAGCAGCCATCAGCAGAACCAGTGGTCTCCTCTGCAGCTACTCGGCACACCCTGGTCACACAGCTGCAGCAGATCTTTCACGCTCCTCTATCTACCCACTTTTTACTGGACACATTTTCTGGCAGTATGCCAACAGGTACTCATCTGAGTACTCATATTCAGATATGCAACTGCATGCATACATTTAACTATGTGGATGTGGTACAAAGATACAATCAAAACATTTCCGATACCTAATGATCCATCTGAAAGTGTAGATAAACTCTTCATCATTCAGGAACATAACAGGGAGTATGAGAGGAAGATCCACTAGGACATTAATATACAATATCTTACTCCTGTGTGGAAATGGAAGTTAAATTCAGTGCATGTTCTATAAAGGGATTGTACTGGAAACAGTATCAAGCGGAGTTAAAAAGCATGAGAAATAAAATCTGTAAAAGTGGTTTAAAAAATCAAACCCACAAGCATCAAATACATATTTCAAGGGTCAAACTTTGCTTATTATTTCTGTTAAAAAACGAATTCAGCATATTTATACATTAATCTTAAATATGGAGGACGGGCTAAGGAAAGGGTATAAAATCTGTTACAGTGACCATATGATGAAATTGTAGGAATATTTTATATAATAAAAGACTTGAATGTTCCTGCCTTCCTGAGGATTAGAAATGACCAAAACCAGCGAGTTTCGTTCTGTTTTCAAATTTTTTTTGAATTCTGAATATTGTTTAAAATACCAAACGGACCAATAGAAGTCAATGGGAGAAAATGTGTTTGAAAGTTCCAAGTAAAGAAAGTGTATAAAAAGAATGGTAACACTGTACATGGCCCAGGAACCTTGTCAGGGGAACACGTCACAAACACAAATCACACAAACGTTTCATAAAAACAAACTTCCTACACACAAGCTTTTTTCCAAGCTATTATACACAAGTATAAGTTTCTGCATCTGTATTTGAGATTACTTTTCTTTTGAATGTAGCCTCGTAAACATGGTAAACCTCGAACTTAGTCCTGTACATTCCGTAACCCTGGAAAGAGGCTCAATTTTTTTGAGGGTCTTCGAAAATATGGAAAGTTCCCAAATCCAAAAGGCCTGAATGGTTCTGAACGGAACTGACTCTGACCCTCTCGACAGTAAGTTCTGTTTTCGGATCTTCGGGTTTTTCCGTGAGTTCCGTTAAAACGTAAGAAAACTTCAGAGTTTCGTCCATTTCTAGTGATAACAAGATAAGTTCCAATAATACGAGAAGCTTTGAAATGAGAATCTATCCATCTGTACATAATGCAAACCGGATCCAGACACCAAAACCAACAGAACATCCAGAAATCACTAAATATATAATAATACGGCACGTGCTGTTACCCAGGGTACTCGCTGTCAGGGGCGTAGGAATCACTATAGCAACCATAGCGGTTGCTATGGGGCCCAGAGCCAAAGGGGGCCCCATCCAGGTCCTCTGCAGGTATGTTCACCCTCCTAAGAAAAATGTTACCTCACGAAGTTCAGCCCATTATCACCATTTTCGTTTTACTTAAACCTTTCAAAGATGCCCCCAGGTTTAAGTAAAGTGAAAACAGAGTTTGTGGAGCTGAACTACATGAGCTATCATTTTTCTTAGTAAGGTGGACATACCCTTTTAATTACCTTGCTTCCATTTGGCTGGGTTAGGTTGAACTGCTCTGAACTGATTTTTATGTGGGGGACTCCATCTAAAATCTTGCTATGGGGCCCTGTGATTTTTGCTACATTTGAGGGTTATCGCCAATTCGATGGTTACTGAAAAAACTGCTACATTCGAGGGTTATCACCGGACTGCTACATTCGTGGGTTATCACCGGACTGCTACATTTGAGGCTTATCACCGGACTGCTACATTCGAGGGTTATCACCGGACTGCTACATTCGAGGGTTATCACCGGACTGCTACATTCCAGGGTTATCACCGGACTGCTACATTCGAGGGTTATCACCGGACTGCTACATTCGAAGGTTATCACCCACTGCTAACAATTCGAGGGTTATCACCCGACTGCTACATTCGAGGGTTTACTCACCGGACTCTACATTCGAGGTTATCACCCGACTGCTACATTCGAGGGTTATCACCGACTGCTACATTCGAGGTTATCACCGGACTGCTACATTCAGGGTTTTCACCCGACTGCTACATTCGAAGGTTATCACCGACTGCTACATTCGAGGGTTATCACCGACTGCTACATTCGAGGTTATCACCGGACTGCTACATTCGAGGTTATCACACGCTGTGCTACTTCGAGGGTTATCACCCGACTGCTACATTCGAGGTTATCACCGACTGCTACATTCGGGTTATCACCCGACTGCTACATTCGAGGGTTATCACACCCGAATGCTACAGTTCGAAGGTTCTCGGTGAAATGAAAGGCATCCAGAGTTCATCCAAACTATTAAAATTCATTAAAAATATAATGAGCACAGTATTAGATTTATTTAACCAGATACTTTATATATAAGTATAATATATATACTGTAGTATAATTATTGCCTCCATTCTGGCAAAGTAATCTGTCTCCTCCCTCCATACAGTCAATGAAGGCTGTGACTGTCAACGCTACAATCAATGATTGACTGCTGTTTCCCTTGCTGCTTCCATTGCACATGCTTGAGCTTATAAAAAGCTCCTTGAGCAGTGGGAGGAGGCATTTACCAGAATGCAAGAGAGCTTATCATTAAATATCTGGTTACAAACGTATGTAATAAACTGGTATAAATAGTAGTTTGGATTGCGGCAGATTACAAGCAAGTCACCAGTTACACACACAATCTATTATAACTCACATTCTGTATGTATATATAAGCAGAGTTATCTATCTAATCTATCTATTCATCTATCTGTCTGTCTGCCTGTCTGTCTGTCCTGTTCCGTCCATCCGTCCATCCATCTATCTATGTATCTATGTATCTATCTATCATCTATCTATCTATCATCTATCATCTATCATCTATCTATGTAATCTATCTATCTCTATCATCATCTGTCTATCTATCTATCTCTATCTATCTATCCATCTATCATCTATGATCTATCATCTATCCTCTATCATCTATCCTCTATCCTCATCATCTCCATCATCTCCATCATCCATCCCATCATCTCCATCACCATCATCTCATCACATCATCTCCATCACCATCATCTCCATCATCTCCATCTCCATCATCTCCACATGATGATAAAGATGATGGAGATGGAGATTTGTGGAGATGGAGATGATGGAGATGATGGAGGATAGAGGATAGATGTAGAGTATATGAGGATATAGATGATGATGGTATGTATAGAAGATGTGATAGAGATAGATAATAGAATGATGATAGATAGTAGTAGTAGTGATAGATAGATACAAAGTATGTTAGATAGTGATGTAGATAGAGCTGATAGATAAGAAGTGATAGAAGATAGATGATGGAGATGGAGATGATTGAGATGATGGAGATGGGGATGATGGGATGGTGGGATGATGGTGGGGATGATGGAGATGGGGATGGTGGATATGGTGAGATGAGCGGAGATGATGGGAGACGTGGTGATGGAGATGGGGATAATGGAGATGGAGATGGATGGGCGGGGATATGGGAGATGGAGATGATGGTGTAGATGGAGATGGTGGAGATGGAGATGGAGACAATAAAGATGTGAAGACGGAGATGATGGAGACGATGGTGGAGATGATGTAGGAGACGGAGATGGTGGGGGTGGAGATGATGGAGACGGAGATGATGGAGATGGGGGTGATGGAGATGGGGATGATGGAGACGGGGATGATGAGATGATGATGGGATGTGGATAATGGAGAGGAGATGATGGAGATGGAGAAGATGGAGATGGTGGAGATGTAGAAATGAAGAGTTTGGAGAGGAGATGATGGGGACGATGGTGGAGATGATGATGGAGATGATGGATGGGGAGATGTAGATGTGGAGATGATGATATGGAGATGGATATAGAGAGAGATGGTGGTGGAGATGATGGAGATGGAGATGGTGTGGATGGTGGATATGGTGGATGGAGATGATGATGGAGATATGATGGAGATGGGATGGTGGAGGTGATGGAGACGATGATGGAGATGATAGAGATGAGATGATGGGATGGGATCATCATCTCCATCTCCATCCATCATTTCCATAATCACTCCGTCCCATCATCTCCATCATCCCCACCTCCATCATCCCCATCTCCATTATCTCCACCTCCATCATCTCCACCATCTCCATCATTTCTATCCCCATCTCCATCATCGTCTCCATCATCTCCGTCTCCACCATCTCCGTCTCCATCAGTCCCTCATCTCCATCATCACATCTCCATCATTCCATCTCCATCATCTCCATCATCGTCTCCATCTCCATCATCTCCACATCTCCATCTCCATCGTCTCCATCATTTCCATCTCCATCTTCTCCACCTCCCTCATCTCCATCTCTACATCTCCATCATTGTTTCCCGTCCCCGCTCCTCCTTATCTCCATCGTCTCCATTTATCTCCACCATCCTCCACTCCACCTCCTCCTTATCTGCCACCATCTCCATCACCTCATCATCTCCATCTCTAACATCCTCCATCATCGTCTCCGTCTCATCATCTCCGTCTCCCTCATCCCGCATCATCTATCATCTACACATCTCCATCATCTCCATCTCCATATCTCCATCTCCATTATCTCTGTCTCCCTCTCTCATCACATCTCCATCTCCATCATCTCCACCATCATCATCATCTCCACCATCTCCGTCTCCACCACCATACCCATCTCCATCATCTCCACCGTCTCTATCTCCATCTCCATCTCCATCCACTCCTCTGTCCATTATCTCAGTCTCCACCATCTCATCTGCCATCATCTTCACTCATCTATCTGTCTATCTCTATCATCATCTGTCTTCTTGTAGTCTATCGTATGTGCATCTTCTATTATGCTATCTTCGAGCTATCTATCAATCTATCTATCATCTCATCATCTCCGTCTCCATCATCTCCGTCCCATCATCCCCCTCACTAATCTCCATCCCCATCATCACTCCTCATCATATCCATCATCCTCAGTCTCCACCATCTCCACATGTCCCTCTCTATCTCCATCTCCATCATCTCCATCTCCATCATCCCATCCCATATCTATCTATCATCTATCACATCATCTGTCATCTATGTTATCTATCTATTAATCATCTATGTAGCATCTATCTATCTATCATCTATCTCATTTATCACTATAAATCTATCTATCTATCATCTATCTATGTATCTACTATCATTATATCATCATCAGTCTAATAAAGATGTTGGAGACGGAGATGATGGGGACGATGGTGGAGATGATGATGGAGATGATGGAGGGGGAGATGGAGATGGTGGAGATGATGATGATGGAGATGGAGATGATAAGAGACGGAGATGGGGGTGGAGATGATGGAGATGGAGATGGTGGGGATGGTGGAGATGGTGATGGAGATGATGATGGAGATAATGATGGAGATGGGGATGGTGGAGGTGATGGAGACGATGATGGAGATGATAGAGACAGAGATGATGGAGATGGGGATCATCATCTCCATCTCCATCATCATTTCCATAATCATCTCCGTCCCCATCATCTCCATCATCCCCACCTCCATCATCCCCATCTCCATTATCTCCACCTCCATCATCTCCACCATCTCCATCATTTCTATCCCCATCTCCATCATCGTCTCCATCATCTCCGTCTCCAGATGATGGGGATGAGGTGAGACGGATGTATTGATGGGAGACGGAGATCGATTGATTGGATTTTGATGGTAGTAGTATTGGAGATGGTGTATGATGGTATGAATGGAGATTTGTGTTTTGGAGTATTAATGGTAGCCGATTGGTGTGGAGGTGTGATTGTTGTATTGGTTGTTTTGGAGGATAATTGGTAGACGTATTTGGATGATGTAATTGGAGACGATGGAAACTTCCCCCCCCCCATGATCGGCGATCGGTTCAGACTGGATGGAGATGAGGGAGGGGAGAAGATGGAGGGAGTGGAAATGATGAGACGATGGACGATGGAGCGATGCATCGGACGTGATGCAGATGGAGACGATGATGGACATGAGAGATGGACATGATGGCGAGCACTGGAGATGCAGTGACGATCGGGCTGCACTGGAGGACGGAGATGGTGGAGAACGGAGATTGTGGAGCACGACTGACTGGAATGGGGAAGAAAGGATGGAGATGGTGGAGATGCACTGCGAGCGTGGAAGATAATGGCAGATGGGGATGATGGAGGTGGGGCCCCCTCGACTGGACCGATGATGGGGAAGGAGTGATTATGGAAATGAGGATGGAGAGGAGATGACGATGATCCCAGTCTCCATCATATCTGTCTCATACTCATCTCCCCATCCATCGTCTCCATCACCTCACCATCCCCATCTCCACTCATTATACTCCCATCCCATCATATCAATCACAATATCACGCATCCTCACACCATCTCCCTCTCCCCTTCCTCTCCACCCCACATCTCCGTGCCCTTCTTACATCAGCCTCCATCTCCCCCCTCCCCACTCATCATCTCCTCCACCATCTCCCATCTCCCCCCTTCAATCATCCTCACCGCACTTGATGCGCATCAAGTGCGGTGAGGATGATTGAAGGGGGGAGATGGGAGATGGTGGAGGAGATGATGAGTGGGGAGGGGGGAGATGGAGGCTGATGTAAGAAGGGCACGGAGATGTGGGGTGGAGAGGAAGGGGAGAGGGAGATGGTGTGAGGATGCGTGATATTGTGATTGATATGATGGGATGGGAGTATAATGAGTGGAGATGGGGGATGGTGGAGGTGGAATGGTAGACGATGGATGGGGGAGATGAGTATAGACAAGATATGATGGAGGACTGGGGATCATCGGTCATCTCCCTCTCCATCATGCATTGTCCATAGTCATCTCCTTCCCCATCATCGGCCAGTCGGAGGGGGCCCCACCTCCTATCATCCCCATCTGCCATTATCTTCCACGGCTCCAGTGCATCTCCACCATCTCCAATCCTTTCTGTCCCCATTCCAGCACGGTGCGTGGCTCCAGCAATCTCGCGTCTCCACCATCTCCTCGCTCCAGGTGGATGTCCCGCATCGCCTCGATCGGTGCATCTCCAGGTGCAATGGCGGGGGTCCATGCTGCCATCATCTTGCCAGGTCAGTCGTCTCCATGCTGCCGATCAGCGTCCGATGCATCGGCTCCATCTCCATCGTCTCCATCATTTCCATCTCCATCTTCTCCCCTCCCTCATCTCCATCCAGTCTGAACCGATCGCCGATCATGGGGGGGGGGAAGTTTCCATCGTCTCCAATTACATCATCCAAATACGTCTACCAATTATCCTCCAAAACAACCAATACAACAATCACACCTCCACACCAATCGGCTACCATTAATACTCCAAAACACAAATCTCCATTCATACCATCATACACCATCTCCAATACTACTACCATCAAAATCCAATCAATCGATCTCCGTCTCCCATCAATATCTCCGTCTCACCTCATCCCCATCATCCATCATCATCTCCATCATCTCCATCTCCATCATCTCCATCTCCATTATCTCCGTCTCCCTCGTCTCCATCATCTCCATCTCCATCATCTCCACCATCATCATCATCTCCACCATCTCCGTCTCCACCATCTCCATCTCCATCATCTCCACCGTCTCTATCTCCATCTCCATCTCCATCATCTCCATCTCCATTATCTCAGTCTCCACCATCTCCATCTCCATCATCTTCATCATCTATCTGTCTATCTCTATCATCATCTGTCTATCTATGTATCTATCTATGTATCTATCTATGTATCTATCATCTAGCTATCTATCAATCTATCTATCATCTCCATCATCTCCGTCTCCATCATCTCCGTCTCCATCATCCCCATCATCTCCATCATCATCTCCATCATCATCTCCATCATCCTCGTCTCCACCATCTCCATCATGTCCACTGTCTCTATCTCCATCTCCATCATCTCCGTCTCCATCATCTCCATCTCCATCATCTATCTATCTATCTCTATCATCATCTGTCTATCTATGTATCTATCTATGTATCTATCTATGTATCTATCATCTATCTATCTATCATCTATCTATTTATCATCTATAAATCTATCTATCTATCATCTATCTATGTATCTATCTATCTATCTATATCATCATCAGTCTATCAATCTATCTATCTATCTATCTATCTATCTATCTATCTATCATCTATTATCTATGATCTATCATCTATCCTCTATCATCTATCCTCTATCCTCCACCATCTCCATCATCATGATGGAGACGATGGAGACGATGGAGGCGGAGATGAAGATGATGGAGACAGAGACGGAGATGATGGAGACGATGGAGACGACGATGGTGGAGGTGGAGACGGTGGAGACGGAGATAATGGAGACGATGGAGACAGAGACGATGGAGACGGAGATGAAGATGATGGAGACAGAGACGGAGATGATGGAGACGGAGGAGACGGAGATGATGGAGGTGGAGACGGTGGAGACGGAGATAATGGAGACGATGGAGACAGAGACGATGGAGACGATGGAGACGGAGATGAAGATGATGGAGACAGAGACGGAGATGATGGGGACGGAGATGATGGAGGTGGAGATGGTGGAGACGGAGATAATGGAGACGATGGAGACGATGACGATGGAGACGGTGACGATAGATGATGGAGATGATGGAGACGGTGATGGAGACGGAGATGGTGGAGATGACCGAAATGATGGAGATGATGGGGATGGAGATGATGGAGACAGGGGTGATGGAGACAGGGATGGGGGATGGTGGAGATGACGGAGATGGAATGATGGAGATGGAGATGATGGAGACGATGGTTGGGGACTGTGGTGGAGTGATGATGGAAGATGAATTGACGGATGGAGACGTTAGATTAAATGGGAAAATACCCGGAGTATTGTATGGAAGAAACACGGAAGAATTGGTGGGGAACGCAACGGGGGAAATTGAAAAATGGGGAGACCGGAGAATGAATTGGTGGGAGACGAAGATATGGGAAACGTGAGACGGTGGGGGTGTGGGTGGAAGCAATTGAGACGCTGGGAGCGGTGGAAATACGTGGGGAGATGATTGGAGACCGTAGACGATTGGGCGACGGGGACCGATGGTGGGGGGGGGAGGGGGGGGGGGGGGGAATTAGGAGATGGAGATAAATGATTGGGCGACGATGATGGATTGGCTTAAGACGTAAGGTGGGTGGAAAGGTGAATAGACAATTTGATGAATTGGATCTGGGTGGAGAAACGAATTGATTACTAGAGACAGAATATGAAAACTGGGGCAACTAGGTGGTGGTCATTGTGGAAAAAAAACACCAGCATGTGTTCCGTTTGTGGGAATGATGGGAATTAGAACACAGTGGTGGAAATTTGGACGATTTGATGGAGAGTTGGTGTGGTGATGTGGACCATGAATTGTAGGTGAATTGAGATGGTCTAGGGAGACCCTGTTGGAGATGGTTGGGAGATGGGTGAGAACCCGATGGAATGGAGATGGGATGGAAGAACCGATGGAGAAAGGGAGAACTATGAGACTGGGAGATGAAAATGGAGATGGAGACCCCTACGGAGACAAATGGAATTTGGGCGGAAGATGATGGAGAATGAACCTGAGATGATGGAGAAACATTGACCAAGATGATGGAGACCATGGAAGACTTTGGGGGAGAATGGAAGAATACCCCGAGATGGAATGACCAATTGGAAGATGGGTTGGAGTATTTTATGGAGACGGGAGATGATAGGAGCCGATGAAAATGGAGACGAATGAATGATCAGAAAAATGGAAGATGAATTGGTAGATGGGAGTTGGTGGAGGACGGAGATAATGGGGGATGGACGGTGTGGGAGAATGAGAGATGGTGGGAGGTTGGAGAATGGGGAGAATGAATGGAGAAAAATGGGAGATAAATGGAGGATGATGGAGATGGGGAAGATGGAGACGGGGAAGATGGAGATGGAGGTGATGGAGACGGAGATGAGGATGATGGAGATGATGGAGACGGAGATGATGAAGATGGAGATGATGGAGATGATGATACAGATGAGGATGGTGGAGATGGAGATGGTGGAGATGGAGACGGAGATGGGGATGGTGGAGACGATGATGGAGATGGGGATGGTGGAGATGGAGATGATGGAGACGGAGATGATGGAGACGGAGATGATGGAGACGGTGGTGGAGACAATGGTGATGATGGAGATGGTGGAGATGGGGATGATGGAGA
>CM033477.1:26952286-27129470 GCA_019447015.1 Hymenochirus boettgeri
GGAGACAATGGTGATGATGGAGATGGTGGAGATGGGGATGATGGAGATGGGGATGATGGAGATGGGGATGGTGGAGGCGGTGGAGATGGTGGAGATGGAGACGATGATGGAGACGGTGGAGATGATGGAGATGGTGGAGATGGTAGAGACGAAGATGGTGGAGGTGACGGAGATGATGGAGATGGGGATGATGGAGATGGGGATGGTGGAGATGGAGATGGTGGAAATGGGGATGATGGAGATGATGATGGAGATGATGGATATAGTGGAGACAGATGATGGAGACGGAGATGATGGGGATGATGGGGATGTGGGTGGGGAGACAATGGTGATGATGGAGATGGTGGAGATGGGGATGATGGAGACGGAGATGATGGAGATGGAGATGGTAGAGGCAATGGAGATGAATCATAATCACTGTTATTAATATACCTCCAGAGCAGAAACCACACTTATATCTATAATCACTGTTATAATATACCTCCAGAGAGAAACAAACGTTATATCTATAATCATGTTATAATATTACAGCCAGGAGAGAAACCAAACATTTATATCTATAATCACTGTTATAATAGACCCAGGAGAGAAACCCAACTGGGTATATCTATACTCACTGTTATTAATATACCTCCAGCAGAAAACCAAACTTGATATCTATATCACTGTTATAATATTACCGCCAGAGAGAAACATAACTTTCTCTCCTTATAACTACCACATAATCCAATGTATAAATACCTACAGAGAGAAACAAAATTTATATCTATAATAACATGTTATCAATATACCTCAAGAGAGAAAAGCCAAACTTTATATCTATAATCACTGTTATAATTATACCTCCAGAGAGAAAACCTAACTTTATTTATCTATAATCAATGTTATAATATACCTCCAGAGAAAACCAAACTTTAATCTATAATCATGTGATAATACTCCAGGAGAAACCGAACTGTATATCTGTAATCACTGTTTATAATTATACCTCAGAGACGCAACCTAACTTTATAGCTATAATCAAATGTTAGAATATACCTCCAGAGAGAAAACCTAACTTTATATCTATAATCACTGTTATGAATATACCTCCAGAGAGAAGAAACCAAACTTTATATCTTAATCACTGTGTAATTATACCTCCGAGAGAACCTAAACTTTATATCTATAATCACTGTTCTAATATACCTAGGAGAGAAACCAAACTTTATATCTATAATCACTGTTATAATATACTCCAGAGAGAAACAAACTTTAGATCTATATCACTGTTTAAATACCTCAGGAGAGAACCAAACACCCTTTTTGTGGTTATATCTGATAATCACGGTTATAATATACATCAGCGAGAAAAACCTAACTTATATCATAATCACTGGTATATAATATACCTCCAGAGAGAAAACCTAACTTATATCTAAATCATGTTTATAATATAACTCCAGAGAGAAACCTAACTTTATATCTATAATCACTGTTATAATATACCTCAGAGAGAAACAAACTTTATATCTAGAAATCACTGTTGATAAGATACATCCAGAGAAGAAACCTAACTTTAGATCTAAATCACTGTTATTATATACCTCCAGAGGAAACCTAATTTATATCTATAATCACGTTATAATTACCTCAAGAGAGAAACCAAACTTTATATTATAATCACTGTCTAATATTACCTCCAGAGAGAAACTTACTTATATCTATAATCACTGTTTAAATATTACCTCCAAGAGAAACCTAACTTTATACATAATCACGGTATAATATAACACTCAGAGAGAAACCTAACTTTATATCTATAATCACCGTTATAATATACCTCAGAGAGAAACCAACTTAGATTATAATCACGTTATAATAACCTCCAGAGAGAAACCAAACTTTATATCTAAATCAGCCGTAAATATACCTCCAGGAGAAAACCAAACTTTATATCTATAAATCACCGGTATAATAATTTTATACCTCCAGAGAGAAACCATAACTTTATATCTATTCATCACTGTTTAAATATTACCTCCAGGATGGAAACCAAACTTTTATAGCTATAATCACGTTATAATATACCTCCAGAGAGAAAACCTAACTTTATATCTATAATACGTTATAATATACCTCCAGAGAGAAACCTAACTTTATAGCTGATAATCACCGTCTCATTATACCTCCAGAGAGAAAACCGTAACTTATATCTATAAATCACCGTTTACTATACCTCCAGAGAGAAACCTACCTTTATATCTATAATCACTGTATAATATTACCTCAGAGAGAAACCTAACTTAGTATATATAATCACTGTATAATTATACCTCCAGAGAAAAACCTAACACTTTTATATCTATAAATCACTGTTTATAAGATACCTCCAGAGAGAAACCAACTTCTATATTCTATTACGCACTGTTATAATATACCGCAAGAGAGGAAACCTAACTTTATAGCGTATAATCACCGTATATATACCTCCAGAGAGAAAACTAACTTTATATCTATAATCACTGTTATAAATACCTCAGAGAGAAAACCTAACTTATATCCATAATAACTGTTATAAATCTACCTCCAGAGAGAAACCTAATTTATATATATAATACTGTTATAAATACCGCCAGAGAGAAACCAAACTTTATATCTATAATCCACTGTATAATATACCTCCAGAGAGAAACCTAACTTTATATCTATAATCACCGTTATAATATACATCCAGAGAGAAACCTAACTTTATATCATATAATTCACGCGTTATAAATACCTCCAGAGAGAAACCGAACGTGATATCTATAATCACCGTTAAATATACCTCCAGAAGAAACCAAACGTTTATAGCTAAATCACCGTTATAATATGACGCCAGACGAGAAACCAACTTTATATCTATAATCAATGTTATAATATACCTCCAGAGAGAAACCAACTTTATATTATAATCACGTTATAATATACCTCCAGAGAGAAACCCAAAATTTCTATAGATAATCACTGTTATCATATACCTCCAGAGAGAAAACCTAAACTTATATCTAGAATTCACTGTTATAATATACCTCCAGAGAGAAACCTAACTTTAATCTATAATCAATGTTGTAATATACCTCCAGAGAGAAACCAAACTTTATATCTATAATCACCGTGATAATATACCTCCAGAGGAGAAACCAAAATTTATATCTATATCACGTTTATAAATACATCCAGAGAGAAAACCAAACTTTATATCTATAATCACCGTTATAATTATACCTCCAGAGAGAAACCAACTTTATATCTATAATCACCGTTATAATATCACTCCAGAGAGAAACCTAATTTATATCCTAATCACTGTTATAAGATACCTCAAGAGAGAACCAAACTTGTAATATCTATAATCACTGTTATAATATACTCCAGAGCAGAAACCTAACTTTATATCCTAAAATCACTGTTATAATATAACTCCAGAGAGAAACCAAAACTTTATTATCTAACCACTGTTATAATATACCTCCAGAGAGAAACCTAACTTTATATCTATAATCACTGTTATAAATCGACCTCCAGAGAGAAACCTTAACTTTATATCATTAATCACTGTTATAAATAACTCCCGAGAGAAACCAAACTTTGTCTATCTATAATCCACGTTATAATTAACCTCAGAGAGAAAACCAAACTTGATATGCTATAATCACTTTGCTCCGTTATAAATTACTCCAGAGAAGAAACCAAAAAACTTTATATCTATAATCAATGTATAAATAACCTACAGAGAGAAACCAAACTTTATATATATAATCACTGTTATAAGTATACATCCAGAGGAGAAACCAAACTTTATATCTATTAATCACCGTTATAATATACCTCCGGAGAGAAACCTAACTTTTATCTCTACAATCAACTGTTATAATATGCCTCCATGAGAGAACCAAACTTTATATCTAAATCCTGTTATATACTCCGAGAGAAACCAAAACTTTTATATCTATAATCCATGTTTATAATTACCTCAGAGAGAAACCAAACTGTATATCATAATCAACTGTTATAATATACCGCAAGAGAGAAGAAAAAAAAAAAAAAAAAAAAACCAAACTGTTATATCTATAATCACTGTTATAAGATACCTCCAGAGAGAAAACAAATTTATATCGAAATTCACTGATTCTAATATACCTCCAGAGAGAACTAACTGTTATATCTAAAATCACTGTATAATATACCTCCAGCGAGAAACCTAACTTTATATCTAAATCACTGTTCTAATATACCTCCAGAGAGAACATAAACTTTATATCTATAATCACTGTATATAATTACCCCAGAGAGAAAACAAACCTTTATATCTATAAGCACTGTATAATATTACCTCCAGAGACGAAACCTAAATTTATTATCTATAATGTCATGTTATAATATCCTCCAGAGAGAAAATCGCTAACTTTATATCTATAATCAATGTTATAAATACCTCAGAGAGAAACCAAACTTTTATCTCTATAATCCTGTTAGAATATACCTACAGAGAGAAACCAAACTTTACTATATCACCGTTATAATATACCTCCAGAGAGAAACCGTAACTTTATATCTATAATCACTGTTATAATACCTCCAGAGAGAAACCAAACTGTATATCTATAATCACGTTATAATATACTCCAGAGAGAAACCTAATTATATGCTATAATCACTGTATAATATACCGCCAGAGAGAAACCTAACTTTTTATCATAATCACGGTTATAATATACATCCAGAGAGAAACCAAACTTATACTATAATCACTGTTATATATACCTCCGGAGAAAAACCTAACTTTAGATCTATAATCACTGTTTATAAATACCTCCAGAAGAAACCTAACTTTTATCATAATCATGTTATAATATACCTCCAGAGAGAAACCTAACTTTATATCTATAATCACCGTTATAATATACCTCGGAGAAAAAACTAACTTTATATCATAATCAGCTGTTATAATTATACCTCCGCGAGAGAAACCTAACTTTATATCTATAATCACTGTTCTTATAATCACATCCGGAGAGAAACCTAACTTTATAATCTATAATCACTGGTTTATAATATACCTACGGAGGAGAAAACCGAAACTTTAATCTAATAATCATGTTTTAGAATATACATCAGGAGAGAACCAACTTAATATCATAATCACTGTTAAATATACTTCCAGAGAGAAAACAACATAACTTATATCTATAATCACTGTCTACTAAAAATTTATTAACACCTCCAGAGAGAAACCAAACTTTATATCTATAATTCATGTTATAATATACCTCCAGAGAGAACCTAACGTTCTATCTATAATCACTGTTATAATATACACTCAAGAGAGAAACCCTAACTTTATATCTATAATCAATGTATAATAATCCATGAGAGGAAACCTAACTTTATATCTATAATCACCGTTTATAATATACCTCCGGAGAAAAGCCTAAATTATATCTATCATAACTGTTATTAATATACCTCCGGAGAGGAAACTAACTTTCTTATCTATAATCAATGTTATAAACTATACCTCCGGAGAGAAAACCTAACTTTATATCTATAATCCACTGTTATAATAGAACTCCGGAGAGAAACCAAACTTATACTATAACATGTTTAATATACATCAGGAGAGAAACCGAACTTTATATCTATAATCACTGTTATAATATACCTCCAGAGAGAAACCTAACTTTATATCTTAAGCACTGTATGTATAATATACCTCCAGAGAGAAAACCAAACTTATATCTAAATCACTGTTAGAATATACCTCCAGAGAGAACCTAACTTTATATCTATAATCACTGTTATAATATACCTCCAGAGAGAAAACCTTAACTTAATCTATAATCACCGTTATAATATACATCCAGAGGAGAGAAACCTAACTTTTATCTATATCACTGTTAAATATACTCCCGAGAGAAACCAACTTTATAATCTATTAATCACTGTTATAATATAAACCTCCAGAGAGTAACCAAACTTATATCTATACTCATGTGATAATATACCTCCAGATGAGAAACCTAACTTATATCTATAATCACGTTATAATATACCTCCAGAAGAAACCAAACTTTATATCTATAATCACTGTTATAATATACTCCAGAGAGAAACCAAACTTTATATCTATAATCAATGTTATAATTTAACCTCCAGAGAGCCCCAACCTTAACTGTATATCTATAATCACTGTTATAATATACCTCCAGGAGAGGAAACCAAACTTTTATCTATAATCAGGTTATACGATAACTCCAGAGGAAACCAAACTTTATATCTATAATCACTGTAAATATACTCCAGAAGAGAAACCTAACTTTATATCTATTAATCACTGTTATATATACTCCAGAGAGAAACCTAACTTCATATCTATTAATCACTGGTATAATATACCTCCAGAGGAGAAACCTAACTTTATATCTATAATCACTGTTAACTATAACTCCAGGAGAAACCTAATTTATATCTATAATCAACTGTTATATATACCTCCAGAGCGAAACCTAACTTTATATCTATAATCACTTATAATAGAACTCCAGAGAGGAACAAACTTTATATCTCATTATCACTGTTATAATATACCTCCAGAGAGAAACCTAACTTTTATATCTATAATCACGGTTATATATACCTCAGAGAGGAAGAACCTAATTTATATCTATAATCACTGTGATAATATACATCCAGAGAGAACCAAACTGTTATATCTATAATCACTGGTTATAATATACCTCCAGAGAGAAGAACCAAACTTTATATCTCTAATCACCGTTATAATTACCTCCAGAGAGAAAAACTAACTTTATATCTGATAATCCACTGTGATAATATACCTCCAGAGAGAAAACCAAACTTTATATCTATAATCACGTTATAATATACCTCCAGAGAGAAACCTAACCTTTATATCTATAATCAATGTTATAATATACCGCCAGAGAGGAACCCTAACTTATATCTATAATCACTGTTATTTAATATACTTCCAGAGAGAAAACCTAACTTTCATCTAGAATCACCGTTATAATATACCTCCGGAGAAAAACCCTAAATTATATCTATAATCCTGTTATAATATACCTCCGGAGAGAACCTAAATTTATATCTATAAATCACGTGTTATAATATACCTCCGGAGAGAACTAACTTTTATCTATAATCATGTTTTTATTAATCATACCTCCGTGAGAGCAACCAAAATTTATATCTATACTCACTGGTATAAATATACATCGGAGAGAAACCTAACTCTTTTATATCTATAATCATGTTATAATATACCCCAGAGAGAAACATAACTGTCATAATCTATAATCACATCGTTATATTACCTCCAGAGAGAAACCAAACTATATCTATAATCACTGTTAGAATATACTCCAGAGAGAAACCTAACTTTATATCTATAATCACTGTTATAATATACCTCAAGAGAGAAACCTAACCTTTATATCCTAATCACCGTATAATATACCTCCAGAGAGAAAACTAACTTGTATATCTATTAATCAACTGTTATAATATTACCTCCAGAGGAGAAACTACTTATATCTATAATCACTGTTATAATTTTACCTCCAGAGAGTAAAACAAAGCTTTATATCTAATCACTGTTCATAATATCCTCCAGAGAGAAAACCTCCTAACTTTATATATATCATCACTGTTAAATAACCTCCAGAGAGAAACCAAAACTTATATCTATAACATCCATGTATAATATACCTCCGAAGAGAAAACCAAACTTTATATCTATAATCACTGTTATAATATATCCTCCAGAGAGAAACCTAACTTTATATCTATAACACTGTTATAATATACCTCCAGAGAGAAAACCAAACTCGATTCTAGAATCACTGTTATAATATAACTCCAGAGAGAAAAAACCAAACTGCTATCTATAATCACTTGTTTAATATACCTCCAGAGATAGAGAAACAAACTTTATATCTCTAATCATGTTATAATATACTCCGGAGAGAAACCAAAAACGTATATTCTATAATCACTGTTAAAATATACCTACGGAGAGAAACCAAACTTTATCTATAATCACGGTTATAAATACCTCCGGAGGAGAAAACCCAACTTTAATATCTATAATCACTGTTATAATATACCTCCGGAGAGAGAGAGAGAAGAAACCAAACTTTAATCTATAATCACGGTTATAAATATACCTCCGGAGAGAAACCAAACTTTATATCTATAATCCAATGTTATAATATACCTCAGGAGAGGAGAAACCAAACTTATATCTTAACACTGTTATAATAATAGCCTCCAGAGAGAAACCAAAATTTGATATCTATAATCACGTTATAATATACTCCCGAGAAAAACCAACACTTATATCTATAATCACTGTTATAAGATACCTCAGAGAAGAAACCAAACTGAATCTATTCATACTGTTTATAATAACACTCCAGAGACGAGGAAACCAAACTTTATATCTATAATCACTGTTATAAATTATACCTCCAGAGAGAACCGAATTGATAGTCTATAATTCATGTTATTAATATCCTCAGAGGAGAACCACACTTAATCTATAATCCACTGGATAAATATACCTCCAGAGAGAGAAGGAAACCAAAAAAACACCTTTTATATCTATAATCACTGTTTAATATACCTCATAGAGAAACTAACTTTATATCGCTAACAATGTTATAATATACCTCCAGAGAGAACCCAAAACTTTATTATCTATAATCACTGTTATAATATACCTCCAGAGAGAAACCTAACTTTATATCTATAATCACTGTGATAAGATACCTCCAGAGAGAAAACCTAACTTTAATCTAAAATCACTGTTATAATATACCACAGAGAGAAACCAAACTTTATATCTATAAATCACGTTATATATACCCCAGAGAGAAACCTAACTTTATATCATAATACTGTATTAAAATATACCTGAGGAGAGGGAAACCTAACTTTATATCTATAATCACTGTTAATTATAATATACCTCCAGAGAGAAACCTAACTTTATATCGATAAGTGCCATGTTATAATATTACCTCCAGAGAGGGAAACAAACTTTATATCTATAATCACTGTTATAATAATACCTCCAGAGAGAAACCAAACTTTATATCTATAATCATGTTATAATAGACCTCCAGAGAGGAAACCAAACTTATATCGATAATCACCGTTATCATATACCTCCAGAGAGAAAACCTAAACTGTATATCTATAATCACTGTTATAATAGACCTACAGAGAGCAACCAAACTTTATATCTATAATCAACTGTTTATAAATACATCCAGAGAGAAACCTAACTTCTATATCTATAATCACGGTGATAATATACCTCCAGAGAGAAACACTAAAACTAATTTATATAATATCACGTTATAAATACCTCCAGAGAGAAACCTACTTTATATCTATAACACTGTCTAATATACTCCAGAGAGAAACCTAACTTTAGATCTATAAATCACTGTTATAATATAACCTCCAGAGAGAAACCTAACTTTATATCTAATTAATCCACTGTTATTAATATACCTAGATGAGAACCAAATTTTATATCTATAATCACTGTTATACTATACCTCCAAGAGAAAACCTAACTTGATATCTCTAATCACCGTATAATATACCTCCAGGAGAGAAACCCAAACTTTATATTCGATAATCACTGTTATAATATACCTCGGAGAGGAAAACCAAACTCTTAATCATATAATCACTGTTATAATATACCTCCAGAGAGAACCAAACTTTAGATCTATAATCACTGTTATAAGAGACCTCAGAGAGGAAAACATAACTTTATACTTATAATCCCACTGTTATAATATACCTCCAGAGAGAACCAAACTTTATATCATAATCACTGGTTAATATAACTCCAGAGAGAAACCAAACTTTATAGCTATACTCACTGTTATTAAATACTCCAGAGAGAAAACCAAACTTTATATTCTATAAATCACTGTTATAATATTACCTCCAGAGAGAAACCAAACTTTATATCTTAAGCACTGTGTATAAATACTCCAGAGAGAAAACTAACTTTATATCTATAATCCCTGGTTAGTAATATACCTCCAGAGAGAGAGAGAAACCCTAACTTTAATCTATTAATCAATGTTATAAATACATCCAGAGAGAAACCAAACTTTCTCATCTATAATAACTGTTATAATTATACCGCCAGAGAGAAACCTAACTTTAGATCTAATCCACTGTTATAATATACCTCCAGACGAGAAGAAACCAAACTTATCTCTTAATCACTGTTATAATAACCTCCCAGAGAGAAACCAAACTTTATATCTTATATCACTGTATATATACCTCCAGAGAAAAACCTAAATTTATATCTATAATCACCGTTATAAATACCTCCGGAGAGAAAACCTAACTTTTATATCTATAATCACTGTTATTATATACCTCCAGAGAGAAAACCAAACTTTATATCGATAATCACCGTTTATAATATACCTCAGAGAGAAAACTAAATTTATATCTATAATCACTGTTATAATATACCGCCAGAGAAGAAACAAACTTATATCTAAATCACTGTTATAATATACTACAGAGAAGAAAAACCTAACTTTATATCTATAATCCCGTTATAATATAAAAAAACCCTTTTTTTTTTTTTTTTTTCCACGAGAGAGAAACCTAAATTATATCGATAATCCACGGTTATAATATACCTCCAGAGAGAAACCAAACTTTAGGCTATAAATCCACTGTTATCATATACCTCAGAGAGAAACCAAACTTTAGAATCTATAATCACTGTTTATTAAAAAAAAAATATACCTCCAGAGAGAAGAAACCAAACGTTATATCTATAATCACCGTTCTAATATACCGTCCAGAGAGAAAACCTAACTTTGTAATCTATAAGTCAACTGTTATAATATACTCCAGAGAGAACCAAACTTCTATATCTATAATCACTGTTATAATCTAAATCCAGAGAGAAACAAAACTTTATATCATCATAACTGTTATAATATACCTCCAGAGAGAAACAAAACTTTATATCTATAATCACTGTTATAATTATACCTCCAGAGAGAAACCAACCTGATATCTAGAAATCACTGTGATATACTGATACCTCCAGAGAGAAAACCAAAACTTTGCTATATCATAATCACTGTTATAATATACCTCCAGAGAGAAACCTGAACTTTATATCTATAATCACCGTTATAATATACCTCCAGAGAGAAACCTAACTTTATATCATAATCACCGTTTAATATACCTCCAGAGAGAAACCTACCTTTATATCGATAATCCCTGTATAATATACTCCAGAGAGAAACCAACTTTATACTATAATCATGTTATAATATACATCCAGAGAGGAAACCAAACTTATATCTATAATCAATTATAATATACCTGCCAGAGAGAAACCTAACTTGTATCTTTAATCACCGTTACATATACATCCCGAGAGAAACATAACTTATATCTATAATCACTGTTATAAAGTTTTGAAATACCTCCAGAAGAAGAAAACCAAACTTTAGATCATAATCAAAAGAGTGAAATAACCTCCAGAGGAGAACCAAACTTTATATCTATAATCACCGTATAAGTATAAGCCAGAGAGAAACCAAAACTTTATATCTATACTCACTGTTATAATTACCTCCAGATGAGAAACCAAAACTTTCTATCTATAATCAAGTTATGTATACCTCCGCGAGAAACCAAACTTTAGATCGCTAATCACTGTTATAATATACCTCCAGAGGAGAAACCAAACTTTAAATCTATAATCACTGTTATAATATACCTCAGAGAGAAAAACTAACTTTATATCTATAATCACTGTTATAATATTACCTACAGAGAGAAACCTAACTTATATCGATAATCACTGTTATATATACCGCCAGAGAGAAGAAAACCAAAACTTATACTATAATCACCATTATAATTATACCTCCAGAGAGAAAACCAAAACTTTATATCTATAATCACTGTTATTAATATACCTCAGAGAGAAACCAAACTTTATATCTATAATCACTGTATAATTATACCTCAGAGTAACCTAACCTTTATATCTATCCATCACTGTTATAATATACCCTCAGAGAGGAAACCAAACTTCTATATCTTAATCAATGTTAAATATACCTCCAGAGAGAAACATCACTTTATATCTATAATCACTGTTATAATATAACCTCCAGAGAGAAACCTAATTATATCATAATCACTGTTCAATATACCTCAGAGGAGAAACCAAACTTTAATCTATAATCATGTTATAATATACCTCCAGAGAGAAACAAACTTTATATCTATAATCACTGTATAATATCACCTACCAGGAGGAGAAACCTAACTTATATCTATAATTCCCCAAACTTGGTTTTTTTTTTATAATTATACCCAAGAGAGAAAAACCAAACTTTATATCATTAATCACGGTTTATAATATACCTCCAGAACGAGACACCTCCTTATATCTATACTCACTGTTATAATTATAACTCACAGAGAGAAAACCTAACTTTATATCTATAATCACCGTTATAATATAACTCCGAGAGAAACCAAACTTATATCTATAATCAAACGTTTATAATATACCTCAGAGAGAAACCTAACTTTATATCGATAATCAGTTATACTATACCTCCAGAGAGAAAACCAAACTTTATATCTATAATCAAGGTTATTAAATATACCTCCAGAGAGAAAACCAAACTTATATCTATAATCCTGCTTATAATATTACTCCAGAGAGAAACCAAACTTATATCTATAATCACTGGAATAATCTACCTCCAGAGAGAAAAACCTAACTTGAATCTATAATCACGGTTTATAATAGAAACTCCAGAGGAAAACCAAACTTTATATCTATACACTGTTATAATTATACCTCAGAGAGAAACCTAACTTTATATCTCTATCACCGTTATAATATACCTCAGAGAGAAACAAAACTTGTATACTATAATCACTGTTTAATATACCTCAGAGAGAAACTAACTTATATCTATATCACTGGTATCAAATTATACCTCCGAGAGAAAACCGTATAAGATTAGCGTGGGCTTAACTTATAGAGAATCACTTGTTAAATATACCTCCAGAGGGAAAAAACCAAACTTTAGATCTAGAATCACTGTATAATATCCTCCAGAGAGAAACCTAACTTTAACTATAACACTTGTTATAATATACCTCCAGAGAGAAAACCAAACTTTATATCTTATTAATCATGTATATAATATTACCTCCAGAGAGAAACCTAACTTTAATCTATAATCCTGTTATAATTACCTCCAGAGAGAAACCTAACTTTATATCTATAATCACTGTTATAATATACCTCCAGAGAGAAACCTAACTGATATCTATAATAACTGTTATAATATTAACCTACAGACGAGAAAACCAAAACTTTATATCTATATCACTGTTATAAATGACCCTACAGAGAGAAACTACTGTAATCTATCATCCTGTTCTACCCCTCGTCGGTCTATCGCGCAGCTCGAGGCGACGAGCGAGGGCCCGGGCCCACACAGGGCTTCACCGGATTCGCTCATGCGCCCCGTGGTCTCCCCCGTCTGCACCCTCCCGCAACTTCTGTAACCACCATCTTCCACCCCCTCGAGACGAAACACCCCCCCCCATACATACGCCTCCTCAGCCCGAGGTGCCGAACGTTTTACGAAAAGAACAATGGTGCAAGAGAAGCCCCCGGGCGGTGCACTTAATATACCTCCATGAGAAACAAACTTCCGCCCCTAATCGACACTCTACCACCAGTCCGCCCGCGAAAGACCGCGGGCCCTGCACAGCACTCCGGAGAAGCGACAAGCAGGATCAGATGATACAACAAACTGTCTAACACAGAATCGACCACCCAATGACCACTTCCAACAAGGGTGCGTGTATAATATACCTCCAGAGAGAAACCACAACCTTGATAATCTTATAACAATGTATAATATACCTCCGAGAGAAACCTAACTTTTATATCGATAATCAATGTTATAATATACCTCCAGAGAGAGAGAAACCTAACTTTATATCTATAATCACTGTTATAATTATACCCAAGAGGAGAAACTAAAAAAAACTTTATATATATAATCAGTGTTATATATACCTCCAGAGGAAACCGAACTTTCTTCTATAATCACGTTATAATAGACCCAAGAGCGAAAAAACTTTATATCATAATCACTGTTATAATTATACCGCAGAGGAGAAAAACCTAACTTTATATTATAATCACTGTAAATATACCGAAAGAGAGGAAAAGAAACCTAACTTTATATCTATAAGCACCGTTATAATATACCGCCAGAGAGAAACCTAACTTTATATCTATAATAACTGTTATAATATTACTCCAGAGAGAAAAACAAAATTTATATTATAATCACCCGTTTTAGAACTATACCTCCAGAGTGTATGTGAAACAAAACTTTATATCTATAATCTGTGATGTTATGACATATACCGCCAGAGAGAAACCAAAATTTAGTACGATAATCAAGTATAATATAACTCCAGAGAGAAACCAACTTTATATCTATAATCACTGTTATATGTATATATACCTCCGGAGGAGACACACACTTTTATATCTAAACACTGTTATAATATACCTCCAGAGAGAAACACACTTTATATCTTAATAAATGTTATAAGAGGACCTCCAGAAGAAACCAAACTTGATATCTATAAGCACTGTTATTATAATATATAACCTCCAGAGGCAGAGAGAAACCAACTTTATATCTATAATCACTGTTATAAGTATACCTCCATGAGGCGAGAGAAACCAAACTTATATCTATATCAACTGTTATAATATACCTCCAGAGAGGAAACCACACTTATATCTATAATCATCTGTTAAATATACCTCAAGAGAGAAACCAACTTATATCTATAATCACTGTGATAATATACCTCCAGAGAGCAACCAAACTTTATATCTATAATCGAGAAGAACTAGGACAATTATTTTAAAAATGATACAATAGCCAGAAAAAGAAAAAGCGAAGGGAACCTAACTTTAAACATAATGCACATCACATTGTTATCATACCTCCTATGCAGCAAGAAACCAAACTTTAAGGGAATCTATAGGAGGGAGGGGACGTTATAATTTATACCTCCAGAGAGAAACAAAACTTATAGCTATCACTTTATAATCATACCTTGCCAGAGAGAAACCAAACTTTATAGTTTGGTTTCTCTCTGGAGGTATATTATCACAGTGATTATAGATATATTATGGGGGGAATTTTCATAGCGTAACTGCACATTCTAGATAAAGCCGGTTTCTTTACCATTTGGCCGATTCAGTTATTACAAATAAAGGGACTTGTGTCCCTGCGTTGGTCACATATTCATCCCTGTGTGAATTTATATTGGGGTTTATCATTCAAATATGCCTGAAAATTTCCCCCGGCCACAGTCGTCTCCCTGCACTTAAAGTATAAGGGATCAGCTAAGGGCAAAGTGCAGTCCTGAGTGTTCTCCCTATGCTTTATATAGGGAGAGTAATCAGGACTGTGTGTAGGGGATTCTGCCTGTCATCTGTCCAAGATCTTTGATGTGTGTACCCAGAGTGACTTGCAGCCAGCATATAGAATGCTAATATGAAGACTTAATGAGCGCATTGGTCAATCAGGGCTTGATGCCAACTTTTTATGATTTCCAGTGACACCCACAGGACAGACTCTTTATCAGCCACACTTGCGTAATTTAAAGTTCCTATGACCGGAAAGCCAATTCTTCACGCCTCCGCTTATTTACTGGGGTGCTTAGCATAAACTGCTCACATTATTGTTATATATCCAGCCACTAAATGTTGGTGGAAATTACCATGCACAGACAGCCTGTGTGAGTTGCTCTTGGGGACGTATATGAAAACTTTATGGAAATAAATATTAGAAAATGACGGCATGAAAATATGAGGCAATGTATAGAAACACGCCCGGTTATACCACTAAATCACGTTACATTTTTACCGTGAAAATGTGACATAGACCCAAACGTAAAATCCCTCGCAAACCCTTTATTGAATATGAAAGGCGTATCTAACTTTTGCACATTCAATAGAATAGCGACTCTCTGTTCATAGTGCGCCAATCACTTTGTGGGGGGTTCTTAACATCAAAATTGGATGGACAAGAAGCTGCCATGTTGCACTCCTTATACAGTGTGCCTCCATGTTTGAAAACTACAACTCCCAGCATTCCTTGCCTTCCCTATGTATGTAAGGAATGCTGGGAGTTGTAGTTTTCAAACATCTGTAGGTACACTGGTTGAGAATCCCAGCCTTACATAGTGACAGTATAAGGATATATAGCCTGCTAGGTGCAAAGCATTTTCTTCTGTAGAATTGTCATTTTACATATTGGTAAGAGCTGACATGTTATTTAATATAGATATTTATAGTTTTAATTATATATCTTTTTATTAAACGGACCAATGAACCGCCTACAACGTCCACTGGAAGCAGTTCCATAGCTTTACCCGTTCTCACAGTGACAAACTTCAACCCTTTCCCAACTCTCTTTATGTATCAATACCAGTAACTTGTAACATTCCTTGTTTTAGAAACTCATCCAGCTTTTTATTAAACTGACCAATGAACCTGCCTACAACGTCCACTGGGAAGAGCAGTTCCATAGCCTTATAGTACCGTTCTCACAGTGAAAAACCCTTTCCGAGCTTGAAGCCTAAACCTTTTTTCTTCAAGTCTTAAGGGATGTCCTCGTGTCCTTTGACATGTTCTTTTGGTGAACATGCCCCAGATATTTTATTGTATGGCCCCTTATGTATTTATACACAGTAATCATATCCCCACGCAAGTGCCTTTTCTCCAGCGTCCATAATTGTAACTTTTCCAGTCTCTCTTCAATTCAAGCTCCCCTTATTAATTTAGTTGCCCTTCTCTAACCCTTTCCATTTCCAAGATGTCCTTTTTGTACACAGGATCAAAATGCACTGTATATTCCAAATGAGGCCTTACCAATGCTTTGTAAAGAGGGAGAATAACATTTTCCTCCCTTGAATCCATACCCTCTTTATACAAGACAATACCATGCGGCTCTGGCTGTTGCCGCGCTGGCACTGCTTGCTACCTTTAAGTTTGTTATCCACCAAAACTCCAAGATCCCTTTCCAACAGGGATTCACTTAACACAGAGCATTTATAGTATAAGCAGCACAAGTATTTTTAAGTCCAAAATGCATAACCTTACATTTATCAACATTGAATCTCATCTGTCACTTAGCAGCCCAATGTGCTAATGTATCTAGATCTACCCTGCACCGATTGCACATCCTCTGAAGATTTTAGTGGTCAATAAGTTTTGTGTCGTTAGCAAACGCGAAACCTTGCTGACAGGCGATCCAACACGGAACCTTACAGCACCCCACTTAGAACCTTGGGTAATGCAAAAACCACAACCAATCACCACACAAGTGCCAAAGTTTATCATGGTTTTTTTTTTTAAACAAATTTATCAAGTGGCATCTTGTTGGTTACGTCAGTGGGTTTTAAGGAAGAACTATGATCTTTAAGACCAGAAGCCGGATGACCAAAGATAAACCTGTGTCAAATAATCTGTCCTCCTGCATTAACTTTCTCTATTCACCTGCCCATTCACAGTGAGATACAAATCTTGAGCATCTCCTCCTGTGGTTAAAGCGCACTGAGCATTCTTAACCACTGGGAGAAAGAAAAAAATAGATCACTGAAGTAAAGATTTTACTGACTTCATACAGGTTATCTTTTGTTAGGAATCATCTTGAAATACCTGTTATAAATCATTTTAATCTGCAATTCCTGTACGTTATAAACATAGGAATCCTTGACTTTATATTACTGGATTAATAAAAACCTCATAGACATAATGGCAAATAATAAGGCAGCGGTGCAGAAAACCTGATTTAACCCCAAACTAAAGGGTCTATATATTTATTAACATGGCTTGAAGAGCCAAATTCCTGTTTCTAATTCTTCTTCTACTTTTTTGGACTGTATCTCCTCCCACAGTTTTCCAGCTGAGACATGAAACATTACATGGTACAGACGTGCGTACACATAGAGGGTGCACTATCTTCCACCTCTGGGTACTGGGTACAGGGCTGGGTACACACGGACACCTTTTATTATAACCATGCCCGACATGCCCGTTCGTCTAATCCGGTGAACAGCACAGTCATTGGACGCCGGCGATGGAAGAAATGCTTCTGATTTTTCGGCCTGAGCGACCTATATACCAAGCTTAAGGAAAAGGGTGTTTACAGCAACAGAGTGCTATGGGGGAGCACACACATTGGGTGGTCTTTGAAAGCGAAAGTTTGTTTCTTATATTACTGTAGGTTTTCATAAATGTAGGCCACAATCGTACATTTCCAAAGGAAGTCATAAATGTATTACCACGTGGGTGGCAAAATACTGCATTGGTATTGTTTGGAAATTTGTAGATTTACGACCACGATAGTAGATTTTACAATTGCAGCAACGTCAAATTACGGCAAAATAGCGATGCCTGTTTGTGTCATTAAAATCTTTGACTACATCAAGCCCTGCATTTTCCTCCTCCTCCCCACTCTTCTACCCCTGGTCCAGACATGCTCACTATGCTTCACCTAGAGTACCAGTGAGCGGATTTGTTCCACCCTGTGCTAAAAGGTGGAGTGAGTCGATAGCTTGTGTTTTTTGCTGCAGTTAAAGGCTTTCTTGGCATCAATGTACAAAGGACATAGAGAGGAACAGGATTTATTGCTTTACTCTGCAGGGTTTTTTTTTTAAACTGTTGAGAAATTATGCGTGGGATTTATTATCAGAACTTTAAATATTTATATTAAAAAATGATCTAATGTCGGTGTCACTTTAACTTCAGACAATGGACCGACAACCCTGGACCTGCCTTACCAGCCTCCCTCCCAAACATTATATCCCAGACCCTTCCTTCCACGCCGAGTGTTGTAACTTGGCGTCATCTTCTGTATACTAAACACACACACACAGCTGGCACGGGCGTTCGTTTATTATCATCCCTCTGGACGCAATTAAGGCGAAATCCCTCAGACAGGTAGCTATGGTAGCCAACATTACATGTCATTAGCCCCTCAGACAACAATCAAAGGGTAAAGACGTACATAAGTAACTAATGACTTCCAGCACCATCTGAGGCCATGCCTTGCCTTCTGTGCGTGTGTGTGTGTGTGTGTGTGTTTTTCCCCCCTGCTACTTATTGCAGAGAACATTGGAAGTGCTCCGTCTGAATAAAGGGGGATCTCTAGTCTCTGTCGCCTAATCCTTTCCACAGGGCCGGCTTTATATCTGGCTCCAAATCCTATTCCCAACCCTGAGGATAAAAAAATAAGAAATAAAAAAAAAAACATCGCTCTTATCCTCTGTCTCTCTGCTTGCTGCAGATCCCTGGTCTGTACATTAATAGATACATTCTGGATTGGATGCAGATTGGACTGGATTCATTCTATTAAGAGGCCACTCTCATTACTGACAGGCATTGGATGACTTGGATTTCTGTTTCATGGACATTCCGATTGAGAGAGAGAGAGAGAGACAGTGGGAAGGTAAGGGATTTTTTTATTTGTTGCTTTTAAATGTTTACCTTGTTGATAGGTTACCACACTGCAGTCAAGTGTTAAACCAGTTAAATCAGCCCTCCAGCTACTGATAGGGTACACAGGGTTAAACCCCCCTCCTGCTACTGATAGGGTCACAGGGTTAAACCAGCCCTCTGGCTACTGATAGGTGCACAGTTTAAACCAGCCCTCCGCTACTGATAGGGTACACAGGGTTAAATCAGCCCTCCAGCTACTGATAGGGTATACAGGGGTTAAACCACCCTCCAGCTACTGATAGGGTACACAGGGTTAAATCAGCCCCCAGCTACTGATAGGGTATACAGGGTATAACCAGCCCTCCTGCTACTGATAGGGTACACAGGGTTAAACCAGCCCTCTGGCTACTGATAGGTGCACAGGGTTAAACCAGCCCTCCCGGCTACTGATAGGGTACACAGGTTAAATCAGCCCTCCAGCTACTGATAGGGTATACAGGGTTAAACCAGCCCTCCAGCTACTGATAGGGTACACAGGGTTAAACCAGCCCTCCAGCTACTGATAGGTACACAGGGTTAAACCAGCCCTCCAGCTATCGTACGTATGATAGGTACACAGGGTTAAACCAGCCCTCCAGCTACTGATAAGGTACACAGGTTAAACCAGCCCCTCCAGCTACTGATGGGGTACACAGGGTTAAATCAGCCCTCCGGCTACTGATAGGGTACACATGGTTAAACACCCCTCCAGCTACTGATAGGGTACCACAGGGTTAAACCAGCCCCCAGCTACTGATAGGTACACAGGTTAAACCACCCTCCAGCTATTGATAGGGTACACAGGGTAAAACCAGCCCTCCATCTACTGATAGGGTACACAGGGTTAAACCAGCCCTCCAGCTACTGATAGGTAACACAGGTTAAACCAGCCCTCCAGCTACTGATAGGGTACACAGATTTCTGTCTGGTTGTCCCCCATTGAAATGATTCTGTAAATAGTGGATTGAAGGGACAGAAAGTTGTTAACTTCATTCTTCTGTCTACTTCTATGACACATGTTTTATCCCTGCGTACCCTCCATCATATTCCCCCTTTAACTTATAGAAACAACATGGTGCAGAGCTGCAGGGGGAGTATAATAAAGTAACCTCTGTGCAATGCATTTCTCCCTATTAAAGGGGAATGTTGGACCTTGTCTTATAGCACTGAAACCAGAAGAACTTTCAATCTAATCAGATTTAGGTAGTTGCAAAGTGGTTGACTGTAATTAGCAGGGGATTCTGGGGAGTTTTCTGATCTGACAAGGGGCCCCGTTTGGGCTGCGCCCTGATTTTAGGAGCAAAAAGATTCCAGGCAATGAAGCATAACTGCGTAGAAAAGATGGACGTGTGAACGTGGAATTTGCTGACCCATAATCGCACCGAATAGAGACATCACACAGCAAGACCAGTGAATGCGAAGCCTGTATAGATTTTTCTTTTTGTCTGCCGGTGATTTATTGCATTAAACACAGGACGTCCTATTTTTTTTTGGCCTCGGGCTTTATTCAATGGCGGATTTAAGGGTCAACTAAGTCCAGCTCCCAGGATGGTTCATAGTTCAAAACACAATTCTTAACTTTTATTTCTTTTCAGATTTTCATAAGCAAGTTCATTTTAATTTAGGACAGTCAGACCCCCGGAGGGCCCACCAATCTGTAGCTAAATAAAAACTCCCAGCATTCCAAGTCAGATCATTCTGGACATTTTGATTGGCTGTATTGCTACATATAGGATCCTGTGTTTACAGAGCACACTGCCCGGTTTTAATTTAATCTTAAAATAAAAATTCTTCCATTTATCAGAGAATTCAAATGACAACTTGCTGACCTGTTACTTAACTTTTCTGAGCAAGGAAGATCAGTGAGAAACTAGCATTGCCCGTACAGCAGAGTCCTTTTCTCAATTACTATGCAACTGACAGCAATGTCAGTGGCAAACCATTATCTGGGAACCTGCATGGTAAGACACTGGTACCTGGCCCACTTACTATTTGACGTAGATCAAACATGGAGATCATGTGACGTCCAGCATAAGGGATGGGCCACACTATCACATTTCTTACACGTTTTGAGAGTTTTTTGCGAATCTCTTGCGTTCCGATTCCATATATTACTGGAAGCGCAGTCCAAACGGACGGTAACGCGGTTTTCATGCACATTACTGTCTACCCAGCCTAAGTAATATTTTACTTTTACATCTGTTAATATCAGTGTTGGTCCTCAACCGGTCATTGTATCATTTCTGTCCTTTAAAGTTTGTGCGGTTTTTTGCTTTTTATTTTAAAGGCAAAGCCGTGAGATAAAATGCTTTAATTGCAGGTCACGTTAGGACGTCCGTGGGTTAAATAACTTTTAGTCTAAATTTTCTCCAATTATCTTTGCAATCGGCTTGGATCCATCTCAGGGGTTTGTCCATGATGATATTTCTAGGTTTTGGGCTAATTAGTCACAGAAGATCCCTAGATGAAGAGGTGAATGTGTATTGTCAGCATAGAAGGAAGAAGGAACTTAAGTAAACATGGATTTTATCAGATCCGTTTATATTATTACTGTATAATGCAGATACTAGGGAGGCAGAGGGGCTCAGGGGCAGAGGGAGGCCCAGATTCTTCATCTTTTTATTACAGAAAAACTGCTGAGGATAAGTAGGGAGGGGTCAACATGATAGATTTGTGGGGGGGCAGTGATTTCATCAAACTTTCATAATGTAAAATAACTATATCGCTGCAATAGAGACACAATCATTATTTTACACAACAGTCGTTATTTAAAATAAAAATATTGTTATTTTACGATCAGGAAGTTTTATAAATACTTTTTATTGAGAATTTACTTTCTGGCTTCCTGCTGTGAACTACTGCGAATGGAACAAGGAATTTCTCCAAACAGTTGTCAGGGTCTGCGTACCTTGTGCACTATGGCTGTCCTATGGCCCCTAATTCCCTGTAATTGCAGTGGCAGGGCGCTGGGTATTCAGGGCAGGGCACAGTATTGTGGGGAAGGGGGGTAACCAGATGGACATGGTTGGTAGAATTTGCATCCTCCTTATGTTATGTCTTAATAGCCATCAGCCCAATGCAATAGACATAAAGAGAAAACCTCTCATCCCAGACAGTCTATCATAGCAGGACAGTCCATTCATCAATCTGTGCAAGATTTACTAGAGAGTCTTTACTGTTTGCCTCTTTCCGGCTACAGCTGGACTACAAATCCCAGGATTCCCTTAACATTTGTACTTGTTTTTGTAGAATTTTCCTATTGGCAGCCACTAGAAAAGAGAAAAAAGTAAATGTAATCCCCTGAAATAAAGCCTCGACACCGCTATAATGTACCAGTGACCCCCGACTGCGTAGTATCCGCTGTTTTGGCTGATAATCCCACGTGAATGCTTTCATTGGGGTCTTTCGTTGATCCGCCAGGGCCGAACGCATACACACGTGCGCTATCAGCCGAAACGCGTAGTGGTGGTGGGTCGCTTGCAAACATCATTTGGCCACACCTTCTCTCTACATGTCATATGGTCCCGTCTGACATAGACTGTAACAGGATTGGCTACAGATTTCATAACGGTAGGCGTGACTGCTGTAACAAGTTCCTGCACTAGCTTGAACTGGGCATGTGCAAAGAACACAATGGTCGTGACCACACCTGTGTGATACTGGAATGCTGGGAAATAAATCCCAAACCCTATTAGAAAGGTAAATTTCCCAGCACCCCACATCAAAATGAGATGTGACTGCTTTTAATATCAAGGTGCTCTTACTTTCTGCGATTCAGTGTTGATTTGAGGCTTTCGTTCTAGTGTCCCTTTAAATATAAATACTAATCTTAATGAGTGATAAGATGCGGTATTTAAAGGACACTATAATCCCAAAAAAACACCATCCTTTTGTTTCTATAAATGAAAGTATTATGGAACAAATGCTATTCACTACCTCTCCCCATAAGCTTTAAATACAAGCTATCTCTCACCTGTCCCTCCTCCTCGGATTATGCTGGTTCCTGACCCTGCTTGCTTCTCCTTAATGTGAGACCAAGTCAGGTAGCGGTTCCTGGCTCAATGTTCCAAAGGAAGGTCATAGTTTTTATTTAAAGGGAAGGTGTCTTTATTGCAAACAAAAGGAGCAGAGTTTTGTTTTTGAGTATAGTTGCCCTTTACAAAACCCTGGCACTAGTGTAATAAGACCACTATACTTTAATATTTTTTTACGTGCGTTATTGATTGCGACTAGGCCACACTCCTACCAAGAATGATATTGATCTACTGCAAGGTACAACTCTGTTAAGAGACGAGAAAGCTTGTTTCATTTACATCTTGTTCACTTCCAAGAGCTCGTTGCCCAAATTCCTATGCACTTAGTCCATCCCCCTACACCAAAGAAGAAAGCCTGGTAAAAAATAATTGTATCACTTTAAGACCATCAAACCCAATTTGGATTTAGGTCATTTTAGGATTTTCAGGGCGAGTTCTCCGACATTGATCCTACAGCTACACGGACACGGGGTGAGTCAGCCAATGAAGTTTTGTAAATGTAATTTACGCTGAATGCATCCTGGGTGTTATGTCTCTAAAAGATAGTGTTTGGAATTAGAAATTAGACTTTCCAACCAAGATCCCACATGACGGAAGCCCAGGGGGGTGTAATTCACTAATCATTTCCTTCTTGCTTTAGGTGAAATGATCAACTTACTTTTAAATAAACTTACTGAATTTATTTTACTTTTGGATTTTTCTGGCACAGTAGAAATGTGATCTCAGGGGGTCGGTATTATAATAAGCTTTCTAATCAGGGCCATTTCTTCCTTCCATCCACATTATGGTGTCCTACATGGAATCTCTGTAGCTCCGCTGTCCTCTTTGCCAGACCTGTTTGACCTGCCCCTTCCTAATTCTCTCTCTTCCTGTTTCTTAGGTCACAAAAAAAAAAACACGTTCCATCTTTTTTTTTTCTTTTAATTCAAATCAGAATCAATTCTCTCTACAGATTTGAATGTGGAAGCTTCTGCAGCGAGAGTGATGCAAATCAGACATAGACAGAACGAGAGTCTGCGAACACATCACAAGTTGTTAGGATCTTTGCACACTACCAGTGAACTTAGATTCATCGCCTCTGGGGGATTCCATCACTACTCATGGAACACTCACGGAACACTGGGATCAACCAGCTGCAAACTTGTGTATTTGTCCTCCTAAGTAGAGAATATAGAGACACATAATCTCTGCAGTGTTATCAAGGTGGCTGGGATCCATTTTATTGGCACACACACACACAGACACTCTTATCTATAAATTATAACGTCCACTGGAAGACAGGTCCATAGCTTTACCGTTCTCACAGTGAAAAACCCTTTCCCAACTCTACTTTATGTATCAATACCAGTAACTTGTAACATTCCTTGTTTGCAGAAACTCATCCAGCTTTTTATTAAACTGACCAATGAACCTGCCTTACACGTCCCACTGGAAGACAGTTCCATAGCTTATACCGTTCTCACAGTGAAAAACCCTTTCCGAGCTTGAAGCCTAAACCTTTTTCTTCAAGTCTTAAGGGATGTCCTGTGTCCTTTGACATGTTCTTTTGGTGAACAATTCCCCAGATAGTTTTATTGTTGGCCCTTTAATGTATTTATACACAGTAATCATATCCCCACGCAAGTGCCTTTTCTCCAGCGTACATAATTGTAATTTTCCAGTCTCTCTTCATATTCAAGCTCCCCCATCCCCTTATTAATTTAGTTGCCCTTCTCTAACCCTTTCCATTTCCAAGATGTCCTTTTTGTACACAGGATTCAAAATGACTGTATATTCCAAATGAGGCCTTACCAATGCTTTGTAAAGAGGGAGAATAACATTTTCCTCCCTTGAATCCATACCTCTCTTTATACAAGACAATACCATGCTGGCTCTGGCTGTTGCCGCCTGGCACTGCTTGCTACCTTTAAGTTTGTTATCCACCAAAACTCCAAGATCCCTTTCCAACAGGGATTCACTTAACACAGAGCCATTTATAGTATAAGCAGCACAAGTATTTTTAAGTCCAAAATGCATAACCTTACATTTATCAACATTGAATCTCATCTGTCACTTAGCAGCCCAATGTGCTAATGTATCTAGATCTACCTGCAACGATTGCACATCCTCTGAAGATTTTAGTGGTCAATAAAGTTTTGTGTCGTTAGCAAACGCAGAAACCTTGCTGACAGGCGGATCCAACACGGAACCTTACAGCACCCCACTTAGAACCTTGGGTAATGCAAAAACCACAACCAATCACCAACAAGTGCCAAAGTTTATCATGGGTTTTTTTTTTAAACAAATTTGGTGATTGGTTGTGTGTTTTTGCATTACCCAAGGTTCTAAGTGGGGTGCTGTAAGGTTCCGTGTTGGAGCCGCTGTCAGCAAGGTTTCTGCGTTTGCTAACGACACAAAACTTTATTGACCACTAAAATCTTCAGAGGATGTGCAATCGTTGCAGGGTAGATCTAGATACATTAGCACATTGGGCTGCTAAGTGACAGATGAGATTCAATGTTGATAAATGTAAGGTTATGCATTTTGGACTTAAAAATACTTGTGCTGCTTATACTATAAATGGCTCTGTGTTAAGTGAATCCCTGTTGGAAAGGGATCTTGGAGTTTTGGTGGATAACAAACTTAAAGGTAGCAAGCAGTGCCAGGCGGCAACAGCCAGAGCCAGCATGGTATTGTCTTGTATAAAAGAGAGGTATGGATCAAAGGGAGGAAAATGTTATTCTCCCCTTTACAAAGCATTGGTAAGGCCTCATTTGGAATATGCAGTACAATTTTGAATCCTGTGTACAAAAAGGACATCTTGGAAATGGAAAGGTTGGTTTAGAGAAAGGCAACTAAATTAATAAGGGGATTGGGGAGCTTGAATATGAAGAGAGACTGGAAAAATACAATTATGTACGCTGGAGAAAAAGGCACTTGCGTGGGGATATGATTAATGTGTTAATACATTAACGGGCCACACAATAAACTATATGGGGAATGTTCACACAATAGAACATGTCAAAGGACACAAGGACATCCTTAAGACTTGAAGAAATAAGTTTAGGCTTCAAGCTCGGAAAGGGTTTTCACTGTGAGAACGGTAAAGCTATGGACCTGTCTTCCAGTGGACGTTGTAATGGCAGGTTCATTGGTCAGTTTAATAAAAAGCTGGATGAGTTTTGCAAACAAGGAATGTTACAAGTTACTGGTATTGATACATAAAGTAGAGTTGGGAAAGGGTTTTTCACTGTGAGAACGGTAAAGCTATGGACCTGTCTTCCAGTGGACGTTGTAATGGCAGGTTCATTGGTCGTTAATAAAAAGCGTGGATGAGTTTCTACAAACAAGGAATGTTAAAGTTAATGGTATTGATACATTAGTAGAGTTGGGAAAGGGTTGTCACTGTGAGAACGGTAAAGCTATGGACTGTCTTCCAGTGGACGTTGTATGGCAGGTTCATTGGTCAGTTTAATAAAAAGCTGGATGAGTTTATACAACAAGGAATGTTACAAGTTACTGGTATTGATACATAAAGTAGAGTTGGGAAAGGGTTTGTCACTGTGAGAACGGTAAAGCTATGGAACTGTCTTCCAGTGGACGTTGTTATGGCAGGTTCATTGGTCAGTTTAATAAAAAGCTGGATGAGTTTCTACAAACAAGGAATGTTACAAGTTACTGGTTTTGATACATAAAGTAGAGTTGGGAAAGGGTTTGTCACTGTGAGAACGGTAAAGCTATGGACTGTCTTCCAGTGGACGTTGTATGGCAGGTTCATTGGTCATTTAATAAAAAGCTGGATAAGTTTCTACAAACAAGGAATGTTACAAGTTACTGGTATTGATACATAAAGTACAGTTGATCCAGGGAAATTTCCAATTGTCAGGAAGGATTTTTTTCCCCTTTAATAATTTTTTTTTGCCTTCTTCTGGATCAACAGTTAGGCAGAGTAGGAACTGGATGGACGTATGTCTTTATTCAACCTCAAACACTATACTATATTTTGTATTGGATTTAGATTTGACTCAGGGTACTTTTTTTCTTTGATCAGTGTGTCATTGGTGGATGTCCCGGCCAGCTTCCAGAAGAATGGACGTATAGCCCGATGTTACTCTGATGCCATGCCACAATATCCGTAATAAGTACTTTTATTTGGAGATACAGCTAGTATCACCAGCCGGTCAACCACGCTTATGTTGATTCCTCATGTTAGATATACAGAAACTGGGGACGCCCAGATTTGAGGGGTTATTTAGATGTTATATACTATATTGATGTGGTTATGGTGGTGTTCTATTAAAGGGTACTGGCTGTTTACTATTTAAATATTTGTGTCAATAAATTGATTTTTAAATTGGTGACCACAAGTTCTTGAGTGCTTGAGGCTTTCCACACTTCTATTTCATTTACAGTTCCATTTAGAATTCAGGTTTGTCCTGCTTCCCTCCCTGAGCTTCCCTGTTAAACCCTCCGGGGTCTCTGGACTATATAGTGGAAACCAAAAGGTTATCATGATGTCGTCAATATTAAATATTTATCCATCACAGTCATATGGAGATTCTTTCCAACATAAGCAGATTATTGGAGAGATTTGTGTGTCCTGAAAATTAAGAACTTGAAGGCATCTGTCCTTCTGGCATCAAAACAGAGATTAGTGGGGTATATTAATCCCTGGCCTTCTACAGGATACAACCCATATGTAAATGTAACATAATCCGGGAGATAATCCTTTCACTGCCAAATGGCAAAGAGTTGTTTAGGATGTATGAGACTCTGTCCCTACAGTACACAATGCCAATGTGATAAGTTATGCACAGCAGTATAATAATCTAAAGTTCAGGGTCCCTCTACAGGCGTCTAATTGAGTTACGTAGTCCAACCTCCCTCTGTTGAGTAATGATATTGATTACTATGTCTTTAAACTGCCATGCTCCATTGGGATCCACCAAGGAGAACTAAAAAAATAATTTCTAGTTGGTTAGACCTGAATTTATGGTTTATTATCTATGTGCTCTTCTTTCAAGCTTGGACTACAGTCATTCTGCATCACTTGGGGTGTTTTCCTAAATCGTATTCTTTGCCTAGCAGGACACACAGCCCTCTGGTGCTTCTGTAAGAAGTCTTAAGCCTCGCACACACGTCCATTGCGGGTCCCAACCCGCAACGCACAATGTGTCCGAACGTTCGTTTAGTCCAATAATCACCCGTGCATGGGCCCTTTATCAGCCGAAACGGCGGTCATTTGGAGATCCGCCCGGTCAGTTGGGCAGAGATCCCCGACTGAATGGCCGTTTCAGTCGATAAAGTGCCCATACACGGGATGATTATCAGCCGAAACAAACGTTCAGACACATTGTGCATGTGTACGAACCTTAACAAGACAATTATTAACACAGTTCCCCCTTGTTGGATATCACATTCAGTTGTACAAATTATATCACATACTGAATGTACATCCCCAAAGTGTACAATCCAGAAAAACATTCTATACACAAATACATTTTTTTCATTTGTAAACACATTATATATAATTGACTGTATATACACAGACATACATAGCAAAAACGGTATCCCTGGCCAGAAGCACTTACCTGAAGAGATATCTTTTTTTAAACTACAAAGAAACAGGTGGGTTCCGTTAGAGTATAGCCCCAATCTGATTGTGTTCGGGGTTGGAGCAAACGGTTCTAGCGATTTTCCCAGCTCAGTATCCATGTGGATAGTTTCCTATGAAACCTGATCTCTCTGGTTAGGTACCAGCCATACAACACGGAAAAAAAAATATAAATCAGCCATACATTTCAGTTGTATTTATATACTATTGTATAATTCACGACCAGACTGATAAATATTTCAACATGATTGTAATTTATAGCGTACGCTTAGAAAAATACACCGCAGAATTACATCTTCCTACCCCTCCTTGCATTTGCAGGTCACCTAGGATTCTTGTAGATGTGTTTTATCTAAAGGAAAATGTAGCTAGTTTATAATTAAAGGAGAATTAAAGGAATTAGCTCACAATGCATGTGGAGCCAGAAACAAAGATAGATGAAACTTACCTTTCAAGGATCCAACGCAGCAGCACTGAGAGGTCCAACCTCTTCCTGGTTCTGATTAAACTATAGCACGCATGCACGAAAATGCACGCTATAGTTAAACAGAACCAGGAAGCGGTCTGGAATTTCAGTGCTGCTGCAGAGGAGGATCGTGTGAAAGGTAAGTATCTTCTATCTTCGTTCCTGGCTCCACATGCATTGATTGAAGAACGGAAGGCATAGCTATCCTACCTCCTAAGAATTATACAGTTCAATGTTTGTGAAGGTTCTATTCATCCAGGTCATGGTATATCTGTTGTATTCAATTAGATCAACTGGACTTGAAATGTAGTTCTTGAAGACGTTTCGCTAGTCATCCGACTGGATCTCTCAATTCAGAATGACTTGTACAAGAATCTGTTGGCAATAAATACCCTAGCAAGTCCCAATTAGCATATCAGTGCCAGGTGTTAGGGACCATCTAAATACAGGGTATTAATTATATTGTGGCTAGGAAGGTGTTATTGAAACTGCCCAGGGTAAGGTGCTAAAACCTGCAATACAAGGATTGTGGAAGCACTCCAATTAGGCTAATTTACAACTACATTTAGCGGAAAAGTGCTACTGATTGGTCAAACATTTATACAAACATAGAAAAGATAATCAATGCACTTTTTAAAATGAGGGAAGAGGCCATATAAAGCACTAGATGGCCTCTTCCCTCATTTTAAAAAGCCAAAGGGCTGGGGGGAAGGAGAGAGCCGGTTATATGGATCCAGTGTGTAAGAACGAGAAATACAAAGTTTGCTAATCATAATTGAAGTAAGTAAGAAATTAAAAAGGTTAGAAGTTAGGACCTTTCAGACTGGGGTTACCTTGACTGGTTGGAAGGAAGCTTTTCATTCATGTGATCACAGTAATGTATACTAAAACCCCTTTGTTTATAAAGTATGCCAATGTGCAGATAATATGAAATGTATGGGGCCTAGGAATGTGCATTGATTATCTTTTCTATGTTTGTATAAGGTGCTAAAACAGCATAGTACATGGCAGACCGTTGTTATCGAACCCCCTTTATCGCAGGCTTGTTTTTTCTTCTTCACAATAAATGGCCTCCTTGACACCTCTTTTGAACCAGTCCTGTTCCTTGCCAATATGTTGACATTACAATCTTCAGAGGTATGTCCTTTTCCTTAAGATGCAGGTACACAGCTGACTCTTCTGTGCTGGGCCATGCATGTTGGCTGCTGTGTGGTCTTCCCCCACATACAAAATACGCTTTCCCCCTTTACTGTTGGTATTCATGTTCTTTTCTTTCTACTACCTTTGACAAAGGCCCAGTCTGGATATCCACAGGTTTTAAGGGATCCTCTGAGATGTTTAATTTCTTCGACGCTAGTCTTGTCAAAAGGTGTTGTAGAAGGAAAGAAAAGAACACAAAATATCAAACAGTGAAGGGAAAGAAAAGCAAGACAGGAGGAAGAACATGGTCATCCCATATGTAGCAGGGGTCTCCGAGAAATTAAGAAGAATTTCAATAAACAACGTATCCCTGTCGTTTAAACCGAACAACACACTGAGGCAGCAACTAGGCTTCTTCTCCAGGCATGATACAATACTGAATCTTGTATAGCATATTTTATACATACTAGAACAAAGACTTCTAACATTACACAATGTTATCTTTGCCCCCATGCCGATTGGCAATGGCTGTCGTAAATAAAACAGTAAAACACATTCAATGATCACACGCAGTAGAAAAGGCAGCTAGAAAGCTAAAGAAGAGAGGGCCAAAGAAGGCAAAAAGCCCTTCACTGAGCATAAAAGCAGAGAAACACCTTCTTATAACAGAAGGCATCTTGCAGTCTCATGTTATAAGAAGGTTTTTCCCTGCTTTTATGCTCAGTGAAGGGCTTTTTGCTTCTTTGGCCCCTCTCTCCCTAAGCTTTCTAGCTGCCTTTTCAACTGTACGCCCATGTCCTACCCCATAGAGCCATGAATCGTAACTTGCACTGATGAGATCTAACAAGATTGAAACACGTCGGTCTGCAGGTCAGATAATTGGCTCTATATATAAAGCTTTATTGCATGATATTAGCCAGCGGTTCTGGGCACATGCATTAGCTAAGGGACATAAATGAGTGTTTGTATATCTCTCCCTTACTCTGGGGAACAATGGGGTTAGTAATTACTTCTTGTTTCTTAGGCTTTGGGCAATGCTATTCATATAGCATGAGACTGCAAGATGCCTTCTGTTATAAGAAGGGTCCACATGCAATAGTAAAAGAATTAGCAAGGTTTAAACAAACAATCAGATACACTTCACCTCTAGTGTCCATGGAGGGTCTGGTATAAATGAGATATTTATGGGTTTGGGTGGTTTAGAGGAATTTAGTCTGAAATCTTACATGACATTAAGTTAGAGAAACATAGTGATACATAAAGTTTAGATCTTGTGTGAGTCCAGAGGTCCCAAATTTTTACATTCCCATTCTAACCTCTCCTTTTGCATTTTTTTACATATGGTAAGAGCTGACATGTTATTTAATATAGATATTTATAGTTTTAATAATTACATCATCCTGCCACTGGCATAACTAGGAATCACTAAGGTCCCCAGCTAAACTATGGTGGTGGTCCCGATCGCTGCATTCATCTACAGTGGTTTTCTGGGATTTGGTTTATAATATTGATCGGTTTATGACCACCATTAATGATGTAATCCAATAAAAAGGTTATAATTGATTATTGCTCGTAAAATAACAGACCTTGGCAAACTAGTGATGCGATATATGTGATGGCTGGAGAGGTGTTGCTCATTTGCTACTCAATATATAAAGACTTTTTTTTCCTTCAATGTCATTTTCTATCTTGACGTTAAGGTGAGTGCAAATTTTTTCCCTTTGTTGATAATATCGATTGGTTTATGGCCACCATAAATGATGTAATCCAATAAAAAGGTATAATTTAATTGGTTGCTGTAAAATAACAGCTTGGCAACTAGTGATGCGATATCATGTGATTGGCTGGAGAGGTGGTGGCTCAGTTGCGACTCATTATATAAATACTTTTTTTTTTCTTCAATGTCATTTTCTATCTTGACGTTAAGGTGAGTGCAAATTTTTTCCCTTTGCTGATAATATTGATCGGTTTATGGCCACCATAAATGATGTAATCCAATAAAAGGTATAATCTGATTGTTTGCTCGAAAATAACAGCTTGGCAACTAGTGATGCGATTCATGTGGATTGGCGGAGAGGTCTGTGCTCATTTGCATACTCATTATATAAAGACTTTTTTTTTTCTTCAATGTCATTTTCTATCTTGGCGTTAAGGTGAGTGCAAATTTTTTCAGTTTGTTGATAATATCGATTGGTTTATTGCCACCATAAATGACTGTAATCCAATAAAAAGTATAATTTAATTGGTTTGCTGTTTAAAATAACAGCTTGGCAATAGTGATGCAGTACGTGGATTGGCTGGAAAGGTCTTGCTCAGTTGCCATACTCATTAGTATAAAGACTTTTTTTTTCTTCAATGTCATTTCCTATCTTGACGTTAAGGTGAGGGCGAATTTTTCCCCCTTTGTTGATTAATATTGATCGGTTATGACCACCATAAATGATGTAATCCAATAAAAAGGTATAATCTGGATTAGTGCTGTAAAATAACAGCTTGGCAACTAGTGATGCACGTATCGGTGATTGGCTGGAGAGGTGTTGCTAATTTCCTACTCATTATATAAAGACTTTTTCCCTTCAATTTCATTTTCTATTCTGACGTCAAGTGAGTGCAGATTTCCCCCTTAGCTGATAAATAGTAGTATAAGTGATTATCATTGCTCCCTAGTAGTATCATTCTGTATTTAGCTTCCCATGTGGTTCTATCCATAATCTAGATCAGGGTGGATCTGTCTATTCTTAGAAGGAGCTGTAAGCTGTGAAAATGGCAGTTAAGTGATTGGCTGGGAAGATCAGATGGCAGTTGGTGACATCATGTGACTGGGTGTTATTTTTTTATAGGCACTTGGTAAATGTATATTGTTCATTTGGCTTGACGAGACAAATCCCTGTCTTTCTGGACTGTATCTCCTCCCTCGGTTTTCCAGATAGAGACATGAAATTCGACATGTTGGGCATATAGGAGATGGTGCTATCTTCTAGTAAGGAATTGGGGAAGCACCTTACGCGTTATCAGCAAATTTTTGGGACATTTGCCCCATAGACTATAATGGTAATATCCTTAAATGTGGATATTTTGAGCGCTTTAGGGTCATGTGATCAAAACAGTTTCATGGTCAGAATCACTAAACAAAACACTGATACCCACACCCAACCCACACACAGACACAGGTACACCTACCTACTGACCCACCCCTCCTTTCCGGTTGTAGCCATACTTAAAGGGTAACACGTAAAGCTTATAAAAAAACAAATTTTGACCAATCATCAAAAAAGTTTCTTTTTTACCCCATCCAAGCCAGTACCATAGCAAGATACCTTGGCAGCAAGACAGACACTCCAAAATAGAAGCGTTTCAGCCAAATTCAAAAAACTTTCCCTTTCTAGTTGCTTATTAATAAGGTTTAGGATTTCCTAACTCCCTGGAAAATTGACTTTTCAGGTTTTAAAGTATTGCCACTATAGTTGCCCATTATCTATGGCCCATACTATAGCATACTCATTATATAAAGACTTTTTTCCCTTCAATTTCATTTTCTATTCTGACGTCAAGGTGAGTGCAGATTTCCCCCTTAGCTGATAAATAGTAGTATAAGTGATTATCATTGCTCCCTAGTAGTATCATTCTGTATTTAGCTTCCCATGTGGTTCTATCCATAATCTAGATCAGGGTGGATCTGTCTATTCTTAGAAGGAGCTGTAAGCTGTGAAAATGGCAGTTAAAGTGATTGGCTGGGAAGCTCAGATGGCAGTTGGTGACATCATGTGACTGGGTGTTATTTTTTTTAGATGATAACTTGATTATGAGATATAAAAGTTTGGTTTTCGATGGAAGGTTATATTATAACAGTGATTATAGATATAAAGTTAGGTTTCTCTCTGGAGGTATATTATAACAGTGATTATAGATATAAAGTTGGTTTTCTTCTGGAGTAGATTATAACAGTGATTATAGATATAAAGTTAGGGTTCTCTCTGGAGGTGTATTATAACAGTGATTCTTAGATATAAAGTAGGTTTCCTCTGGAGGTATAGTATAACAGGGATTATAGATATAAAGTTTGGTTTCTCTCTGGAAGGTATATTAGAACAGTGATTATAGATTTAAGTTTGGTTTCTCTCTGGAGTATATTATAACAGTGTTATAGATATAAAGTTTGGTTTTCTCTGGAGGTATATTATAACAGTGATATAGATAAAAGTTTGTTTCTCTCTGGAGGTTTATTATAACAGTGATTAGAGATATTAAAAGTTTGGTTTTTCTCTCTGGAGGGTTGTATATGATAACCGTTGATATAGATATCAAGTTGGTTTCTCTCTGGATGGGTATATTATAACAGTGATTATTAGATATAAAGTTGGGTTTATCTCTGGAGGGTTATATTATAACGTGATTATAGATATAAAGTTAGGTTCGCTCTGGAAGGTATATATAACAGTGATATAGATATAAAGTTGGTTATCTCTGGACGGTCATATTGATAACAGTGTTATAGATATTATAAAGTTAGGTTTATCTCTGGAGGATTTATAACAGTGATTATAGATATAAAGTTAGGTTTCTCTGCTGGAGGGCTTATATATATAACAGTGATTATAGATATAAAGTTAGGTTTCTCTCTGGAGGTATTATAACAGGATTATAGATATAAAGTTAGGGTTTCTCTCTGGAGGTAATTATAACAGTGATTATAGATTATAAAGTTGGTTTACTCTCTGGAGTTATTATAACAGTGCTATAGATATAAAGTTAGGTTTCTCTCTGGAGGTATATATACAGTGATTATAGTATAAAGTTAGGTTGTTTCTCTGGGAGGTATATTATAAACAGTGATTATAGATATAGAGTTGGTGTCACTCTCTGGGGAGGTATATTTATAACAGTGATTATAGATATAAAGTTTGGTTCTCTCTGGACGGTATATTATAAACAGTGATTATAGATATAAAGTTAGTTTCTCTATGGAGGTATTATGTAAACAGTGATTATGATATAAAGTGTGGTTTTCTCGCTGGAGGTATATTATAACAGTGAGTATGATATAAAGTTGGTTTTTCTCTGGAGGTATAGGATAACAGGGGATTATAGATATAAAGTTGTTTCTCTCTGAGAGGTTTTGTTATATTATAACAGTGATTATAGATATTTAAAAAAAAAAGTTTGGTTTCTCTCTGGAGCTTATATTATAACAGTGTTATAGATATAAAGTTGGTTTCCTCTGGAGGTAGATTATAAACGGTGATTATAGAATAAAGTTTGGTTCTCTCTGGAGGTTAATATTATAACAGTGAGTATAGTATAAAGTTTGGTTCTCTCTGGAGTTATTATAACAGTGGATTATAGATATAAAGTTTGGTTCTCTCTGGAGGTAGATATAACAGGTTATAATACACGTTAGGTTTTCTCTCTGGAGGTAATTTTACGGTGATTATAGAATAAAGTTAGGTTTCTCGTCTGAGGTATATTTATACGGATTATAGATATAAAGTTGGGTCTCTCTGGAGGTCTATTAGAACAGTGATTCTAGGATAAAGTTAGGTTCTCTCTGGAGGTTTATATATAACGGTGATTATAGATATAAAGTTAGGTTCTCTCTGGAGGTATATTATAAACAGTGATTATAGATATCCCCCCCCCGGCCCAGTTTTTGGTTTCTATCTGGAGGTATATTTATAACAGTGATTATAGATATTAAAGTTTGGTTTCTCTCGGAGGTCTATTATAAAACAGTGATTATAGATATATTATGGGGGGGGATATACGGACACAAAAGAATGTTAATAGCGTCACTGCCACATGCCTAGATAAAGCCGGTGGTTTCTTTTACCATTGGCCGATCAGTTATTACAAAAAAGGGATTGTGTCCCTGCGTAGAGTCACATATTATCCCTGCGGCGAGTGAATTTCTATTGGGGTTTATCATTCAAATATGCGGAAAATTCCCCCGGCCACGTCGTCTACATTGCACTTAAAGTATAAGGGATCAGCTAAGGGCAAAGTGCAGTCCTTGAGTTGTTCCCCTATGCTTATATAGGAGAGAGTAACGGGACTGTGTTGTAGGGGATTCGGCCTGTCATCTGTCCAAGATCTTGATGTGTGTACCCAGAGTGACTTGCAGGCCAGCATAAAGAAATGCTTATGAAAGACTTTAGATGAGCGCATTGGTCAACCAGGGCTGTGATGCCAAAGGTTTTGTATATGTTTCCAGTGCACCCACAGGACAGAACTCTTTATCAGCCACACTTGGGTAATTTAAAGTTTCCTATGACGGAAAGCCAATTCTTCACGCCTCCGTTTATTTACTGGGGTGCTTCGCATAAACTGCTAACATTATTGTTATATACTCAGCCACTAAATGTTGGTGGAAATTATTTTCAATGTTGGAAACCATGCCACCGGAATTGGGCAGGCCGCCAGATGACTGCAAAACAGCCTTAATTACCTTCAGGCTGGTGTTTAAGACCGGCTCCTTCGTTGCCTGTGTATCATTTGCACGTGGTCATATCTGTACGCAAAACACATATGTAAAAGCTTTAAGATTGGAAAGTAAAAACTACACAAGGCATGGGGTTTAAGGATAGAAAACACTAAGCAATAAATAATTTTCATACAATTCCTAGGGGACCCCAAAAATGGTCCCATCTGCTATACCATATGATGCAGGACCATAGCTGCTGATTTTTAATATATAGACCAGGTTCTGAATGAATTAGCGTGCCACATATATGGATCCCCATGAGAATTAACAACCAATGTAATGGTTTCATCCAGAAGGATCGATGACCCCTGTGGTTGATCGGCCTGAAAAAAAAAGTGCATAGTTTGTACACAGCCCTAAGGTTTTTTTAACATGCGTCTTTATTAAAAGCAGCGTGTTAGGGCAAACTAGGTGATGCGTAAAATCAGTTGATCTAGGCTGATTACAGGTATAAATTCAGTGGCATAGGATCCCATAGTAACCAAAGTGTCTGTATAGGGCAAGCCACAAGTGGTTGGGATATAAGCTCCTAACAGCAGCCGGTGACATGTTTAAAGAATTGGATCAAGCAAAAAAGCACTCTTTTTTAAGTAAATTAGGTAATGAAATACTAAAACTGGATTTACGGTTAGTATGAAAACTGTTTAAAGGGGGAAAACTTCATGACTCATGTTAATTCTAATAACATACAATTTTTCAGTTATGAGTAAATATGAGAAGAGACCAGTAAATCGGCTGCTGGCCATTCAATATAGGAACAGCGACACAGACAGCCGGTTGAGTTGCTATTGCAGAGGATATGACATAAACTTATGGAAATAAATATTAGAAAAGACGGCGTGAAAATATGAGGCAATGTGCCTCTATGTTTTAAATACAATCAAGAATTCCTTAATAAAAGGAAAGGCAAGGAATGCTGGAGGTTGTAGGTTTTCAAACCATTCTGGAGGTACACTGGTTTGCAGGAATCCCAGCCTTACAGAGTGACAGTAAAGGATATATAGCCTGCTAGGTAACAAAGATTTTCTTCTGTAGAATTGTCATTTTACATATTGGTAACCCAGCTGACAGGTTATTTAATATAGATATTGATAGTTTAATTATATGATCTTCCGCCACTCGGCATAACTTAGGAATCTAGGAGGTCCCCAGCTAAAACTATGGTGGGCCTGATCGCTGCTTCATCTACAGTGGTTTTATGGATTTTGGGTTTAAATATCGTCTGGTTATGACACCTAAATGATGTAATCCAATAAAAAAGGTATAATTGATTGGTTTGCTGTAAATAAACAGCTTGGCAACTAGTGAGCTCGGATCATGGTGATTGGGCTGGAGAGGCTGTGCTCATTTGATTTACTCATTATATAAAGCTTGTTTTTTTCGTCAATATCATTTCTATTATGACGTCAAGGTGTAGTGCAGATTTACCCCTTAGCTGATAAATAGTAGTATAAGTGATAATCATGCTCCCTAGGAGTATCATTCTGTATTAGTGTTCAATGTTTGTTTATGAGATGTTCAAAATATTTATTATAAAATATAAAACAATTAACATTAGTCTCCATACTTTTCCATTTGCATTTGGATATTTGTTACTTCACAAATATTTCCGGCATTATAACATAAGAATATCCATAAATATTTGACATATATATGTTTAGTTTCTTTTATCGACCATGGTTTTAGCCTTTATTATAAATGGAGGAAAAGGTTAGAGAAAATCATACTTAAACATAAATAACAGAAAAATAAATTAAAATGAAACTTTTTGTGACTTCATGACTTGCCTCAGGTTTTATTCCTTTTAAAGTGAGCTTAGATTCAGCTTCTTATTCAGTAGCCCGCACCATGGACATTCCCGTTGCGGGTTAGTTTATGGGAGTTAGTTGGTTGTATTAATTCCATGGAATTCATATGGGTAGTGTTATTGAATATTACTGTTTGATCATTCTGATTTAGTTCCCAGGGGTTCTATCCATAATCTAGATCAGGGTGGATCTGTCTATTCTTAGGAAGGAGCTGTAAGCTGTGATGAAAAATGGCAGTTAATTAAAGTTGATTGGCGGGAAGCTCAGAGGCAGTTGGTGACATCATGTGACTGGTGTATTTTTTTATAGGCACTTGGTAAATGTATATTGTTCATTTGGCTTGACAAGACAAATCCCTGTTCTTTCTGGACTGTATCTCCTCCCTCAGTTAATTCGACATGCTGCGCATATAGGAGAAGTGTGTTATCTTATAGCTAAGGAATCTGTGGAAGCGTTACTGCGTTATCTGCAAATTTTGGGACATTTTGCCCCATAGACTATAATGGTAATAATCCTCAAATGTGGATATTTTGAGGTTTTAGGGTCATGTGATCAAAACAGTTTCATGGTCATAAACACAAACACTGATACCCCCAACCCCCACACAGACACAGGCACACCTACCTACTGACCTACCCCTCCTTTCCGGTTGTAGACATACTTAAAGGGTAACTAAAGTCAAAAAAAATTTATGACCAATCATCAAAAAAGTTTCTTTTTTACCCCACCAAGCCAGCTCCATAGCAAGATACCTTCAGCACAGACAGACACTCCCAAAATCGTAGCTTCAGCTCTTGGATGTTGGTAGGTTCCCCCACGTGGACCAATCCCTTTAGGACTTTCCATAACGTTTCAATTGGATCAAGGTCAGGACATTGGATTGGCCAATCCAGAACATTCCCTTTAATCTTCTGTAACCATCCTTTGGTAGAATGACTTGTGTGTTTACTGTCGTTGTCTTGCTACTTGACCCACTGTATCTTGGGATTCAGTTATTGGTCAGATGTCTTGTGATTTCCTTTCGAATGATCTGGTATTTGTTGGTAAATTCGGACAGGAAACCTTTATCGATAGAGGGGAATAAATTCGGACAGGAAACCTTTATCGATAGAGGGGAAATTATTTATCATTATTTTAAACATGGCTGTTATTTCTAATCTCCTTCTTTTGAAATTTATCAATAGGAATTTTTGTTTTCCTCCTGTCACTATAACCTGAAAATCTGATTATTTCCAATCCGTGCTGTCCCACAATACATTATATTATTGTTTATTTCCCATTGAATAAATATTTAATTTAACTGGCTGCGTTCATCTTCGACAATCATTGAATAAATATTTAATTTAACTGGCTGCGTTCATCTTCGACAATGAATAAGATTTATTAAAAACCTCTTTTCTTTTTCCCAAGATGTGCTCTCCTCTTTTCTTTTTCCCAAGATGTGCTCTATAACATACAACAAGCTGTCCGATGTGTTGTTCGCATGTCCAGAGAACGGAGCGGTTAACGGTAATCTGCTCCGTCACCTGTGGCGCGGCGTGCTGGACAACCTGAAGTTGGGAGAAAAGTGTCTAACACTGTCTCCTGACGAGAAGCAGCAACTGGATGAACTCTACTCCAGCAGTCTTCTCCAGCAATGCAGACAGGAGAAGAAGCCAGTGGTGGAAAGGTGGCATTCCATCCAACAAAGAAAAAAGATGGATGCTTTTGAGGAAGGTCTCAACATGGTAAGGAAAGAAATTTACCCAGATTCGATAATTACAGAAAACGCATTGACGCGGTTTGTGAATTATCGAAAGTCTGCAAAGTTCGAAAGTCCGAGAAATCCTTCAGTAAAAGTTTGAAAGTTCGAATTTGGACCCATTTAAGTCAATGGGAGAGTGATAGTTTGAAAAGGCTAGGTTTATTACAGGTAAACTAACAATGGTAACTTACTGTAAATGGCTGTGGCACCTGGGAAATGGTCTGGGGAACATGGCACTATCACCAAAACTTGTTAAAACGTTTCCTAAACACTAGCGGGCAATTGTCGGGTTTTTCACAAGCTACATTAGAGGGTTACGGCCAATTAGAGGATTACTGTTAGAATAAATATCCTCACTAGTCCCCCGGACTCTGATTGATGCCTGTCAGACGCACTAAGAGACCTTTTTACAGCGCCGGGAGATAGAGTTGAACTACACATCTTTGTAGCAAAAATCTAACTCACTTTATTTAGTTATTACATTGAGTTTTCACAAAGAGAAAAAGTGGGCGTGACCAGACACAGTGTCTGCCGATGACGTACTAAAACCTTTGGAATGTAGGAGGCAAAAGACCTTGAGATAACGTATTATCTATGGCCATGAGAAACAGCTTGGGCTTGGTACATTTTGAGAAAAACAGACTAAGTAATATGGACACAAAATGGCGTCGAAAAACAAAATGGCTGCTATTAGGCTAAGTGATTATACAGAATATATAAAAACCTAACAGTTCCACCCTTTTATCCCAAAGGGATAACTAAACGGAAATTATATGTAATTTATAGCAACATTATCAGTGGAAATAGTATTCAGAGAAAACATATTCATCTACTTTGATGTGATTGCTAGGTTGTTGCAAATTACTGATCTGATATCATTTGGTCGGTGAGATTACACTTCATGTCATTGTTCACAGAAACACATTTTACATTAGGGGAACAAATAAAAATAAAACAAACTTCAGCAACAGTAACATTTTGAGTCCGAATCATAACCATATCTACAGTTCGTTCACGGGAGGTCTGTTGAGGTATTCTGGAAAATTTAAGCGGGTTACATCATCTTCTCGGATAATTGGAATCCAATATCTTATAGTGCTGATCAGTCAGATAGTATTGGAGACATATTGGAACTGAAACTGGAATAGCGACTAAACAAGTAATTATAATGTCCTGAACACTTTTACATTTCCTAAACAAAAGTCAATTATATTTATGAGCTTCTTTGAAATATACTCCCAAATGTTACCTAGGGGCAATGGAACACGGGGAGCAATAGAGCGGGAAGCTCTGTTCATTATAATAAATTCAAAATAGAAAAACCACAGAATAAGATGAAAAATGAACAGGTCAGGAAAAAATATTTCATCTGGAGTTTACAATTCATCACTGGTTTGGAATCTGGGCTCATCTTAATCCTCCTCCTTGAGGGTGGGTGTGTTGTCATCTCTTAAGTCATCTGGGTGGTCCCTGAAGTCATCTGGGCGGTCTCTGAAGCCATCTCGTTCTCCAATCAACAGATTCGGTGCGCGCTTTACTCTGGAAGCATGTATCCACGATGGATTGCCTTCAACCAAGATAGCTGCGCGAATCACAACACCTTCATCAAGACCACATCACCTGATTTAAACGGGTGCGTCGGAGCACTAGAAAATAAAGAAAAAAACAAAGAAACATCACCACAGATGCCATTCAATTTTTCAATCAGTTTTACTACATAAACTTCCTGGATAAATTCCAGGTCACCTGTAATTAATATCCCTGTCTTAACTGCCCAAAGCGTAGGAAATGGTTTACCCATTAAAATTTCGAAAGGAGACAACTTGGATGTAGAATTGGGGCCATAAGAATCTCTGCTAATACAGCTGGTAAATAAATATCCCATTTACTGAAAGAACCTGCAGTAGCCTTCCTAAGCTTCTCTTTTATTGTGCGGTTCGTTCGCTCTACAACACCTGAACTCTGGGGATATGAAACTTCTATTCAATAAACATCAATTACACAATCTGCTGTAATAGAAATAAAAGCTGGCCCTTTATCTGAATCTATCCTAACAGGACAACCTCATTTAGGAATAATAATTTTAGCAAGTTTTCAAATCTTCTTTTTAAACATATATACATTTGGGCAATAAACATAGTGGCTAAGACTTTTATGAGCCATAACATTACTATAACTATCCCCTCTTTAATAAAGACCCAAAGGTCTAAAAACAATACTTGAAAAAAAAAAAAAAAATCTTTAAAAAAATGAATCGGGAGAAAACAAAAAATTAAAACCGAAATAATAACATTCTCAGGGAAAAGTATGAACGCAGGAAAGAAACAAAAGAAACGGAGAAAAGAATAGCAACTTATACACATATATGAGATCCCTTAAACAACATGAAAAGAACTCACAATCATTCCATTCAAACAACTAAAACATAAGGAAGATAATAATCCACAAATTAAATTAATGTAAAGTCAGCTCACCATTCTCATTTATAAACTATCTACCGCCAAATTCTACCAAAACCAATTACATTAAAATCATACCTGGAAACAATGAACTAACAGCTTAAACCTTAAACAAAACACAAGTACGGGTCAAAGAAAAGAATAAGCTAAATAAACAAAACACGGTAACGAACTAAATTCTAAACAGAATCTGGGAATTGAAGATCTATATACATTATACACAAACACAACCATAACAGCTCTAATTGGTAGAGAATCAAATCGGACTGGGGAGAGATTTACACCTATATTTAATATTAATTACTTGGGTATTAATTTAACCTGTAATCTTAATACAGTAAATAAAAGGAATATACTATGGGTAGGACCGGAATATATTTACCTTCTAAGACCATGATGGATTTAAAATAACCTCATACTCTGTGAGGTATCGGATAGTTCATATTCTATTCTTTAGCATTTATAAAACATGATTAGATGTTAATTAAACATTCTCCGTGTCCAATATAATAAAGTTGGGGCCTCAACAGCCATCGTACAAGCTGCAGAGATGCATTCTCTGAACAGTGATTGCCAATGACTTAGAGAGAAAAAAAAATAAGTGACTAGTTTCAAGGTGTCTCTGTGATATTGTGATAAAACTGTCATCATGATTTTACAATGTTCTCTTATAATACAAATGAAAAGATTTATCATAATTCACAAAGCTCAGAGCAGGGGCAGAGATAAATGTTATTACAATTATTTAAACATTCTTTGTCATTTTCAGTGTCCATAGAATGATGTTTGGACAGTCTTTAATGGTGCATTTTGGAGCATTTGGTCCCAGTGGGAGCTGGCTGGGATTCATTGTTGGTAAAAGTTCATGAAGCCGACCAATTCAGCTTTATTACAGGGTGTTTGAAATGTCTTTATCTCTGGCAGGGCTGACCAGATATTCACCCTTAGATATTATACAACCAAGATATTGAACTGAGTCTTTGCAATATTGTATTTTCTGGAAACTTTTGATGCAGCACAATTGAGGAGAGAGAAACATTTTACATACCTCCATGCTCTGAATACACAATAATCACATTAACATATTTGATAATTAACATATTTCACATAATCTTAGAACCATGTGGCTGAACCCATTATTATTTTAACACTTCACAGAGAGCCATAGAGTCTGTCACTGGCAAGTCCACCAAGTCTCTATGTCAAACAGTGACACACAAATTGGGACTTTTCAAAAAAAAAAATAAAACCTAACAATTACCAAATGATACTTTCGAGGATCAGCGAAAATAGAGCCATAAATTAGAGGGTTACCGAAATCGAAAGATACTTTTGAGGGTTAGCGGAAACGAATAATACTTTTGAGAGTTAGCGAATGACACATTCAAGGGTTAGAGATCGGCTCGTAAATTCGATAATTCACAAACCGCGACAATGAACGTTCTGTAATTATCGAAAGTCCGCAAAGTTCGAAAGTCCGAGAAATCCTTCAGTAAAAGTTTGAAAGTTCGAATTTGGACCCATTTAAGTCAATGGGAGAGTGATAGTTTGAATAGGCTAGGTTTATTACAGCTAAACTAACAATGGTAATTTACTGTAAATGGCTGTGGCACCTGGGAAATGGTCTGGGGAACATGGCACTATCACCAAACCTTGTTAAAACACTTCCTAAACACTAGCGGGCAATTGTCGGGTTTTGCACAACACTAGCAAGCAATTGTTGGGTTTTGCGCAAGCTACATTACAGGGTTTTAGCCAATTAGAGGGTTACCAAACGATACTTTCGAGGTTCAGCGAAAATAGTCATAAATTCGAGGGTTACCGAAATCGAACGATACTTTTGAGGGTTAACGAAAACAAACAATACTTTCAAGAGTTAGCGAATGACACATTTAAGGGTTAGAGATCGGCTTGTAAATTCGATAATTCTCGAAAACCGCGTCAACGAACGTTCAATAACTATGGAAAGTTCGAAAGTCCGAGAAATCCTTCAGTAAAAGTTTGAAAGTTCGAATTTGGACCCATTTAAGTCAATGGGAGAGTGATAGTTTGAAAAGGCAGGGTTTATTACAGCTAAACTAACAATGGTAATTTACTGTAAATGGCTGTGGCACCTGGGAAATGGTCTGGGGAACATGGCACTATCACCAAAACTTGTTAAAACGCTTCCTAAACACTAGCAGGCAATTGTCGGGTTTTGCACAAGCTACATTAGAGGGTTACGGCCAATTAGAGGGTTACCAAATGATAATTTCGAGGGTCAGCGAAAATAAAGCCATAAATTTGGGGGTTACCAAAATCGAACGATAGTTTTGAGGGTTAGCGAAAACTAATAATTCTTCTGAGAGTTAGCGAATGACACATTCAAGGGTTAGAGATCTGCTCGTAAATACGATATTTCTCGAAAACCGCGTCAACGAATGTTTGATAATTATCTAAAGCCCGGAAAGTTTGAAAGTCTGAGAAATCTTTCAGTAAAAGTTTGAAAGTTCGAATTTGAACCCATTCAAGTCAATAGGAGAGTGATAGTTTGAAAAGGCTGGGTTTATTACAGCTAAACTAACAATGATAACTTACTGTAAATGGCTGTGGTACCTGGGAAATGGTCTGGGGAACATGGCACTATCACCAAAACTTGTTAAAACACTTCCTAAACACTAGCGGGCAATTGTCGGGTTTTGCGCAACACTAGCAAGCAATTGTTGGGTTTTGCGCAAGCTACATTACAGGGTTTTAGCCAATTAGAGGGTTACCGAACGATACTTTCGAGGGGCAGCGAAAATAGAGCCATAAATTAGAGTGTTACCGAAATCGAACGATACTTTTGAGGGTTAACGAAAACGAACAATACTTTCAAGAGTTAGCGAATGACACATTTAAGGGTTAGAGATTTGCTTGTAAATTCGATAATTCTCGACAACCGCGTCAACGAACGTTCAATAATTATGGAAAGTTCGAAAGTCTGAGAAATCCTTCAGTAAAAGTTTGAAAGTTCAAATTTGGACCCATTTAAGTCAATGGGAGAGTGATAATTTAAAAAAGCTGGGTTTATTACAGCTAAACAACAATGGTAACTTACTGTAAATGACTGTGGAACCTGGAAAATGGTCTGGGGAAGATTTCACTATCACCAAAACTTGATAAACGCTTCCTAAACACTAGCGGGCAATTGTCGGGTGTTGCACAAGCTACATTAGAGGGTTATGGCCAATTCGAGGGTTACCAAATGATACTTTCGAGGGTCAGCGAAAATAGAGCCATAAATTCGGGGGTTACCAAAATAGAACGATAGTTTTGAGGGTTAGCGAAAACGAACAATACTTTCGAGAGTTAGCGAATGACACATTCAAGGGTTAGAGATCGGCTCGTAAATTCGATAATTCACAAACCGCAACAATGAACATTCTGTAATTATCGAAAGTCCGCAAAGTTCGAAAGTCCGCAAAGTTCGAAAGTCCGAGAAATCCTTCAGTAAAAGTTTGAAAGTTCGAATTTGGACCTTATCAAGTCAATGGGACAGTGATAGTTTGAAAAGGCAGGGTTTATTACAGCTAAACTAACAATGGTAACTTACTGTTAATGACCGTGGCACCTGGAAAATGGTCTGGGGAACATGGCACTATCACCAAAACTTGTTAAAACACTTCATAAACACTAGCGGGCAATTGTCTGGTTTTGCGCAAGCTACATTAGAAGGTTACGGCCAATTAGAGGGTTATTGAACTATACTTTCGAGTCGCGAAAATAGAGCCATAAATTAGAGGGTTACCGAAATCGAACGATACTTTTGAGGTTAGCAAAGAACATAATACTTTCGAGAGTTAGTGCAATGACACATCAGGGTTAGAGATCGGCTCGTAATTCGATAATTCTGAAAAACGTGTCAACAACGTTCAATAATTGATAACCGGAAAGTTTCGAAAGTCCGAAAAATCCTTCAGTAAAAGTTGAAAGTTCGAATTTGGACCCATTCAAGTCAATGGAAGTGATAGTTTAAAAGGCTAGGGTTTACAGCTAACTAACAATGGTACTTACTGTAAATGCGTGGACTGGAAATGGTCTGGGGAACATGGCACTATCACCAAAACTTGTTAAAACGCTTCCTAAACACTAGCGGGCAATTGTCGGTTTTGCGAAGCTACTTAGAGGTTTTACGGCCAATTAGAGGGTTACCAAATGATACTTTCGAGGGTCAGCGAAAATAGAGCCATAAATTCGAGGGTTACCGAAATCGAAAACGATACTTTTGAGGTGAGCGAATGACACATTCAAGGGTTAGAGATCGGCTCGTAAATTCGATAATTCTCGAAAACCGCGTCAACGAACGTTCATAATTATCGAAAGCCGAAAGTTAAAAGCTGAGAAATCCTTCAGTAAAAGTTTGAAAGTTCGAATTTGGACCATTCAAGTCAATGGGAAGTGATAGTTTGAAAACAAACTAGTACACGGCAATTGTCGGGTTTTGCGCAAGCCCATACATTTTTAGAGGAGTTATGGCCAATTAGAGGGTTACCAAATGATACTTTCGAGGGTCAGCGAAAATAGAGCCATAAATTCGAGGGTTACCGAAATCGAACGATCTTTTGAGGGTAACGAAAAAAACAATACTTTCGAGAGTTAGCAAATACACTTTAAGGTTAGAGATCGGCTCGTAAATTCGATAATTCTGAAACCCGTCAAGAACGTTCAATAATATGAAAGTTCAAAGTCCGAGAAATCCTTCAGTAAAAGTTTGAAAGTTCGAATTTGGACCTTTCAAGTCAATGGGAGAGTGATAGTTTGAAAAGGCTAGGTTTTTACAGCTAAACTAACAATGTAACTTACTGTAAATGCCTGTGGCAACCTGGGAAATGGTCTGGAACATGGCACTATCACCAAAACTTGTTAAACACTTCCTAAACACTAGCGGGCAATTGTCGGTTTTGCGCAACAGCTACATTAGAGGTTACAGGCCAATTAGAGGGTTACCAAATGATACTTTCGAGGGTCAGGAAATAGACCATAAATTAGGGTTACCGAATCCGAACGATACTTTTGAGGGTTAGCGAAAACGAAGAATACTTTCGAGAGTTAGCGAATGACAAATTTAAGGGATAGAGATCGTCTCGTAAATTCGATAATTCTCGAAAACCGCGTCAACGAACGTTCAATAATTATGGAAAGTTCGAACGTCCGAGAAATCCTTCAGTAAAAGTTTGAAAGTTCGAATTTGGACCCATTCAAGTCATGGGGAGAGTGATAGTTTAAAAAGGCTGGTTTTATTACAGCTAAACTAACAATGGTAACTTACTGTAAATGGCCGTGGCACCTGGAAAATTGTCTGGGGAACATGGCACTATCACCAAAACTTGTTAAAACACTTCCTAAACACTAGCGGGAAATTGTCAGGTTTTTTTTGCAAGCTACATTAGAGGGTTACGGCCAATTCGAGGGTTACAGAAAGATACTTTCGAGGGTCAGCGAAAATAGAGCCATAAATTCGAGAGTTACTGAAATCAAATGATACTTTTGAGAGTTAGCGAAAAAGAATAATACTTTCGAGAGTTAGCGAATGACAAATTCAAGGGTTAGAGATCGGCTCGTAAATTCGATAATTCACAAACCGCGTCAATGAATGTTCTATAATAGTCGAAAGTCCGGAAAGTTCGAAAGTCCGAGAAATCCTTCAGTAAAAGTTTAAAAGTTCGAATTTGGACACATTCAAGTCAATGGGAGAGTGATAGTTTGAAAAGGCTGGGTTTATTACAGCTAAACTAACAATGGTAACTTACTGTAAATGGCTTTGGAACCTGGAAAATGGTCTGGGGAACATGGCACTATCACTAAAACTTGTTAAAACGCTTCCGAAACACTAGCGGGCAATTGTCAGGTTTTGCGCAACACTAGCAAGCAATTGTCGGGTTTTGCGCAAGCTACATTACAGGGTTTTAGCCAATTAGAGGGTTACCGAACGATACTTTCGAGGTTCAGCGAAAATAGTCATAAATTCGAGGGTTACCGAAATCGAACGATACTTTTGAGGGTTAACGAAAACGAACAATACTTTCAAGAGTTAACGAATGACACATTTAAGGGTTAGAGATCGGCTTGTAAATTCGATAATTCTCGAAAACCGCGTCAACGAACGTTCAATAACTATGGAAAGTTCGAAAGTCTGAGAAATCCTTCAGTAAAAGTTTGAAAGTTCGAATTTGGACCCATTCAAGTCAATGGGAGAGTGATAGTTTGAAAAGGCTGGGTTTATTACAGCTAAACTAACAATGGTAACTTACTGTAAATGGCTGTGGAACCTGGAAAATGGTCTGGGGATTGGCCCTATCAACCAAAACTTATTAAAACGCTTCCTAAACACTAGACGGGCAATTGTCGGGTTTTGCGCAAGCTACATTAGAGGGTACGGCCAATTAGAGGGTTACCAAATTATACTTTCGAGGGTCAGCGAAATAGAGCCATAAATTCGAGGGTTAGCGAAAACGAACAATCTTTCGAGAGTTAGCGAATGACACATTCAAGGGTTAGAGGATCGGCTCGTAAATTCGTAGTTCACAAACCGCTCAATGAACGTTCTATAATTATCGAAAGTCCGGAAAGTTCGAAATCCGAGAAACCTTCAGTAAAAGTTTGAAAGTTCTAATTTGGAGCCATTCAAGTCAATGGGAGAGTGATAGTTTGAAAAGGCTAGGTTTATTACAGCAAACTACAATGGTAACTTACTGTAAATGGCTGTGGTGCCTGGGAAATGGTCTGGGGAACATGGCACTATCACCAAAACTTGTTAAAACACTTCCTAAACACTAGCGGGCAATTGTCGGGTTTTGCGCAACACTAGCAAGCAATTGTCTGGTTTGCGAAGCTACATTAGAGGGTACGGCCAATTAGAGGGTTACCGATATACTTTCGAGGGTCAGCAAAAATAGAGCCCTAAATTCGAGGGTTACCGAAATCAAACGATACTTTGAGGGTTAACGAAAACGAACAATACTTTTGAGAGTTAGCGAATGACACATTTAAGGGTTAGAGATCAGCTTGTAAATTCGATAATTCTCGAAAACCGCGTCAAACGAACGTTTTAATAACTATGAAAGTTCAAAGTTCGAGAAATCCTTCAGTAAAAGTTTGAAAGTTCGAATTTGGACCCATTCAAGTCAATGGAGAGTGATAGTTTGAAAAGTCTAGGTTTATTACAGCTAAACTAACAATGGTAACTTACTGTAAATGGCTGTGGAACCTGGAAAATGGTCTGGGGACATGGCACTATCACCAAAACTTGTTAAAACACTTCCTAAACACTAGCGGGCAATTGTCAGGTCTTGAGCGCAGCTACATTAGAGGTTACGGCCAATTAAAGGTTACCGAACGATACTTTCGAGGGTCACCGAAAATAGAGCCATAATTCGAGGGTTACCGAAATCGAACGATTCTTTTGAGGGTTAACAAAATGAACAATACTTTCAAGATTAGCGAATGACACATTTAAGGGTTAGAGATCGGCTCGTAAATTCGATAATTCTCGAAAACCGCATCAATGAACGTTCAATATTATGGAAAGTTCGAACGTCCAGAAAATCCTTCAGTAAAAGTTTGAAAGTTCGAATTTGGACCCATTAAAGTCAATGGGAGAGTGATAGTTTGAAAAGGCTATGTTTATTACAGCTAAACTAACAATGATAACTTACTGTAAATGGCTGTGGAACCTGGAAAATGGTCTGGGGATCATGGCACTATCACCAAAACTTGTTAAAACACTTCCTAAACCACTACGGAGCAATTGTCGGTTTTGCGCAAGCTACATTAGAGGGTTACGGCCAATTTGAGGGTTACCAAATGATACTTTCGAGGGTCAGCGAAAATAGAGCCATAAATTCGAGGGTTAGCGAAATCGAACGATACTTTTGAGGGTTAACGAAAACGAACAATACTTTCGAGAGTTAGCAAATGACCATTTAAGGGTTAGAGATTGGCTCGTAAATTTGATAATTCTCGAAAACCGCGTCAACGACCGTTCAATAATTGTGGAAAGTTCGAAAGTCCAAGAAATCCTTCAGTAAAGAGTTTGAAATTTCGAATTTGGACCCTTCAAGTCAATGGAGAGTGATAGTTTGAAAGGCTATGTTTATTACAGCTAAACTAACATGGTAACTTACTGTAAATGGCTGGTACTGGGAAAAGTCCTGGGGAATATGACACTAATACTATCACACCAAAACTTGTTAAAACACTTCCTAACACTAGCGGCAATTGTCGGGTTTTGCGCAAGCTACATTAGAGGGTTACGGCCAATTAGAGGGTTACCAAGATACTTTCGAGGGTCAGCGAAAATAGAGCCATAAATTCGAGGGTTAGAGCGAAAATAACAATACTTTCGAGAGTTAGCGAATGACACATTCAAGGTTAGAGATCGGCTCGTAAATTCGATTTCCAACCGCGTCAAGAACGTTCTATAATTATGAAGTCCGGAAAGTTCGAAAGTCCGAGAAATCCTTCAGTAAAAGTTTGAAAGTTCTAATTTGGACATTCAAGTCAATGGGAGAGTGATAGTTTGAAAAGCTGGTTTATTACAGCTAAACTAACAATGGTAACTTACTGTAAATGGCTGTGGCACCTGGAAATGGTCTGGGGAACATGCACTATCACCAAAACTTGTTAAAACACTTCCTAAACACTACCGGGCATTGTCGGTTTGCGCAAATGCTTGTGGTTTTGCGCAAGCTCATTAGGGGTACGGCCAATTAGAGGGTTACCAACGATCTTTCGAGGGTCGCAAAAAATAGAGCCTAAATTCGAGGGTTACCGAAATCAAACGATACTTTTGAGGTTACGAAAACGAACAATACTTTGAGAGTTAGCGAATGACACATTTAAGGGTTAGAGATCGCTGTAATTCGATAATTCTCGAAAACCGCGTCAACGAACTTTAATAATTATGGAAGTTCAAAGTCCGAGAAATCCTTCAGTAAAAGTTTGAAAGTTCGAATTTGGACCCATTCATAGTCAATGGAGAGTGATAGTTTTGAAAAGGCTAGGTTTATTACAGCTAAACTAACAATGGTAACTTACTGTAAATGGCTGTGGAACCTGGAAAATGGTCTGGGGAACATGGCACTATCACCAAAACTTGTTAAAACACTTCCTAACACTAGCGGTGCAATTGTTGGGTTTTGCGCAGCTACATTAGAGGTTTACGGCCAATTAGAGGGTTACCGAAGATACTTTCGAGGTCAGCGAAAATAGAGCCATAATTCGGGGTCCGAAATCGAACAATACTTTTGAGGGTTAGCAAAAAACACAATACTTTCGAGAGTTAGCAATGACACATTAAAGGGTTAGAGATCGGCTCGTAAATTCGATAATTCTCAAAAACCAGCGTCAACGAAGTTCGATTAATTATCGAAACCGAAGTTTGAAAGTCGAAAAATCTTTCAGTAAAAGTTTGAAAGTTCAATTTGGACCCATTAAGTCAATGGGAGAGTGATATTTGAAAAGGCTGGTTTATTACAGCTAAACTACAAGTAACTTACTGTAAATGGCTGTGGCCTGGGAAATGGTCTGGGGAACTGGCACTACTCACCAAAACTTGTTAAAACACTTCCTACGAGGGTACGAACGATACTTTCGAGGTCAGCTGAAAATAGAGCCATAAATAAAGGGTTACCGAATCGAACGATACTTTTGAGGGTAGAGAAAAAGCCAAAAATTCGAGTACAGAAATCGAACGTACTTTGAGGTTGCGAATACACATTCAAGGGTTGAGATCCGTCATAAATTCATAATTCGTCAAAACCGCGTCAACGAACGTTCATAATTATGAAAGTTGAAAGTCGAGAATCCTTCGTAAAAGTTTGAAAGTTGAATTTGGACCCATTCAAGTCAATGGGAGAGGTATTTTGAAAAGGCTGGGTTTATTACAGCTAAACTAACAATGGTAACTTACTGTATTTTTGGACTTTTCAGCACATTTGATAATTTTTTTCCCAGATGCCTAGTAATTTGAAAATTGAGATTAGTGCGATAAGAATTTCTAGGAATTTTTTAAAACGGAAATTCTCGAATATTCATTAACTATCAAAAAATTTCCGGGATTCGGAAAAATCCGAAAATCAGAAATCCTTAAATCCGATTAGGTGAATCTATATTCTGCTTTTTCTCCTTCCTTTTCCCGGTGTCTGTCTAATTCTCCCCCAGATTCTTCTGTTTATTCTTGTTTAATTAACCCTGGCCCATGCCCAGGTAAAAAAAAGTCTACAAACACCCCACCCTGGCACCTATGCTACACTGTAAGAAACTCGGTTGGTTTACTTCCTCCCGGTCTTCTCCCCATGCCACCCCCCCTCTTGGTTTCCCCAGAGTTTTGTACGTTTTATTGGTTGTCACGCTTGGGACATGGTTATACAATCTGACCTACCCAACATATAGCAGATGAAAGTTACAGCTCTGCATCCCGTGTCATGTTTGTCTCCACTTTTAAATGTTTAGTTCTGACTTTTCGACAAGGTGTAATCAGTCTTCTGACATTAATGGGATGTAAAAACCACTCAACCACTCACCGCCACTAACCGTGGATATAATGAGATGTTTTGTTCTTTCCGCTGGAACAAGACCAGGGGAAAAATTTTCAAATGTTTTCTCAAACGGCACTCTATATGTCTATGGGAAATAAGAGACGGAATTTTAGTAAGATTTGAAAGTTTTTTTCTTTTTCAAAAATGTGAAAAAAACCCAATGAATGTCATGGTACTTCGGGTTGGTTCAGATCCTTTTCTGCATCACTACTTATATTCCAATTCAATATGAATATCTGTAAAACCATCAATATTTCAAGGTTCAAAAAGTTCAAAGAGTTCGAAAAGGTTTCAAAAGTCTGCAGAAACATCCAGTTTGACATAGGAACTCGGTTGGATATACCCACACCCATCCCTAACCAAGTTACCCGTACAACATTCCTTCCTACATCATGAAACTTCGCCCATTCCTATAACATGACATTGGTCCAGCAGGGAACGCACGGAAACATTGCAACCTATAAAAAGGTTTCACAATATTGTTATTATATGACTTGGTTATTATACGTTATATATGGTTATTATAGGGTTTTTTATATACTAAAAGTTTATTATATGACGAGGTTATTATATGATCTGGGTTATTAAATATGGTGTATTCTATGACTATTTTATTTATGACTAGGTTGTTATATAATGGTTATTACATACTAGGTTATTATAATGGTTATTATATGACTAGGTTATATTGGTTAATCTGACTAGGTTTTAATATGGTTATGATATGGTTATTATGATATGGTTTATTTTATATGGTTATTTATATTAACTAGTAATTATATGCTAGGATATTATATGGTTATTATATTAACTAGGTTATTATATGGTATTTATATTACGCGGTTATTATATGACTGGTTACTATATGGTTATTATATTTCTAGGTTTTTAAACTGATGTGTTTATTATAAAATAACGTATTGATATTTATATGGTATTATATGGTTTCTTATATTACAGGTTAGTTTAGTTGTTATATGTGGTTCTATGACTGGTTTTTTATGACTGGATTATATGGCTATATTACTAGGTTCCTTATATGGCTATTATATGACTAGGTTATTATATGTGGTGTTATAAGATATGAAGGTTATTATGCGCTATATACTATGATTTTATATGTGTTATTAAGCTAGGGTTTTATATGGTTTTATAAGTTATTAATATGACTAGTTATTATACTGGTACTCTGGCTTTATTATTACGCCACTAGGTTATTATATGGTGATATATTGATGGCTAGTTAATATATATTGTTATTTATAGTTTATTATATTACTCCAGTTATTAATATCCTAGTTATTATAGACTAGGTTTAATATGGGTTTACTCGACTTGGTCTATATGACTAGGTTATTTAATACTAGGTTATTTATGGTATATATGCACATAGGTTATTATATCGTATTTAGGTGTTACTGGTTTATATATTGTACTATATGAACTAGGTTATTAATGGTTATTATATAACTGACGTTAATTATTGGCTTAATTATATGACTACTCAGGTGGTATTAATTATTTCTTATAGTTTTACTTATCTTCTGTGTTGGCCTCTAGTGTGGTAGGTTATCATATTTGGTTTTTTGTTATTCTTAGCTTACCGTTGAGAATGGTATTTAGGTTTATTTATATACTAGTTTGTTATTATAGTTATTATTATAGGTATTATATTATATGTGCTCAGGTTATTATATGGTTATTATATGACTATGTTATTATTGACTGTTACATTATATGGTTATTATTGACTTATGTTATTAATGACTAGGTTTGTTTTTTTTTTTGTTTTATGGTTATGTACATGACATGGTCTTATATGTTATTATATGCTCGGGTATTTATATGGTTGTTATTATATGATAGGTTATTTTATATGACTAGTTTTAATTTATGGTTATTATATTATAGTTTTTATATGGTTATTATATTACGAGTTATTATCTGGTTATTTTATACTAGGTTAAATTATATGGTTTGAATAACTAGTTATTATATGATTATTATAGGTATTATTTACTATGTTATATATGACTAGGTTTACTATATGGTTTTTATGACTAGCTTATTATATGGCTAATTTGGTTATTAATTATTTGGTTTATTTTATGGTTATATATTAACTATATTACTAGGTTAATTATATGGTTATTATATGACGTTATTATCTGGGTTAGTCTCGACTTGGTTATTATATGCCTCGGTTCTTAAGGCCGCGTTTTTCTTATACGGTTATTCTATGACTAGGGTTTTATATCCTATGTTGTTATCTGGTTATTACATGACATGGTTAATTATCTGGGGTTATTATATGACAGGTTATTACTGACAGGTAGGTTTTTATATGGGTAGGATATGTTCTTATTAATGGTTATTAGATGACTAGATCTTAATATGGTTCTCTATAAACTAGGTAATTATATGGTTCATTATATTACTAGGTTTTATATGGTTTTTATATGATAGTTATTATATTGTTCATTATAGCTAGGTTACTATATGGTTTCTGATATGGTTTATTAGAATGATCATTAGATGTTATTATATGGTTCTTATTAACTAGGTTATTAAATGATTATTATAAGTTTATAATATTGCTAGGGTTTATTATATAACTAGGTTACTATATGTTTTTATATACTATTTTATTATCATGGCTATTATATGGTTATTATAATGGTTTATTAAATGACGAGGTTATTATATGGTTTTATTATATGACTAGGTTATATATGGTTATTAATATAGTTATTAATATGACTAGGTTATTATATCTGGTTAATATATGAACTAGGTTATTATAATGGTTTATTATATGACTAGGTTATTATATGGTTATATATTACTAGATTATTATAATGGTTTTTATGACTATACTCGGCTATTATATGGTTATATGGACTAAGTTATATATTTTATTATATTACAGCTATTATTCAACAGGTTATTATAATTGTTGTTATATTACTAGATTTTTATCTGGTTAATTATATTACTAGGTTATTATATGGTTATTATATTACTGGTTATTGTTATGGTTATTATCTACTAGGGGTTATTATTAACTAGGTTATTTTATATGGTTATTATATTCCTACGGTTCTTGATATGGTTCTGAATCTGGTTCTTCTGTATGGTTATTATTTAGCTTTATTATCAACTAGGTTATTATCTGATTATTATACGTTCTTCTATTACTGGTTATTATATGACTAAGGTTACTATATGGTTATTATATGACTCGGTTATTATATGGCTACTATATGTTTATTATAATAAATGGTATTATATGACTAGGTTAGTATATATTTAATATTGACTAGGTTTTTATACGTTATTATATGGGTTATAATATGGATATTATTATTGGTTATTATTATATGGTTATTATATGACGAGTTATTATATGTTATTAATGACTCGGTTATTAAGAGGTTTTTATAGTCTAGCTATTATATCACTAGGTCTTATATGGTTATTATATTCACTAGTTATAATGTGTTATTACTTACTATATTATTATATGGTTATTAGATAAATAGTTATTATATGGTTATTATATTACTAGGTATTATATGGTTATAATATAACTTAGTTTATTTATATTATTATTATAAGGTTATTATATTACTATTTTTATATGACTAGTTACTATATGGTTATTATATTGACTTAGGTTGATTATATAGTTATTATAACCACTAGGTTATTATATGACTAGGTTTATATTGGTTTTATCTGGTTAATTATATGACTAGGTTTATTATATGTTGATGATAATGGTTATTATTATATGGGTTGTTATTATTAATATGGTTATTATATGGACTATAGGTTATTAATGGTTATTATAGGTTATTATATTGTTATTATATGGTTTATTATTAATATGGTTATTATATGATTAGGTTCTTCTATGCCTAGGTTCTTTATGGGTTCTTTCTGCCTAGATTCTTATATGGTTCTTACTATCCTCGGTCTTCTAAATGGTTCTATACTAGGTTATTATATGGTGATTAGATTATCCAGCTATTATTGACTATGTTATTATAATGGTTATTAAATTAACTACTCTTATGGTGAGGTTAAAATAGTTTTATTTTACTAGATTATATATTGTTAATTATATTACTGTAAACTAGGTTATTACTATGGTTATTATAATATGACTAGGTTATTCTATTGGTTATACATTACTACTACTGGTTATTATATGTTTATTCTATGACTAGGTTATTATATGGTTATTATATGACTAGTTATTATATGGTTATTATCTTACTAGGATTTAAATATATGGTTATGATTGTTATTATTATTGGTTATTATCATATGGTTTATGAATGACTAGTTTTATATGACAGGATATATTGATTATTAAATAACTAGGTTTATTATATGGGTTATTATGTTACTAGGTAATTATTGACTTGTTTTATAGGTTCTTATATTACTGGTTATTATATGGTTATTATATGACTAGGTTATTAATATGGTTATTATATGACTAATTTTATATGGTTTATTATAAACTATGCATTTTTATATGGTTTATATGCCTAGGTTTAATATGGCTATATGACTAGTTATTTTATGGTTTTTATATTACTGATGCTATATATCACTAGGTTAGTATATGGTTATTAATTACCTAGGTTATATATGGTTTATTATATTACTAGATTATTATATGGTTATTATATAACTAGTTTATTAATGATTATTATAGGGTTATATATTACTAGTTATTATATGATAGGTTACTATATTGTTATTATATGAGTAGGTTATTATATGGTTATTATATGGTTCTTTATATGACTAGGTGTTATATATGGGTTATTATAATGACTAGGTTATTATATAGTTATTATATGACTAGGTTATATATGGTTATGATATGGTTATTATTATAGGTGTTATTAATTGACAGATTATTATATTGTTATTATAAGACTGCTATTATATGGTTATCTGACTAGTTATCATCTGGCTATATGACTCTAGGTTATTATTGGTTATTATATTACTAGGCTATTTCTACTAGGTTATTATTGGTTTATTATATTACTACTTTATAATGTGGTTATTATTTAGCTAGATTATTATATGGTTATAGATACTAGGTTTAGTATATGGTTATTATATTACTAGGTTATCATATGGGTTATTATATAACTAGGTTTTATAGATTATAGAAGGTTATTATATTAACAGTATTATATGACTAGGTTACTATATGGTTTTTCTTATATGACTAGGTTAATATGGCTAGTACAATGGTTATTATCTTACTTGGTTATTTTATGGTTATTATAGTACCCTTAGGTTATTATATGTTATGTAATATGACTAGGTTATTATATGGTTATTATTTACTAGGTTAAAAATAATATGGTTATTATATTACTAGATTATTATAATGGTTTTATTAATATGATAGGTTTATTATATGGGTAATATGACTAGGTTTTATATGGTTATATTACTAGTGTATTATATGTTATTATATTACTAGCTATTACATCACTAGGTTTTTTATACGGTTTTTATATTACAGGTTTTATAATATGGTTATTATAGTACTATATTAGTATATGGTTATTATATAACTAGGTTTATTATAGTGGATATTATTATTACTATGTTATATATTTTATTATATCACTAGGATTTAATATGATTATTAATAAGGTTATTTATTTACTGGTTATTATAAGACTGGTTACTAGATGGTTATTATATGACTAGGTTATTATAAATGCTATTATAAAAATGGTTATTTATTATGTGGTTATTTTAGGTTAATTATATTACTTGGCGATCAATGCTTACTATCATTACTATGTTATTATATAGTTTAATGACTAGGTTATTATATGGTTTATGATATAAATATTATTAATAGGTTCTTATTATGTGGGAGTTTGTTCTGGTTAATGATATGGGTATTATTATCTGGTTAGTTCTTCTTCTCTGGTTCTTCGTCTGCCTCGCTTCTTCTCCTCTTTCTCTCTTCCTCGGTTTCTTCTTGGTTCTTCTCTCCTCTCGGTCCTTCTCGGTTTCCCCTTCCTCGGTTCTTCCCTGGTCCTTCTCCGTCCCGGCTCTTCTCTCCCTCGGGTTCTTTCATCTGGTTATTCTCTTCCTCGGTGGTCTCCTCTGGTTCTTCTTTTCCCTCGCTTCTTCTGGTTCTTCCTCATCCCTCGGTTCTTCCTCGCTCCGGTTCTTCTCTCTCGGTCTTCTCTGGTTTCTCCTCTTCCTCGGTTTATCTCCTGGTTTCCTTCTCTGCCTCGGTTTCTCCTGTTCTTTCTGCCTCTGTTCTTTCTGGTCTTCTCTGCCTCGTTTCTTCTCTGGTTTCTTATATTACTTTGGTTATTCTCTGATTATTATATACACTAGTGGTTATTATATTGTTATTAATAATGGTTATTTAATATGACTAGGTTATTTATAGTTTATAATTACTTGTTATTATATGGTTCTTGATATGGTTATTATTATAATGGGTTATCCTTATTTTGTTTTATATGAATAGGTTATTATATGGTTATTATATGAACCTTGGTTATTATATGGTTTATGATATGGTTATTATTATATGGTTACTTAAAAAAAATAATGGTTTCTATGACTTGGTTATTATATGGTTATTATAATGACTTGGTTATTATATGGTGATGAAATAATGGTTATTATATCTGGTTCTTCTTCTCTGGTTCCTCTCTGCCGCGGTTTCTTCTCTGGTGCTTCTCTGCCTCGGTTCTTCTCCCTGGTTCTTCTCTGCCTCGGCTCTTCCTACACTGGTTCTTTTTCTTCTCTTCTTCCTGGTTCTTCTCATCCCTCGAGTTTCTTCTCTGGTTCTTCTTTCATTCGGTTCTCCTACTGGTTCTGTTCTTCTTTTCCTCTGCTTACTTCTCGGGTCTTCTCTCCCCTCGTTTCTTCTCTGGTTCTTCTCTTCTCCCTCCGTTCTTCTCTGGTTCTTCCTCTGCCTCGGTTATTCTCTGGTTCTTCCATTCCTTTGTTCTTCTCTGGTCTTCCCTTCCTCCTAGGTTCTTATCTCCCTCAGGTTCTTCTCATGTTCTTCCTCTTCACTCGGCTTATTATATGTTTATTATAGTTGCTAAGTTTAGACGAACGGTACATTCCAAAGGCGTGCCAAAATGAACGAACGCAGTTGTTTTATCATCTCGGCATTAATTGGATGTAAACCACTCACCGCCCACTAAATGTGTATATCCTGAGATTGTTTGGTTCTTGTCCGCATGGGAACAGACCAAATCAAATGTGTTCTTTCTGACAAACGGCCTCTATTGATTAGGTGAACTAATAGACGGAGTTTTAGTAGATTGAATACTGTTTTTGTTCTTTTCAAAAAAAAATGAATGAAAACAACCATGAATGTCACTGGAGCTCGGGTTGGTTCAGATCCTTTCTCAGTCATATGCGTATATTCCAAGTTCAATATTGAAAATCTGTAAAACCATCAAATATTTTCAAGTTCAAAAAAGCTTCAAAGAAAGTTCGAAATGGTTTCAAAAAAGTTCTGCAGGAAACACATCCAGTTTTTGAATAGGAACTCGGGTTGAATTAACCCCAACCCACCCTAACCCAGTTACCCGACAGAATTCCTGCCACATTCATGTAAAATCCCCATTACTCAAGTCATACATTTCCAGCAGGGAAAGTCACGGAAACATTGCCACCTATAAAAAAGGTTTCATATGTTTATTACTGCCTTGGTTACTTTAATTTAGGTATATTATTTGGTTCTTATATGACTTGTTATTAATGTGATAGTTTATATGACTAGTTATTATTACTAGGTTATTATCATGTTATTATAAGACTTGGTTATTTAATTGACATAAGGTTTATTATATGGTATCTATTACTTGTTATTATCTGACTAGGTTCTATTATATGACGTTATTATATGACTAGGTTATTATATAATTTATTATATGACCAGTTATTAAGGTTATTATCTACTAGGTATCTAGACAGGTTTATTGTTATTACTGTGGTTAGTATATTAATATGGTTATATAACTAGGTTATTATATGATACTGATGTTTTTTATGGTATGAGTTTATTATACATGGTTATTAATTATAGGTTATATTTTGGTATATATGGACAGAGTTAATTATGATCTTAGAGGTTCTTATCAGGTTATTCTATGACTAGGTTATCTATGGTTATTATGTGTGTTATTTTATTATTAATATGGTTATTATATGCTTTCGCTTATTATAATGATGGTTTATTATATGAGTATCTATTAATATGGTTTTTATATGTTTATGAATATGGTTTATTATATTGTTATTATAAGACAGGTTATTATATAGTCTTGATTTATTATTATAAGGTTATATATTACCTAGGTTCATTATATGACTATTACTATAATGGTTATTCTAGCTATTATTATCCGGTCTATTATATTACTGTTATTAATGATGGTTTTAATGCTTATTATATGACTGGGGTTATTAATTCTACGTTATATTGGTTATTATATGTTACTTGTGACGGTTTAGGTTTATTATGTATGATGTATCATTATTATACTATGGTCTTATTGACTAGTAGATTTATTGACTAGGTTATTATATGGTTATTATTTATCAGTTAATGTACTTAAGCAGCTTATATGGTATATGAGTTTTATTGGTATATGACTAGATTATTATAATGGTTATTATATGACTAGGTTCTCTCTGGTTTTTCCCTCCTCGGTTCTTCTCTGGTTCTTTCTTCCTCGGTCTTGCTCTGGTCCGTGCCTACGGTTTTCCTATGGTTCTTCTCTTCCTCGGCTCTTTCTCTCCCTCGGTTCTTCTCCTGGTTCTTCTCTTACCCGGTTCTCCTCTGGTTCTTCCCTTCCTCGCTTCTTCTTGGTCTCTCTACCTCGGATTCTGCTCTGCTTCTTTCTCCGTTCTTCTCTCCTCTGGTATCTCTGCCTCCGGTTCCTCTACTGGTTTTACTATGACTAGCTTATTATATGGCTATTATTGGGTTTATTCTAGTATTGGCTCTTCTATGGTTCCTCATCTTACTAGGTTATTATCTGGTTCCTATATGCCTAGTTCTTATCTGGTTCTTATATGTTATTTACTATGACTCCGGTTATTCTATGGTTATGATCTGGTTTCTTATATGGTTATTTCTTCTATGTTCTTCTCTTATTCGCTTCATTACTAATGGTATTATCTGCTAGGTTATTAATATGGTTCTTCATCTCGTTTCGGTTACTCCTGGGGCCTCAGTGGGTTATTCTCTGGTTATGGGAGTCTGGTTATTCTTATATGTGGGTGGTTATTATTAGTGGTTCTTATATGACTGGCTCGGGTGTCTTAATGAACTGAGCGTTAGGGTTATGGCGATGGGGAGTGGGCTATTATATTCAGGTTTTATTATATCCCTATTATATAGATTATTATCTGTTACTATAAGACTAGGCTATTATATGGTTATAAAGACTAGGTTTATTATATGGCTCTATGGACTCGGTTATATATGGTTTTATTATATTACTAGGCTTTTCAGGTCACTGGGTTAGTGGTATAGGGTGTGTGGTATATTATATTGCTAGGTTATTCTGTGTTGTATGCGTTACTAGTGATTATTTATGGTTGCCGGTATATAACTAGGTGGTAGTATAGAATGGTTTATTAATATTACTAGTATTATATGGTTATTATATAACTAGGTTTTATAATGATTATTATAAGTTTATATATTACTTAATGATTATATGACTAGTTCTATATGTTTATATATGACTTAGGGTATTATATGGTTTATATGCCTTGGTACTTGGTGATTATATGTTATTATATATTTAGGTTATTATATGGTTATTTATATGACTAGGTTATTAATGTTATTATCTGACTCGGTTCTTCTCTGTTCTTCTCTGCCTCTTTATTCTCTTTTTCTTCCTCTTCTCTGTTCTCCTTGTTTTATCTTCCTCGGCTCTTCTCTCCCTCCGTTTCTTCTCTGGTTCTTCCTCTTCTCGGTTCTCCTACTGGTTCTTCTCTCCCTCCTTCTTCTCCTGGTTCGTCTCTTCCGTCGCTTCTCTCTGGTTCCTTTCTCTTCCTCGGTTATTATATGGTTATAATAACTATGTTATTATATGATTATTAAAGGTTATTATATGACTAGGTTAAATATAATGGTATTATATTACTAGTTATTATATGGCTATTATAAATGGTTATTATCTTACTTGGCTATTATCTGGTTATTATATTACTAGGTTATATATGGTTATTATATGCTAGGTTATTATCTGGTTATTATATAGTTATATAATGATAGGTTTAATTATATGGTTATGATATGGATATTATTATATGGTTATTATTATTTGTATTATAGACTCACCAGGTTTCTTCATATGGTTATTATTGACTATGTTATTATTTGGTTATATATTATACGATTTATTATCTGGTTCTTAGAAGCCAGGTTTCTTATATGGCTATATGACTAGGTTATTATATGGTTTATATGACTAAGGTATTATAATGTTTTTTTATAATTACTAGGCTAATTATAATCACTAGGGTTATTATATGGTTGTTATATTATAGATTATTATCTGGTTATTATATAACTAGGTTTATTTATATGGTATTATTTACTAGGTTATTATATGGTTATATATGGTTCTTATGATCTGGGTTATTATATAGGTTACTTCTAATAACTAGGTTATTATATGTTATTATAAGGTTATTATAAGACTAGGTTATTAATAATGAACTAAGGTTCCTATGTTTATTATATGACTAGTTATTATAATGCTACGATGGTTATTATATGGTTATTATTGACTAGTTATTATATGGTTATTATATGACTAGGTTATTATACGGGGTTATTATCTTGGTTATGAGAAGGGATATTATTATAGGTATTAATTTATGGTTATTAATATGACTAGGTTATTATATGGTTTATTAATATGAGTAGGTTTATTATCTTACTATGTTATTATATGGTTATTATATATTACTAGGTTATATATGGTTTATTAATATTACTAGGCTATTATATCACTACACTAGTTATTATATGGTTAATTATCTACTAGGTTTATTATAATAGTTATTAATTTCTAGGTTCATTATATGGTTATTGATATAACTAGGGTTTATTAAGATTATTATAAGGTTATTATATTACTATGTTTTATTTGACTAGGTTACTATATGGTTATTATATGACTAGGTTATTATATAGCTATTATATTACTTGGCTATATATGGTTACTATATTACTTGGTTATTATATGTTATTAATATGACTAGGTTATTATATAACTAGGTTTTGTATGGCTAATTATATGGTTATTTTATTACTTGGCTATTATATGGTTAATACATTACTAGGTTCTTATATGGTTATTATATTACTCAGGTTATAATATGGTTATTATATCTAGATTATTTATGGTTATTATCCTAGATTATTATATGGTTATTATATTACTAGGTTATTATATGGTTATTATATCACTAGGTAATTATATGGTTAAATAACTAGGTTATTATATGTTATTATAGTACAGGCTAATTATAATCACTAGGATATTATATTTTATTATTACTAGGTTTATAATATGGTTATTATTTTACTAGGATTAATTATAGGTTATATAACTAGGTTCTTATAAAACTGTTATTATATTACTCGGTTATTATATGGTTATTAATATTAATAGGTTATTCTTATGGTTATTATCTGACTAGGTTATTATATTGGTATTATAAAACTAGTGATTATATGGTTATTATTAATTGTTATTATATGACTAGGTTATTATATTTATTATATACTAGGTTATATATGGTTCTTAAGGGTTATTATATGACTAGTTATTATATGGTTATTATATGCTTGTTTATTATCATGTTATGATATGGTTTTATTATATGGTTTTATTATATGGGTTATTATAGCTAGGTTATTATATGTTATTAATGAACTTGGTTATTATCTGGTTATGAATGATTTCTATTCTCTGGTTCTTATTCTATGTTCTTATCTGTTTTGGTTCTTATCATGGTTATTCTATGAACTGTGGTTCTTATATGGTTATGCTCTGGTCTTATATGCCTTTGGTTACATTCTCATGCCTCGGTTCTTCTCTGGTTCTTCTCTGCCTCGGTTCTTCTCTGGTTCTTATATGACCTCGTGCTATTATCTGGTTATTATATTATACGATTATTATATGGTATTATATCCCTAGGAGGTTATTATATGGTTATATAATACTAGGTTCTCATATATTATTATTTTCCCTAGATTCTTCTGGGTTATTTATACTATGTTATTATCTGGTTTTATTATATTACTAGGTTTATTATATGGTATTATATACTAGGTTATTATATGACTTAGGTTTATTCTCTGGTTTATAATTACTTGGTTATTTCTATGGTTAGTTACATTACTAGTTATTATTGGTTCTTATATAACTAGGTTATTATATGGTTATTATTTAACTAGGTTATTTATATGTTTTATTATATTTTCTCAGTTTAGCGAACGTAAATGTGAAAACAACCCCAATGAATGTCAATGGGAGCTTCGGTTGGTTCAGACCTTTTCTGCAGTCATATCGTAATATTCCAAGTTCAATATTGAATAATCTGTAAAACCATCAATATTCCAAGTTCAAAAAGCTTCTGCATGAAACATCCGAGTTTTTGAATAGAACTGTTTGGAATATTAACCCCAAACCCATCCCTAACCCAATTACCCGTACAGACATTCCTGCCACCTTCATTGAATATCGCCCATTACTAACAATCGACATTGTCCAGCCGGGAAAGTCAGCGGAAACATTGCAACCTATAAAAAAAGGTTGCAATGTGGTTATTATATGACTAGGTTATTATATGGTTATTATAATGATTACTAGGTTATACTATGGTTCTTATATACTCGCTTATATCATGGTTTTCTATCACTCTCTTATTATAGGGTTACTTATATTCCTCGTCTTATTTTTTATTCATATCACTAGGTCATTATATGGTTAAATAACTAGTTATTATATGGTTATTCGAGTCCTAGGCTATTATTATCACTAGGTTTATTAGCTGGTTAATTATATAACTAGGTTATCATATGGTTATGAATTTTCTAGATTATTATATGGTTATTATATAACTAAGGTTATTCTCCGGTTATTATATTACTAGGTTATTATATGGTTATTATATTACTAGGGTATTCTAATGTTATTATTGACTAGTTTTTATTCATATTGTTATTATATAACTATGTTTATTATATGGTTATTAGTATGGTTATATATTGACTAGGTTATTATATGGTTATTATTACTAGGTTATTATATGGTTATTATTAGGTTTATTATATGACTAGGTTTTATATGGTTAGTATATGACTTTGGTTATTATATGGTTATGATTGGTTTATATTATATGGTTATTTTATAATGGTTATTATATGAACTCGTTCTTATATGTTATTAATATGACTTGGGTTTATTATATGGTTATGATGGTTATATTATCTGGTTATTATTATATGGTTATTATATGTTTTGTTATTAATATGGTTATTATATGCACTTGGTTATTATATGGTATGAAATGTTATTATATGACTTGGTTATTATATGACTAGGTTATTAATGGTTATTATATGATAGGTTATTATAATGTTAATTATATGACTAGCTATTATATGGGTTATTTAGTATTAGATTAATTATATGGTTATTATATCACTAAGGTTATTATGGTATTATATTACTAGTTATAATTGATTATTATTTTACTAGATTATTATATGGTTATTATATAACTAAACTAGGTTATTAATATTGTTATTATATTACCTAAGGTTATTATATGGTTATTATATTCTAGGTTCTTAAATATACTATGTTATTCTATGGTTATTACATTACTGGTTATTCTATGGTTATTACATTACTAGGTTATTATTATGGTTATTATAGAACTCGGTTATTATAGGTATTTATATTACTAGGGGTATGATATGTTTATATATTTCGAAGTTAGCGAAACGTGAAAGTGAAAACCAAACCCAATGATGTCAATGGAGCTTCGGGTTGGTTTCAGATTCCTTTCTGCAGTCAATATCGATTATGTTCCAAGTTCCAATATTTGAATAATCTGTAAAACCATCAAATCTTTCAAGTTCAAAAAAAGCTTCTGCAAAACATCCATTTTGAATAGGAACTCTCGGGTTGGAATATTAACCCCAAACCCTCCCTAACCCAAGTTCCCCGTACAACTTCCTGCCACAGTCATGAAATCGCCCATTAACTACAATCATGACATTGTCCAGACCGGAAAGTCACGGAAACTCGCAACCTATAAAAAAAAAAAGGTTGCAATGTGGGTTATTAATATGACTAGGTTTTCTATGGTTATTCTATGACTAGTTAGTATAATGACTAGGTTATTATTGGTTTTATAGCTTGGTTTATTATATGACTAGGTTATTATATGTTATATATTATTGGATTTATATGCAGGTTATTATAGGTTATTATATACTTGGTGATTATAGACTAGGTATTATATGGTTAATTAGATTACTCTTGTTTATTATATGACTAGGTAATTATATGGTTATTATATGACTCTGGTTATTATGACTAGTTATTAATGGTTATTAGATGACTAGGTTATTATATGGTTATATATACTAGGTTATTATATGGTTATTAATATGACTAGGTTATTATATGATAGTTGGATAGGTTATACATGACAGGTTATTCTATGGTTATTATATTACATGTCATTATAATGAACTAGGTTGGTATTGGTTATTACATTACTCTCGGTTATTATATGGTTATTAGATGGTTATTATATGACTAGGGGTTATTATATTGGTTTATTATCTGACTTAGGTTTTTATATGTATGATATGGTTATTATATATGGTTTATTATATGATCGGTTATTATATGACGAGGAAGTATATGGGTTTATAATATAACTAGGTTATTATATGGTTTATTATAGGTAACTAGTTATATCTGATTATATAATGGTTATTATATTCTAGGTTATTAGATGAGCTAGGGTTACTATATGGTTATTATATGACTAGGTTATTTATGGCTATAATATGGTTATTTATATTACTTGGTTATTAATTGATTACTTATAAGGGGTATTTATGTTATAGGTTATTATATACTAGGTACTATATGGTTATATTATGACTAGCTTATTATAGGCTATATATGGTTATTATATTACTTGGGCTATATTGGGTGCTATAATTACTATGTTTATATTAATAAATGGTTATAATGACGAGGTTAGTATAATGGTTTTAAATGTATATTATATGACAGGTTATTCTGTGGTTATGATATGGTTTATTATTATATGGTTCTTTTATATGGTTATTATATTATTAGATTATTACTAATGGGTGTTATATGACTAGGTTATTAATGGTTTATTATATTAGTTTATTATATTACTCGGTTATTATCTGGTTTATGATATGGTTATTATTATATGTTATTATTATATGGTAGTATATGACTAGGGTTTATTATGGTTATTATATGACTAGGTTATTTATGGCTATTATATTACTTTACTATGTTATTATATCCACTATTATTTAGTTATTATATGGTTACTAAAGACTCGGGCCTATTTTAATATTGTTTATGACTAGGTTATTATATGGCTAGTATATAGTTATTATATTACTTGGGTTTTTTATGGTTATTATATGACAGGTTCTTTAATGGTTGGATCTTACTCGATTATTATCTGGGTTATTCATCATGACAGGTTTATTCCTATGGTTATTATCTGACTTGGTTATATACTTGTTATTCATATGACCCGGTTCTTCTATGGTTATAATGACTAGGTTAGATTTTCATCGGTTATTATATTACATAGGTTTAATATGGTTTTAAATTACTAGATTATATATGGTTATTATATAACTAGGTTTATTCTATTGTTTATTATATGGTTTATTATATAACTAGGTATTAATATGATTATTATAAGGTTATTATATACTAGGTAATTATATGACACTAGGTTTATCATAATTGTTTTATATGACTAGCTTATTAGATGGCTCTTATTGGTTATTATATTACTGGCTATTTATGGTTTACTATATTACTAGGTTATTATATGGTTATTATATGACTAGGTTATTATATGGTTCTTATATTTTATTTAATGTGACTTAGTTATTATATGTCTGATATGGTTCTTCTTCTCTGTTCCTTATCTTCATCGACTCTTCTCTGGTTATCCTATGCCCTCGGTTCTTCTATGGTTCTTAACCTATTATTATATGTGACGCGTTCTTCTCTGGTTCTGCCTATGGTTATTATTGCTCTGTTCTTCTCTATGGTTTTCTAAGATGCCTCGGTTCTTCTCTGGTTCTTATAATGACTAGGTTCTTATATTGCTATGATCTTACTAGTTTTTCTGACTATATTAGATTATTATATGGTCCGGGGGTGTGTTCTTGTTTAGACTATGCCCTATTATAATAATGGTTATATGACTAGGTTGATTATATGGTATATGACTAGTTATATATGGTTATTATATTACTAGGCTATTAATCACTAGGGTTATTAATAATGGTTATTATATCTTAGTATCATATGTTATTTACTAGATTATTATTGGTTTATGATATACTAGGTATTATATGGTTATTATATTACTAGTTATTATAGTTTATTAATATAACTAGGTTATTATATTATTATTAAAGGTTACTATATTCTAGGTTATTATATGACTAGGTTACTATATGGTTTTAGTATTTGACGAGGTTATTATATGCGTTATTATATGACTGTGTACTGGTTATTATATGGTTATTATTTACGAGATTATTATTATCTGGTGTATTATTGACTAGGTTATTATATGGTTCTTATAATGACTAGGGTTATTATATGGTTATATATACTAGTTATTAATATGGTTTTATAATATGACTAGGTTATTATATGGTTATATATTACTACTAGGCTAGTATATCACTAGGTTTTATATGGTTACTATATGGCTAGGTATAATATGGTTATTATATTAAATACACTTATTATAATGGTTATATATAACTAGATATATTATATGGTTATTTATATTACTGGTTTTATTGGTTATTATATAACTAAGTTCTTATTGATTATTAATAAGGTATTATATGACTAGTTAATATATGGTTATTATATTACTGGTTATTATATGGCCTATTATAGGTTATTATATTACTCTTGGCTATTATATGTTTACTATAATTCTAGGTTTTATTGGTTATTATATGACAGGTTAATATATGGTTTATTATATAGTTATTATAACTGCCTCGGTTCTTCTCTGGTTCTGCCTGGCTCTTCTTCTCTGGTTCTTCTTCCCTGGTCTCCGGCCTCCGGTGCTTCTCTGGTTCTTCTCTGACCGGTTCTTCTCTGGTTCTTCTCTTACTCGCTGCTTCTCTTGTTCTTAGCTGCCTCGCTCTTATCCTCTGGTTTCTCTGCCTCGGTCCTTCTCTGGTTCTCTCTGCCTCCGTTCTTCTCTGTTTCTTCTCTTCCTCGGCTCTTCTCTCCCTCGGTTTCTTCTCTGTTTTTTCTTCCTCGCTTAAACATAGCGTGCAAATTTCACATTCCTCCTATATATGTGCAAGGTAATAATCCTTTAATTAACGATTTCCCAACAATGATTATTTTTAATTATTGTATATTACAACGTGACGAAAGACCCATTTCATGGCAGTTTGCTGTGTGGTCACAATCTGGTGGGCCGGTTGGGAAGATGCTGGCTCCTGTGGAAGGCAGTGAAGCAGGGCCGCCTTACTAATGATGCAGGGTGCAGCACACTGCAGAGCGGCACCCTGTAGGGAAGCGGCACACTGTAGGGAAGGCAGGGGGAAAAAAATCCTTTTTTTTTTAACTGGAGGCCGGTGTCCGCCCTACTGCATATCTGTCGCAGGGGGTGGGGGGTGCTACCAGTGGTAAACTTAACGTTTACGGCATTCTGGACTGGGGGGTGCTACCAGTGGTAAACTTAACGTTTACGGCATTCTGGACTGTCCATCCCTTCCCAACCCGATCTGTCCATCAGTCACCCGGTACCAGAGTCCAGAGCAGATCCGGCTGCTTCCTCCAACATGAATGCGTCGGCATGCATCGGCGTACGTAGTGACGTCAGCGATAAAAAGGGCCCAGAGTTCAGCCTGTGCAGGACCAGGACTACCTGCTTTCCTTACGCTTAGATGATAGATAGATAGATGATAGATGATAGATAGATGATAGATAGATAGATGATAGATAGATAGATAGATAGATGATAGATAGATAAATAGATAGATAGATAGATGATAGATAGATAAATAGATAGATAGATAGATAGATAGATGATAGATGATAGATAGATAGATAGATAGATAGATGATAGATAGATAGATGATAGATAGATAAATAGATGATAGATGATAGATAGATAGATAGATAGATAGATAGATAGATAGATAGATAGATAGATAGATAGATAGATAGATAGATAGATGATAGATAGATAGATGATGATAGAGATAGATAGACAGATGATGATGATTGATATTTAATGCATTTAATCTGTAAAATGACATTGTAAGATTGTGGGTGGACTTTTTCATTCCACCCTGATCTCTGGTTACACTTTGATTCATAGTACAGAAGCTTTTGGCTATTCCCAAGTGTAGCATTGTGCATAACTCTTCTACCTTAACAGGTTTATACGTATATAGAGTTTGTTAGGTTAAGCTAGGTTAGATTAGTTAGGTTAGTTAGGGCCCTGCTGTCCGAAAGTTTCTACCTCGACGTGCTGGCAGCTGACAGGCTTACAAATCTTTTGGCCAAAACCTTTTATTCCAGAGAAAATATAGTGGGTCTGGAGTGGGGATATTATTCTAGAGGGTGGGTCCTTCAATGTATTGTAAATAAATGGAGGAATGATATGTAAATACAATGATAATAACATAAGTTAAATCAACGTGTATAAAGCCCCTCCCACTTTTGAACAAGCCACATCCTACTTCCGGAGAAAGCATCACCCACTTCAATTATAAAACCACACCCCTTCTGGCGAGGGGGGGGGGGCAGCATTTGGAATTTTGTGTCAGGTTCCAAAAAGTCTAGAGACGGCCCTGCAGTGAAGTTTTAGCTATTGCTCTGTGTGGCAAGGTCCATACAGGGCTGCAGATTCACCTTTTAAGGCAAAAATAAACTGATGCTGATTGCACAGGACTTGGGTCAGACACCTTTACAGCACGTTTGTAAAATGTTGACCGTCCACATGAATTTACAAGTTTTGTGAAACTTCTAGTGACAAAGTAAAACACTAGAAACCCATTCTAAGCAGGAACCAAATGTAACCAATATAAATATACAAATATCAAATATACAACTGAATACGCAATTAATGATGGATTTAGTTAATAGTAATTAATACATTAACACAAGAGGGTCGGCGCAAAGGTTTGCCCGTGGTAGCAACCAATTAGATTTTATTTAACTGGAAAATGTTGACATCCAATTGGTTGATAAAAAAGGAATTACACGTTATACCAGCCCTGTATCATTATACAGCCCAAACCTTCACAGTATAGGTCACTATACGGCCCACACCTTTATGGTATAGGTAACTATATACTTTATGACCTATACCATTAAGATGTGGGCTGTATAGTGACCTATACCATAAAGGTGTGGGCTGTATGGTGACCTATACCATAAAGGTGTGGGCAGTAAAGTGACCTATACCAAGAAGGCGTGGGCTCTATAGTGACCAATACCATAAAGGTGTGGGCTGTATAGTAACCTATACCATAAAGGTGTGGGCCGTATAGGGACCTATACCGTGGAGGTGTGGGCTGTATAATGACCTATACCATAAAGATGTGGGCTGTATAGTGACCTATACCATAAAGGTGTGGGCTGTATAGTGACCAATACTATAAAAGTGTGGGCCATATAGTGACCTATACCGTGATGGTGTGGGCCATATAGCGACCTATACCATGAAGATTTGGGCTGTATAGTGACCTATACCATGAAGGTGTGGGCCATATAGTGACCTATAGCATGTAGGTGCGGGCTGTATAGTGACCTATACCATAAAAGTGTGGGCTGTATAGTGACCTATAGCATGAAGGTGTGGGTTGTATAATGACCTATACCATAAAGTTGTGGGCTGTATAGTGACCTATACTATAAAGGTGTGGGCTGTATTGTGACCTATACCATAAAGGTGTGGGCCGTATAGTGACCTATACTGTGAAGGTGTGGGCCGTATAGTGACCTATACCATGAAGATTTGGGGTGTATAGTGACCTATACCATGAAGGTGTGGCCCGTATAATGACCTATAGCATGAAGGTGTGGGCCGTATAGTAACCTATGCCATAAAGGTGTGGGCCGTATAGTGACTTATACCGTGAAGGTGTGGGCTGTATCATTATACAGCCCAAACCTTCACGGTATAGGTCACTATACGCCCCACACCTTTATGGTATAGGTAACTATATACTTTATGACCTATACTATAAAGATGTGGGCTGCCATACTGCCAAGTCATCCCTCCACGTACACCGTTCCTCATTAATTGTCTGAAATAAACTATAATTAATATATATATACATATAGCAACACATTGAAAGAGCTGCCATACTGCCAAGTCATCCCTCCACGTACAATAGCGACGCATTGAAAGAGCTGCCATACTGCCAAGTCATCCCTCCACGTACACCGTTCCTCATTAATTGTCTGAAATAAACTATATGAGGACACATTGTTCTCTCTTTGTGATGCAGTTGTCGTTGTTGTTATATTTTGTTGCTGTAGTCGTAAGGATTACGGTGCTGCTGAGTTTTTTTTAGTGGGAAAATGAACTTTTTTTTCTTTCTTTCCATGAGTTCTATAATTCCCCCCAACCCCTAGAGTGTCTGTATTTTCTTAAGTTTCCCCCTATGTACTGAGATACACAAGTTAGAAGAATATGTGATTGCATTCCTCTACTCCTACTTGTACTGTCAATCAAAGACCTGTGACGTGACCCTCTTCCCTGCTCAAGTCCCTCCCTCCTCCCTGCTCTGTAACAAATTTAGAGATAAGAGCATTAGCAGAGGGAGAGTGGTAGCTTTGACTGCAGAGATAAGGCTGCACTTGACCTCCATTCTTCATAGCTTTCACTGATTGATAATGGGTCACAAAGAGAAAGATCGTATTTTAGCAGTACACTGAGAGATCCGTTACTCCAGGACAGCTTTCTTTCTATTGGCCACTGTGCGTGGGTGTGTTTTTCAAGATGTTGAACTCCTACTGCACATGATAAGCTTGTCGGTTAGCCGGACCTGACACCATGGAAAAATAAAGTCACTGACAGAGGTAGGAGAAAGGCATCACAGAGTACATGAATTTAACTTTGCAATGGACCAATGTGTTTTTTTCACTATAGATGCCCTTTAAAGGGGAATTACACACATGCAGTAACTGACTGCTTTCTGGCTCCTTTCCCTACTTATTAAACATTTCACCCTAATGTTGAGGGTGGGAGAATCGTCAGTGACAATGACTGTGTGAGGAGCCAGAAGGTAGTCTGTACTACACGGAGTATAATTCTCCTTAAGGAAGTAGCAGGGCTCTTTCTAAGGGCCTATTAGTGTATGTAATTAGCAGAGACTGGGTGATATATGACTCTGATATAGATTTTTTTAAAGGGCAAGCCATTGCTTACCTCTCTCTTCCATGACATTTTTTCAGTCATGGATGTGACAGATGACATCACAGCCAATAGCAATGCTTTTTTCACCAGCTAAGTCTCTGAGCACGTGCAAGAAGAGTAGAACATTTGAGGGGTGAAACATGCCCATTAAGGACCAGGACTGAATACCTAGTGGTCAATGATGTAAGATTGAGAATATGAACCCAAGCAGCATGATGAATAAAATATAATAGTGATGAAACATAATCCCATACAGAAAAAGATAAAAAAGTTTAAAAAAATCCAAACTTGGTATAAGTTAAAACATTACCAATTTGCAATGTAAAGGTACGTACACAGGTGCGATCCGAATGGACCCGATGAGTGACTCACTGCATCGAAACGGCGCATTATGTCTGATAGTCGGGCATGGTGAATAGTTTGCTCGGACACCACACGTGATGAATCAGCTGGAATGCTGTTTGTGCAGGTGTCGCCCTTGACAACACAGTCGAACATGTGCACGAAGCTTAAGAGGGGTATATGTAACCCTGAAGAGATTAAGATCCTTACATGTATGTGGTGTGATCAATTAGAGATGATCCTGATTTGAAACAAACTTGGTTTCCATTTGAACTTTAGTTTGAAAATCTGCAGAATGGGGAGCTGGTCACCCAGCTAGGGGCTTTCTCAACCAGTGAGCAACTAGGAGAGTGTGAAGACCAACCCATCCTGCTACCAACCACACCAATTGGAAGGGTTCAGGGCACCAGCATCATTCCTACAATCTATCACCAGATTGAACAAGGTGCTTGGCTTCTGCGGAGCAGACTGTTTGTAGTTACAGATTGTTAGATGGATCGTCTAAAATCAAATTACCATAAATCTTATGTTTACTTAGCCTTAACAGATTGTAATCGTGTGATGTGTGTGTAATTTCTCGTTCTGTCTGTCCATCTGTTTTGCTTCCATCTGACTGTAGTTCCCATAGTTAAGCCTATAAAGCCATAAATAAATTCACCCGCTGTGAAACCAAAGTTCAGACAAGAAAGTAAAAACAATCCATTATTAAAGTGACAGACTGGGCAATCCAGTATCGTCTATCAGCACACTTCTGTAGAAACGGCCCTATTTAACTATGTATAATTCATATTGGTCCCATCAGGTCTGTTTTAAATATAAATGGCGTTGGGACATGAGAAAAACATTCCACTTAATGGAGAATAAACAGGGTTAATATTATATATTGATGTTGGAGAGGAACTGGTCTGGTATAGGGACAGTGGAATGGAACCCATTTTAGAACAGGAGAGGGAAATATTGTTGTATTCATTAGAATCAACGGACTTGAAGTTTAGTTCTTGAAGACGTTTCGATCAGTCATCTGAACTGGCTTCTCAATTCAGATGACTTGTACAAGAATCTGTGGCAATTATGACCTGGAAAATCCCATAGCATATCACAGCAGGGGTGTAAGGGTGTGATTAGATAGTGGCTAAGAGGTGTTATAGGAACGCCCCCGAGTAAGGTGTAACAAAGCGATTGTACTGGCAGGACAGTTGGTCTCGACCCCCCCCACCTCTATTAGGCTTGGTTTCTTTATTTTCACATAAATGGGTGCCTTAACACCTCTCTGAACCAGTCATGTTTCCTTTGCCAATATTGTTAAACATTACATCTTCAAAGGTATGTCCTTATCCTTAAGATGCAGATACATGACCGAGGAATTGGCTCTTGTGCTGGGCCATACGTTGTGGCAGTTGCTGCTTGTGTCTCCCCCCATATACAAAGCACCATACGTCCATCTAGTCCAACCTTTATACTAACCATAAGGTGCTGTATAACAGTTACATAGTAAACATAGTATTGAAGTGTATAAAGACATACATCCATCTAGTCCACCCCTTTACCTACCCATAATGTGTAACAGTTACATAGTAACATGTATTGGAGGTTTGTATGTAAAGACATAAGTCATTAGTCCAACCTTTATACCCCTACACCATAATGTTGTACTAACCAGTTAATAGTAACATAGTAGTGGAGTTTATAAAGACATACGTCCATCTAGTCCAACCTATACCTACCCATAATGTCTTGATAACAGTTACATAGTAACTAGATTGGAGGTTATATAAAGACATACGTCCATCTAGTCCAACCTTTATACCCTACAATATGCTGTATAACAGTTAATAGTAACATAGTATTGGAGGTTGTATAAGACATACGTCCATCTAGTCCAACACCTTATACCCTACCCATAATGTACGATAACAGTACATAGTAACATAGTATTGAGGTTGTATAAAGATATATCCATCTAGTCCAACTTTATACCCTACCCTAATGTATGTATAACAGTTACATAGTAACATAGTATTGAGGGTGTATAAAGACATACGTCCATCTATTCCAGCCTTATACACTACCCATAATGTCGTAAACAGTTACATAGTAACATAGTATTGGAGGTTGTATAAAGACATACGTCATCTATTCCACCTTTTTATACACTAACCATAATGTCTGATAACAGTTACATAGTACATAGTATTGGAGGTATTATAAGAAATACGTCCATCTATTCCAGCCTTTAACACTACCCATAATGTCTGTATAACAGTTAATAGTAACATAGTATTGGAGGTTATATAAGACATACGTCCTCTATTCCAGCCTTTATACACTACCATAATGTCTGTAAGAACAGTTACATAGTAACATAGTATGGAGGTTTATATAAAGACATACGTCCACTATTCAGCCTTTATACACAACCCAATGTTCGGTAACAGTACTACGTAACATATATTGGAGGTTATATAAAGACATCGTCCATCTATTCAGCCTTAAACACTACCCATAAATGGTCTGTATAACAGTTACATAGTAACATAGTATTGGAGGTTTATAAAGACAACGTCCATCTAGTCCACCTATACCTACCCATAATGTCGTGATAACAGTTACATAGAACATGTATTGGAGGTGTATATAAAGACTATACGTCCATCTAGTCCAACCTTATACCACTACCCATAGTCTGATATAACAGTTACATAGAACATGTATTGGAGTGTTATATAAAGACATACATCCTATCGTCCAACCTTTATACCCACCCATAATGTCTGTATAACAGTTACATAGTACATAGTATTGGAGGTTATATAAAGACACATCGTCCATCTAGTCCAACCTTTATACTACCTACCCAATGTCTGTGTAACAGTTAATAGTAACATAGTATTGGAGGTTGTATAAAGACATACATCCATCAGTCCAACCTTCTATACCCTACTCATAATGTCTGTAACAGTTACATAGTAACATAGTATTGGAGGTTATTATAAGACATACGTCCATCTAGTTCCAACTTATACCCTACCCATAATGTCGTGTTGTTAAACAGTTAATAGTAAATAGATTGGAGGTTGTATAAAGACATACATCCATCTAGTCCAACCTTTATACCCTACCCATAATGTCTGTCTAAAAGTTGGAGGTTGTATAAAGACATACGTCAATCAGTCCAACCTTTATACCCTACCCATAAGTCTGATAACAGTTACATAGTAACATAGTATTGGAGGTTGTATAAAGACATACGTCCATCTATTCCAGCCTTTATACCCTACCCATAATGTCTGTATATCAGTTACATAGTAACATAGTATTGGAGGTTGTATAAAGATATACATCCATCTAGTCCAACCGTTATACCCTACCCATAATGTCTGTCTAACAGTTACATAGTAACATAGTATTGAAGGTTATATAAAGACATACATCCATCTAGTCCAACCTTTATACCCTACACATAATGTCTGTATAACAGTTACATAGTAACATAGTATTGGAGGTTGTATAAAGACATACATCCATCTAGTCCAACCTTTATACCCTACCAATAATGTCTATCTAACAGTTACATAGTATTGGAGGGGCCGGGCCTTGTCATTTTGTTCCAGGACACATTTCCTACCTCTCGATCTGGTTATTAAAACCCGGAGCACATTTACATCCGTGTGTAACATGATGATATTTATATATCACCTTATACACAGTATAGCTGAGACGTTTCTACCATCAGACGGGATGTCACCTTATATTGCACATCACAGTCACATGTACATTTATCAGACAAATACTGTTTTTAATTAGGAGATATGCCAGTAAGCGCAGCAAGCAGCGTGGTAGCTCCCTCTCCTACAATGCTACAAGGGTTTCAGAAATTGTCACCCCATGATTATTACAGCACACTCAGGGTTAATAGATTTGTTTTTCCTATCCCTGCAATGTGTTTGACTGAATGACTGGGAACTTGCAGGTATATCACTACTACCGGACCTTCCGGGAGTCTGACGCAAATCGAGGTGGTCTCCCGCGCTCCCATCCGATCTCCCGCAACGTTGAGGAGTCCTAAATCTCCTCCCTGTTACGCCCCCTTTATGTGTGTCACGCCCCCTGGACTACCCATACCATGCCCACGCCACACCCCTAATCCTGCCTCCCCCACCCCTAGTGTGTATGCCCCGCCCACTGTGTGACGTCAATGACGTCACACAGCGTAGCCATGCCCCCTTGCCCACCCTGCCCGGAAGGACAAAGAGGCAGGGTGGGATGTCTGAACTTGTTATCACCATGTTATAGATATTTTATTTAGTTTATAATATATAAGTGGCCTGGATTATAATGGGAGCAACAGTGGAATATATCCTTATAAAAATCACTCAACTACGTAGTTGAGTGATTTTTATAAGAATATATACCACTGCTGCTCCCCATACATTTGCCGTCCACCTTCCACTTTAACCAACACTTTCCTTGTCCAACCCTGCAATAAAAAAACATTCCTATAGCACACAGGCATTTACTATTCGTAAAATCCTTACCTTAGTCTTTGATGTAAACTCCGTTTCACCCAGTAACTTAAATCCTGTCAGCTGTGAAAAGACAAATTCCTGCAGCCCTGCGAGTGAGAGCGGCCGTGTCAGCGGACTGACAACTTCCTCTGCACGCTCTCCTCAAGTTGACTCGCAGGGCTGCAGGACGTTGTCTCTCAACTGACAGGAATTACGTTACTGGGTGAGGGGGATTTGATAAGGATTTTACGAACAGTAAATGTCTGTGTTACATTAATCTTTTTTATTGCAGGGTTGGACAAGGAAAGTGTTATTTAAAGGGGAAATAGGAAGAAATGTAAAGGGAGCAGGGAATTCCAGAAGAAAGGCTGCCAGAAGGATGTCCACTAACAAGTTAAATTCTGGTATGTATTCATTAATTTATTTTATTACAGGGCTGACAGGGGTTACTGTGTATTTAGTTTATTTATTTAGTGATGGGAGAAAGGATAGTTAGGGATTTAGTAAAGGGACTAGCCAGTAAATTCCTTTTTTTTTTAAACTTATATATTATAAGAAATAATACGCCCAATTACATTGTAATATAAGGTTTATAAAGTCCCCTTGGAGTTCCCTGTCCTGTATAAAAGCACTCGACCTTCGGTCTCGTGCTTTTATATGGCCAGGAAACTTCTCGGTGACTTTATATCCTTATATTACACTGTAAGGGGCGTATTATCCCTTATATAACCCACCCCTTCCATTGATCCCTATGGGTATAAACTGTAAAAAATATCCCTATAATCGGCGCGCTACTACGCAGTAGCGCGCCGATAATAACACGGAAGTACCTGGGAAAAGTACCTTTGATCTAATGAAGAGCCGTATACCCGGAAGCAAGTATGAGAAGCCGGTGTTATGTGAGATAATCCAGGAGGAAGCAGAAGGGGTGCGGTCTAAGCTGTTAGACTCCGGCCGGATCACTGAAAGCAGCAGGTGGGTGGGACTGCCAGGAGGAGCAGGGGTCAGCTGACTATATGCAGAAAACTACGGGGCAGGAGAGGAAAGAAAGAGTGGTGTGTGTGTGTCAGGTGTGTGGTGTCAGGTGTGTGTGTGTGGTGTGTGTGTGTCAGGTGTGTGTGTGTCATGTGTGGTGTGTGGTGTGTTCGGTGTGTGTGTGTGTGTCAGGTGTGTGTGTCAGGTGGTGTGTGTGTGTGTGTGTGTGTCAGTGTGTGTGTGTGGTGTGTGTGTGTCAGGTGTGTGTGTGTGTGGGGTGGTGTGTGTGTCAGGTGTGTGGTCAGGTGTGTGTGTGTGGTCAGGTGGTGTGTGTGTGTCAGAGGTGTGTGTGGTGTTGTGGGTGTGTGTGTCAGGAGGAGAAGGGGTCAGAAAAGAAGAATCAGATAGTGGTGTGGTGTGGGGACAGCAGCCTGTGGACTGCACAATAACCATGGGTTTGTTAAATGAGGGGGGGGTGGTGTAAATGGATAATGTACCCCTACTGTAAATTCATAGGGATATTAGAAGGCCACCGGAGTTCCGTGGCCTGTATAAAAGGCACTCGGCCTCCGGCCCGTGCTTTTATATGGTCAAGGAACTCCTCGGTGAATTCTAATATCCTATAATTTACAGTAGGGGGTACATTACCACTATATAATTATGACCAGACAATGTTTATATGGAACCTTACATGTACAGCCTGTAGAGGGCAGTGTAATGTAATAAAGGATTCACATGGCTGGATCTTTCCTTACTATAGCCATGAGGCAGCTCTTTGTGTCAGCTTTGTATTGGTTGATGCATGCTCTTATTGGTCTTCTTGTACATGTGAATGAGAGAGTAGCCAATAACAAACTCTGTGGCATGTGATCACCAGGGATGTATAAGGGAGCTTACAGAAAGGAGGAGTTCAGATGAGAGAAAACTGGGGCTGAGGGATGGTGTGGGGGATGTTGTGTGTTGGAACTTCTGCCTGGGCCTAATGTTAAAATCTGTTTATACTAAGAGGGGGAAATGGATCCTACTAGGGGACCAGCAGGGGCTCAGGGGGATTTAACTGGCAATGTGTGAAGACAACAGTGATTTATTTTTAATGCTGATTACAGGACACTGATCAGTGAAATGGGATGGGGAATTTGCCATTAGAAGGGGCTGTTACCTGTCATTCCACTTAAATTCTAGGGAAAAGCAAATGTCAGCAGTTCAATGGTTGTAGGCAGCAATGAACCATCAGGAACTTGGGGGAATTTAAACCTGCGATGTGCTGAACTGCAACGGGATTTTAATGTTATTTACAGAATGGATTTAATACAAAGGCTTGGGCTGCAAGAAGAAAGTGAAATGGGACCCTGGGGAAATGACAATTTCCCTTTGAATCAGGGGCAATGGCAGATCCCAGTTTATTCTATAGGAAAGAAAACTCAATGTCACTCGCTGGGGTTGAACTGAAAACATAACGTGTTCGATTACCCAGCGTTACACCCCTACTAAATCTGACAGTGCTTTATTTCACATTGTGTGGGACACTGTCAGCTATTACATAGGAGACCCGTTATTCCAGGGGGGTCTTTAAAGATCCAGTTTTATCAGTTATTTTAACGTTTTTCAAGGGGTGATATTTCAAAAAAACTTAAAAACAATGTTTAGTGGACTCAATGTGAAAATGTAAAACTGGGCCATAATACAGGCTTGCTTTGCCAAACCCTTCAATTAATGGAAAAGTAGATGCTATAAAGATTCATTCTCTTTTGTGATGGAATTAATAATAACTTTGTTGTTGTAATGGGATGAGATGGTTGGGGCAAGGATTTGTAGCGTAGGGTGAAACCAAGGGGTCGGGGAATTTAGACCCACCCTCCCAAAGATAGAGCACCACCCCTGCAAATTAATAAATAGTATGGGGGGGGGCAATTATAGTTTTGCCCCTGGTTGAGATTTATTTTAACCCAGTTGGTGAAGCAGTGAGTAGCAATATACTTTTTTACCTGACAGGGTAGAGGGGAGGATGTTGTGTGCTGCTGGATCCTTACATGTGGGGGGGCCTGGTCTAAACTGTAGCAAAGGGTATTGTACTGCCCAGGCTGCAGGAAGGGACAAGCCGTTGCTGTGATATAATAAATGTAGGAGAGCATGCCTACAATCTATTGATAAATCTTTTCCGTCTGTTGCTTCAAGTGATCTGATTAGCCAGGCACAATCTTCCATCTCAACGAGAGGCAAATATTAAAATACCATAAACCCTTAAAGGGACAGTCAGTGGAAATTATCAAATTGTTAAATTGTTAGTTTGTGTAATGCCTTCTTAGTTGTTCCACATATCTCTCCCATTTTGACAAATCAGTTGATTTCATACCCTGTGCTGTTCCGCTGTTGATATTGGGTGAGCTGACATTTTAGGTTCTAACGGCCCTTCTTCTTTCCCAGAATGCACCACATCCTTGGAATGTTCCTAACAGTTATTTCTACTGATTGGCTGTTGGATGGGTTCAAACATGCTAGATCTCATACTAAGCAACTAAATCAACCCAGCGCTGGGTCAAGGGCAGGGCCATAATGGTCTCTACTAGGGGTCCTGCAAACAGGAAGAATAGAATTTCAGTTGCATCAGACACAATGCGTAATTGGCAGATAGGTCATTGGGATGAAAAACTACTCTTTTTTTCTGAAAAGTACATGTATTTGCACTGAATTTCCCCTTTAAATATTTCGTCTTACTCCATGAATTAAATTACACCAGGACCATCTACCAGTACTTAAGAGCATACTATACCCCTGTCCTCCAAAATAGCCTACAATATTAGCAGGGATCTGCCAAGGCATGGAAGGGTAAATTCTTTGTATGTTAGCAAAGTTTTCAGGTCATACTGTATGTAAAAACACAGACCTGGTAAGGACTGTTAATTTGGAAATAAACATAAAAAAGAACCTCCATACGCATATTGCTTGTTAGACCTTATTAAAAATTAAAGTAAATCACACTGATCCCTTTTAAAAATATTCAAATTGGCTAGAACAGAGTCTCCCCAAGCATAAAATCTCAGCAACACAATCCACAATATGCTCAGAACGCGTGTTGGTGATGCTGTTTTTGATGCGCCCTTAATAAAAACTCATGAGGTAAATTCTGTCTTCTGTGTGCGCCGTTTATCCTGCATTTTGGCTATATAATTGCCAAAAGAATATAATTACATAAACCCTGGAATCCGGTTGTCCATGGAAGATTATATTGTAGTATATATATATATACTGATGTCTTGTTGGCTATATTGTACCTCCTATGTGCTGAACTGATGGAGAATTAAGAGCCTTCCGCGTGAAGCTTTTTACAAATCATTGACTTTTCAATATGGATTCCTTACCTGTCTTGCCTAAACTTGCCTTCACCCACATGACCGTAGGTTTCTTAGGATAGAAATTCCTCCCTCAATATAATTGTATTCTGTTAGATCAACTGGACTAAAGTTTCAGGAAATAAGAGAATTTTACAAAAACGCCGTAGCCCGTCTTCTTAAGGACAACTCCACCCTCATAAGAACATCTTTTAGATAGAACGGCCTCTTTAAAATATGATGATATATCATAGTTTGTCCTATGAATCATTATGTAGCCTGCTATGCTTCTGGTGTCTCATGGAAACTGAGCAATTTAGAAACCTGTACTGAGCCTGGGCATGCTCAGAGAGGCAGCAAGGGGATTAACATTGTCAGTCATTGCGTGTGATATCAACTGTCAATCCATAACTGCAGTTTCTAGCTGGAAGAACCAGGAAAGCAGAAAGAGGAAACAGGACATTGTGCAGGATTCAGGTTAGACATATATTTCACCTTTCAAACTATTACCATTTAGGGGTTTGGGGGGTGATTTACCTGTATGTAAGTTTCATTCAGGGCTGGACTGCCTTTAAACCAAACAACACACAAATGCAGCAATGGTACATCCAAAAGACAAGTACCCTCATTGAACAAGGTAAAATGTGAGTAATTGTACAGAAAAAGTGAAGCTACTGATTTCCTGTTAACATGTTTATATAAACAACTTTCATATGTTAGATTGGCAGTTAGGGACAAGTAGATCATATACTAAACAGTATAGCTAATCACTTTCTTAAATAACATGGGGGTTTGCAAAAGGTGAACTGGCATTGACAGAATAAAAAGAAAATGCAAGGCGGTACCGTAACACTGACCAACTTCTGTTACCAAGGCACCGAAAATTAAAGGAATTTTCCCCAACCCCCCCCCGTTTTCCCCTTGTCGCTGGGGGGGGGCAATTATAGTTTTGCCCCTGGTTGAGATTTATTTTAATCCCAGTTGGTGAATGCAGTGAGTAGCAATCTTTTTTAACCTGACAGGGTAGAGGGGGGATGTTGTGCTGCTGGATCCTTACATGGGGGGGCCCTGGTCTAAATGTAGCAAAGGGTATTGTACTGCCCAGCTGCAGGGAAGGGACAAAGCCCGTGTGATATAATAATGTAGGAGAGACATGCTACATCTATTGATAAATCGTTTTTTCCGTCTGTCTCTTCAAGTGATCTGATTAGCCAGGCACAATCTTCCATCTCAACGAGTAGGCAAAATATTAAAATACCATATAACCCTTAAAGGGACAGTTCAGTGGAAATTATCAATATTTGTTAAATTGTTAGTTTGTGTAATGCCTTCTTAGTTGTTCTACATATTCTCTCCCATTTTGAAAAATCAGTTGATTTCATACCCTTTGCTGTTCCCTGCTGTTGATATTGGTGAGCTGACATTTTAGGTTCTAACGGCCCTTCTTCTTTCCCAGAATGCACCACATCCTTGGAATGTTCCTAACAGTTATTTCTACTGATTGGCTGTTGGATGGGTCAAACATGCTCAGATCTCTACTAAGCAACTAAATCAACCCAGGCGCTGGGTCAAGGGCAGGGCCATAATGGTCTCTACTAGGGGTCCTGCAAACAGGAAGATAGAATTTCAGTTGCATCAGACACAATGCTGAATTGGCAGATTAAGGTCATTGGGATGAAAAACTACTCTTTTTTTCTGAAAAGTACATGTATTTGCACTGAATTTCCCCTTTAAATATCCTTTCCAGTCTTACTCCATGAATTAAATTACACCAGTACCATCTACCAGTACTTAAGAGCATTACTATACCCCTGTCCTCCAAAATAGCCTACAATATTAGCAGGGATCTGCCAAGGCATGGAAGGGTAAATTCATTTTGTATGTTAGCAAAGTTTTCAGGTCATACTGTATGTAAAAACACAGACCTGGTAAGGACTGTTAATTTGAAAATAAATAAACATAAAAAAGAACCTCCATACAGCATATTGCTTGTTAGACCTTATTAAAAATTAACTGTAAATCACACTGATCCCTTTTAAAAATATTCAATTATTTGGCTAGAACAGAGTCTCCCCAAAGCATAAAATTCAGCCAGACACAATCCACATATGCTCAGAACCGCTTGTGGTGATGCTTGTTTTTGTAGCGCCCCCCTTAATAAAAACTTCATGAGGTGGGGGGGGGGTAAAGGTTGGGTGGTAAATTCTGGTCTTCTTGTTGCTTGCGCCGTTATCCTGCATTTTTTGCTATATAATTGCACAGAATATAATTTACATAACCCTGGAATCCGTGTCCCATGGAAGATTATATTGTAGTTATATATACTATTACTGATAGTCTTGTTGGCTATATATGTACCTCCTATGCTGCTGAACTGATGGAGACTTAATTCGCCTTTCCTGCGGTGAAGCTTTTACAAAATCATTTGACTTTATCAATATGGATTTCCTTCACCTGTCTTGCCTAAACTTGCTTCACCCACATGACCGTAGGTTTCTTAGGATAGAAATTCCTCCCTCAATATCAATTGTATTCTGTTAGATCAACTGGACTTAAAGTTTCCAGGAAATTAAGAAGAATTTTCAAAAAACGCCGTACCCGTCTTCTTTAAAGGACAACTCCACCCTCATAAGAACATCTTTTAGATAGAACGGCCTCTTTAAAATATGATGATATATCATAGTTTGTCCTATGAATTCATTACTGTATGCCTGCTATGCTTCTGGATGTCTCATGGAAACTGAGCAATTTAGAAACCTGTACTGAGCCTGGGCATGCTCAGAAGAGGCAGACAGGGGATTAACATTCAGTCATTGGCTGTGATATCAACTGTCAAATCCATAACTGACAGTTACTAGCTGGAAGAACCAGGAAGCAGAAACGGGAAACAGGACATTGTGCAGGATTTCAGGTTAGACATATATTTCACATTTCAAACTATTACCATTTAGGGTTTTGGGGGGTGATTTACCTGTATGTAAGTTTTCATTTCAGGGCTGGACTTGCCCTTTAAACCAAACAACACACAAATGCAGCAATTGGTACATCCAAAAGACAAGTACCCTCATTGAACAAGGTAAAATGTTGAGTAATTGTACAGAAAAAGTACAGCTACTGATTTCCTGTTAACATGTTTATCTAAACAACTTTCATATGTTAGATTGGCAGTTAGGGACAAGTAGATAATATACTAAACAGTATAGCTAATCACTTTCTTAAATACCATGGGGGGTTTGCAAAAGGATTGAAACTGGCATTGACAGAATAAAAGAAAATGCAAGGGCAGGTACAGTAACACTGACCAACTTCTGTTACCAAAGACCTGAGAAATTAAAGGAGAATTTTCAAAACACAACCTGTAAATCCTCCCTCCCTGTTCCCTGCTTTTAAACCAAACAACACACAGAGGCAGCAATTAGTATATCTGAATACTGAAACACAAGAAAAGCGACATCATATATGCGGTGCAGTGCAGTGAAGAATGCTCTGATTTGTTTGTGGGGGAGACCAAACAGCAACTGCATCAACGTATGGCCCAGCACAGAAGAGCCAATTCCTCGGGTCAGGACTCAGCCATGTACCTGCATCTTAAGGAAAAAGGACATACCTTTGAAGATTGTAATGTCAAGATATTGGTAAAGGAACATGACTGGTTCAAGAGAGGTGTTAAGGAGGCCATTTATCTGAATAGAGGTTTGTGGGGGGGGGTCGACACCAACTGTCTGCCATGTACAATGCTGTTTTGACACCTTACCCTGGCCAGTTCCTGTAACACCTCTGAGCCACAATGCAATCACACCTTGCATTCAGAAGGTCCCTAACATCTGGCTGTGATATACTAATTGGGACGTTCCAGGGTACATAATTGCCAACAGATTCTTGTATGTCATTTTGAATTAAAGCCAGTAGAATGGCTAGTGAAATGTCTTCAAGAACTAAGTCCAGTTGATCTAACTGAATACAACAGATATGTCAAGGTAGTGACATTCAAAGTGGATAAAACAAAATAACGAAATAAAGCAGATATTCTACGGGTCAGTGTTCATAACCCAATGTATAAATGTATGAGGTCAAACGGCATATATACCATCCTCCAGGTGAGTTCTAGTTAACCATGATATGGCTGGTCAGGCCAGCGCAAGTAGCAATCTGAGACTTTAGGCTCTATCCACCCAGAACAAAATGTGGGACTGCTGTGAGAAGCCAAGTCAGAAAAAAATAAACAACCATGTATACAATACCATCTGATTGCCACACAAGCATGCCCTGTATACAGTCTTAAAGGTTATCTAAACTGGAAAAAGAAAAAAATTAAATTGCCCATTACTGAAAACTATAATTCTTCTCAACTACCAATGCACCATTTTTTTTGTTGATCTGTCTCCTTTTTCTTTAGAATTACAATCTGAATAATCAGCTGTCAATGAAGTCTATTTTAATCACAAAATCTTCTGTTGTGCGTACTTAGGGGTGACAGTTGGTATATGTGAAATGTATTGGGAGAGATTCCCCCCTTTCCAGTGATTATGAGCATGCTTGCCCTCATAGAGAGTCATGGCCTATAAATCAGACATAGGTTTAATAGTGGGAGCCTCTTAGACTGAATTAAACAAGTAACTGGTTTTAAGACGTGCAGCTACACACACACACACCACTCAGCAATAAGGCCTACAGAAAATGTAGTATATTAAGATGTTAGGATAATGAGCCATTTTTTTTTGATTACATACCCGTTTTGGCAATCTGAGGTGCCGAATGTAAAGGGCAACTTCCACATTGCAGGGCTTGGAGGAAATGCAGGTAATGCAGGGGGCCATTAAGTGGAGGGGGACACTGGGACAATAACGGTGGTAAAGGAAATAGATTTTGTACGGGTACTAGGGAAAGAAGGGCAGGGTTAGGTTTGCTTTTTACCAGCTGTTGATCCCACGATTTGCCGTCTTACAGAAGAGAACAAGGCAAGTCCAACCAAAATGGATTTGAAGTAAAAAAGATGTGATGATAATGTGGGACATTAAATAATGGATGCAGAAAAAGGCTAATGTGCTAAACCATTTTTTCCCCTCTGTATTCACTAAAGAAGATCCTAGTCCTTCTTAGCAGGGTCTTTAATAATATGAGGGTACCCGTATAAATGAGGAATATTCATTCTGGTTGATAGAGGATAGGTACAGAAGACCAATTAACACAAAATTAATATCAATAATGCCCTTCCCTAGGAACGGTTGGAGAAAATCCACGGATTTTAAGAGAGCTTAGTCAGTTTATCTAGACCACTTTTATCTTTCAATTCACTTTTGGTCTGCTGATGTGCCATTGGATTAGAAAATAACTATGAAATGCCAATATTCAAAAAGGGTAGTCGTTCACAGCCTTGTAACTATAGACCTGTAAGCCTAACATCAGTGGGAGGGAAGTGCTGGTGGAAACTTGCTACAGCATGATATCCTTGACTTGTCTCCAGAACTGATCTTAGTAGTAGTCAGCATGGATTATGAGTACTAGATCATATCAGACAAATCTACTTGGTTTTTATGAAGAAGTGAGTAAGAATTAGATTCAGGCATGCAGTGGGTGTATTGGTTTACCTGGATTTGCTAAGCTTTTGATACTGGGCCACATAAGGGACTAATGTATAATTGAGCACAGTTGGCCTAGAAACTGTGCTAAGTGACTCTAATGGAAAGATTGGGGGTTCTGGTAGATAACAGACTTGGCTGTAGAAACGGGAATAGATTAAAGGGAGAAAAATATTCTCCCTCTTTTCAAGGCATGGAAAGGCATCATTTGAAATATGCGGTGCAGTTTCAGAATCTCATACACAAAAAGGGGACATCTTGAAATGCAGGCATATTAGACAAGTTAGGCTGTTTTATTGGAGAAGCTGCATTTGCATGTGGTATGACTTATACAAAATATATTAATGTACCATATAAGAACCTCTCTGAAGGATATTTAATTTCAGCGAAGGAAAGCAAATTTTCCCAGGTTAAAGTAGCTCTTCCAGCATGTAACTGGTAAGATCTATTATCAGTATGGTGAAAGTACTGAACAGAAGTGGACTGTTTTTTAAAGGGATTTATTTCACATCTAAATTTATACCTTTGGGAAATAAATGTAAACAAAAAAAATTAGTCCACACCAATGTGGCTTAATTCTGATGTAAAGAATGAAATGCAAAGGAAGAAAAAGGTATTTAAACGTCAGAGGAAACGGAAAGGGCCTTTACGAGAATTGTAAGAAAGCAATTAAGCTAGCTAAAATTAATAATGAAGTTAGGATAGCTGAACAAGGCATCACTAAACAATTTTTTAAGTATATTAATAGTAAGAAGATGAAGACTAAATGTGGCACCATTAATTAATGGGGATAAGTTAGTTATGGAGCATGACAATAAAGCAAATGTCTTTTGCTTTATTGCAAAAGACTTACAATTTCTTCCCCTCTGTGTACACTATAGAAGATCCAAATGGTAATAGCTTAGTAACTACAGTAACAATAATGGTGTAAAAGATGCAAGTGCACTTTAGTTAACTGAGGATATTGTGCAGAATCAGCTAAATAAGGTTAATTAATAAATCCCCTGGTCCAGATATAATACATCCTCAGGTCCTAATGGGACTTCACTAAGGTTCTAAGTGGAGTGCCATAGGGTTCTGTATTGAGTCCGCTTTTATTTAATCTGTTTATTAATGATTTGGATGTGGGTAATGTCAGCAAGGTTTAAAAGCTGCAGAGGATGTGCAATCGTTGCAGGTGGATCTTGATCGATTGTCACATTGGGCTGATTGAGATTCAATGTTGATAAATGTAAGGTGATGCATTTTGGACTTAAATCTTTGTGCTGCTTATAATATAAATGGCTCTGTGTTAAGTGAATCCCTGTTGGAAAAGGGTCTTGGAGTTTTGGTGGATAACAAACTTAAAGGGCGTGAGCAGTGCCAGGCAGCAACAACTAAAGCTATTCTCCCTCTTAACAGAGCATTGGCAAGGGTGAGGCCACACTGCAACGCACAGGAATCGCGCGCGTTATCGCACGCGATTGTGTTCTTGCGCGTTCCGCGTTCGCGCTTTGCACATGTGTTTTCGCGTTATGGACACGCATGCGTTAACGCACCAAAAATGGTGAACGCATGCGTTACCAAAACGCAAACGGACGCGCAATCGCATGCGCATCGGAAATCGCAGGAATTCTGCGTTCCCGCGATTTCCATTTTACGCCGGCGCAAACACGAGTGCGAAACGCGCGAAAAACGCGCTAGTGTGGCCTAGCCCTCAGGCCTCATTTGGAAATACATTACATGCATTAACGGGCCATACAATACACTATCTGGGGAATTGGTCACCAAAAGAACATGTCAGAGGACATGCGGACAAACCCTAAAACTTAAAAGTAAGTCTTCAAGTCTTTAAGTCTTCAAGTTCAGAAAGGGCTTTTCACTGTAAGAACGGTAAAGCTATGGAACTGTCTTTCAGTGGACGTTGTTATGGCAGGTTCATTGGATAGTTTCAAAAGAAAGCTGGATGAGTTTCTGCAAACATGGTATGTTGCAAGTTACTGGTATTGATGCATAAAGTAGAGTCAATCCAGGGATATTTCCAATTTCCACTTGGAGTCAGGAAGGATTTTTTTTCCGTTGAGCTGGATAATTTTCTAAAACTAAATAATATTGAGAATTACTGGTATTAATACATATACTGTTGTTCTGGTTGGTACAGGGATACTAAATAATATTGAGAATTACTGGTATTAATGCATATACTGTAGTTCTGGTTGGTACGGGGATACTATATAATATTGAGAATTACTGGTATTAATACATATACTGCAATTCTGGGTGATCCAGAAATACTTTCCTATTGCCATTTGGAGTCAGGAAGGAATCCCCCCCATTTTTAGCTGAGTCTTTTTTGCCTTTCTCTAGATCAACTGATAAGTAAGGTTTTATAAGAAGAGAATATAAAGGTTGGACTAGAATCTGGACGTATGTCTGTCTTTATTCAACCTCAATTACTATGTTACTATTTTTAAATCTTCTGCAATAAAGTAAATGTGTTTGATAATAGTTATTGTGTAAAACTGTGTATGTTTTGTTTTGTAAAATATATAGACTGCAGTTTGAGAATGGTTTAATTAAAAAAAAACAGAAAGAAAGGTTTAGTCATAAATGAAATGGAGGAAATTTTATATAAATGGCTTTTATATAATTAAATAATTCATGTATGACGTACAATGATAAAATTACTTGGGGGTGTGGCTGATTTAATATAAATATATTTTGAAATTGCAAATAGAATAAAAGTTTATTCCCATATTACTTGAGGGTTTGTGGCTGGTGACAATATTGGCATTTTATTTGTTGTGACATTGAAATTCTAATATAAAGTTATTTTTGATTATAAAATATGGAGAGAGTTAGAAATGTGACTTTCAGAGCTTGTTGACAGATAAAACGTATAACTTGTCTTTCATATTAATGTAGTGGAGTAATTTGTATAGTATAGTATAGTATAGTATAGTATAGTATAGTATAGTATTTGAGGTTGAATAAAGACATACGTCCATCCAGTTCACCCCATCTAGCAATATCCTCATTTCCTGCCTAACTGTTGATCCAGAGGAAGGAAAAAAAAAACCCACCAAATTTATGAAGCGGGAAAAAAATTCCTTCCTGACTCCAAGTGGCAATCGGAAATTTCCCTGGATCAACTCTACTTTATGAATCAATACCAGTAACCTGCAACATTCCTTGTTTGCAGAAACTCATCCAGCTTTTTTTTGAAACTGAACAATGAACCTGCCATTACAACGTCCATTGGAAGACCATAGCTTTACCATAGTTCCATAGCTTTACCGTTCTCATTACCGTTCTCACAGTGAAAAACCCTTTCCGAGCTTGAAGCCTAAACCTTTTTTCTTCAAGTCTTAAGGGATGTCCTCGTGTCCTCTGACATGCTCTATTGGTGAACAATGCCGCCAGATTAGTTATTGTATGGCCGCTTAATGTATTTATACACGTAATCATATTCCCACGCAAGCACCTTTTCTCCATCGTACATAATTGTAACTTTTTCCAGTCTCTCTTCATATTCAGCTCCCCCAATCCTCCTATTATTTAGTTGCCCCTTCTCTGAACCCTTTCCATTTCAAAGATTCCTTTTTGTACACAGATTCCAAAATTGCACTGCATATTCCAAATGAGGCCTTACCAATGTTTGAAAGAGGAGAATTACATTTTTCCTCCCTTGAATCCATACATTCTTTTATACAAGACAATACCATGCTGGATCTGGTGTTGCCGCCTGGCCTGCTTGCTACCTTTAAGTTTGTTATCCACCAAAACTCCAAGATCCCTTTCCACGCGATTCACTTAACAAGAGCATTATAGTATAAGTAGCACAAGGATTTTTAAGTCCAAAATGCATCACCTTCATTATCAACATTGAATTTCATCTGCCACATTCGCAACCCAATGTGATAATCTATCTAGATCCCCTTGCAACGATTGCACATCCTCTGAAGTTTTTAATGGTCGACAAAGTTTTTGTCGTCAGCAAACACAGAAACCTTGCTGACATACCCCTTCCAAATCATTAATAAATAGATTAAATAGAAGCGGCCCCAACCAGAACCGCTGTGCACCCCACTTAGCACTTTAGTCCTATATGATGAAGCCCCTTAACAACTACTCTCTGCATCCTATTCATTAACCAATTTTCTATCATGTACAAATGTGACTCCCCAGTACCAACAGAACCTTAGCTTATTCATTAGTCGCCTATGGGGACTGTATCAAAAGCCTTTGCAAAATCCAAGAAACTACATCTACTGCTAATGCCAGAGTCTAAATTTCTACTTACTTCTTCATAAAAGCCAAGTAGTTAGTTTGACAAGATCTATTCCTCCTACATCCATGCTGGTTACTACTTATGTCAGTAATTGAAACAACTCTAGAACTTTTCCCTTATTAAACTTCCAGGATCTCCCCACTGAAGTTAAACTTACAGGCCTTTAATTACCCCGGCTGTGAAGACTACCCTTTTTGAATATTGGAATAACATCAGCCTTTTTCCAATCCAAGGCCACCACCGGACATGAGGGAATCAGCGAAAATAGACACATGGCATAGATAAAACTGAACTTAGCTCCCGAGGATGTATTTTATTCCGGTCCAGGAGATTTATTAATATTAACCTCTTTAGTTCTTTCTGTAACATATCCTCGGTTAACCAAGTGCACTGATTTTATACATTATTGCTACTATACTCTATATATCTGTACTTGGATCTTCTATAGTGTATACAGAGGAAAAAAATTATTCAAGACATTTGCTTATCGCCATCCTCCGTAACTACTTATCCCATTAATTAATGGTGCCATTCTCAGTCCTCATCGTCTTACTATTAATATACTTAAAAAATGTTTAGGCTTGTGATGCTTTCTTCAGCTATCCTAACTTCATTATTATTTTAGCTAGTTTGATTGCTTTCTTAAACCTTATTACAGTTTTATAATCCCTAAGGCCCTTTCCGTTCCCCAGGCCTTAAAGGTTTTAAATGCCTTTTTCTTCCTTTCCTTGCCTCTTTACATCAGAATTCCAGCCACATGGCGCCAGATTATTTTTTACATTTATTTCCCAAGGGTAAAATTTAGATGTGAACTGGCTAAATTCCTCTCTGAACACAGTCCACTTTGCTCAGTACATTTACCGTAATACTTATCCCATTAACATTCTGACTGAGAGTGCTTTTAACCTGGGAAAATTGCTTTCCTGAAATAATAATGTCTTTGTTACCCAGCGCACTTTTCCTTTCGATAACAAAGTCCAAATGCCACTATTCAGGTCACTATTCCTAAGCCTCCAGTACCTTTATCTATAATGCGCTCCAACAATGTTAGATATTACCAGATACCAAAGAGCTCTTTCTATTAGGAACCTCAGCCCACCTGTGAGAAAACATTATCCTGCAGCACAATTCATCGCCTTTTTCTGTGATAGCAGTTCCACCACACCAATCAATGTCAGGGTAATTGAAGTCCCCCATAATGAGCACACTCCCCAAACTTGCAGCCCTTGCCAACTGCTATGAAGTTGACTCACTTCCTGTCTGCTCGCATTTGGCGGCTTATATCAGACACCAACATTGACATTCCACCCCCTTTCCTGTTGCCAATTCCACCACATATTGCCTCCACTTTATCATGCCATATCACCAGTTATCTCTTCTTTTAAATTTGGCTTCAATCTTTTTTAACATAACACAAATCTCCCCCTTTCCTTTTTTTCCTGTCCTGCCTAACAAGGCATATCCTTCTATATTTACAGCCCAGTCGTGAGAACTGTTCAACCACGTTTCTGCTATACCTTACATCATACTTTTTCATTCAATGCCATCATTTCCAAATTCTCCAATTTGTCAGCCAGGCTTCTCGCCAATGCAAACATACTTTTGATTATGATCCTGTAATTTATTCGTACACTTTACTACACATGCCTCCCTATCCCCTATCTAGCCCCACCCCCATTTCCGCCACACTGGCCTATCTACCCCTGCTTTCCTCCCTGGACTATCTATCCAGTGAGACTGCTAATACACTCCCCCCAAACTAGTTTTAAAATCTCCTCCAACCCTATCGCCATCCTCCCCTAAAACAGCTGCACACACCATCAGTGAGGTGCAACACATTCCAACTAAGAGCCTGTTGCCGACAGAAAGTCTGCCCAGTTCTCAATAAACCCAAACCTTCTTCCTACAACCACTCTCTTAGCCACGCATTAATGCTCCTAGCTCCCGCCGTTCTCCCTGGCTTAGCACGTGGCTGCGGTAGTATTTCTGAAAACACTACCCCGGAGGTCCTTTGCTTTTATCTTGGCCCTAGCTCTCGGAAATCATGTTTAAGGACCTCACCTCCACCTCTAACTTTGTCATTGCACCAATGTGGAACCGCAAGACCGTTGGGTCACCACCCGGCCCCACCCATAATCTGTCTACAACGATCCACCAATCCGAACCCTAGCACCAGACTAGTTTGACCAAAGGATTCCCCGTACGGGCCCCAAAAAATGTGTGGTAAAAGGGGGTAACCCCAGTTTGTTACCCCCCAAGAATATCACTCAGAGGCCAAATTGATAGTTGTAAGATCTTTATCCGAAGTAGCACGTGCGGTGACAGGCATACACAGCAATTAGTGTATAGCAAATCCCAAAGGATGTAGTTATTTATTAAAAACACTATAATAACCCACTTATCGTTCACTTTAGGACCCCCCTAGTCACCTATCACTTCTTCCCCTTCTTCATCATAATCATCGTATCATCTTCAATAGCTTCCCAGTAAAATATAGCACAGACCGAGGAATTATCTTTCAACGCAAAAAGTGTCCAATTTCAAAGTCTGCTGTGAGAATAGCTTCTGCATCATCATCCATTTCACCCATTTTCAGGCACTTCTGGAGGATGAGAAGTTGAAAAAAGATCATTTGGACAGTTTTTGTAACCGTCCTTACAGTTCCAGACCTTATGCTTTGCTACTTTTTTATGTTTTCAAAGTAAATTTTTTCCTTTCTTCCAATCAATATGGACACCTGTGCACCCCATGATTTCAGGTCCATCCCGGTCTCATTGGCTGCCGAGCTTCTGAAAACTTGACTTTAATGTCCTTTAAGTGCTTTAGTATTGTGTTCATTCATGCCTCCTGTACCCAATCACTAAGGAGATCTACAGTTTTTTCCAAGTATCTGTCTGGGTCAATGGCCTGCTGAGTTGGACTGACCACAGGTGCTAACTTTGGAGGATAACATAATGCATTTGCTTGAACTCACTTAGTTTTAACCAACTTGGATTGGCATTTCTTTGTTTTAGTTCCTCTCCATCTCTTTATTAGCTGCTTCATTCATTTTTTCTATGAGAAGCTCATCAAATGACGGGTCATCTAAATATTGCTTTAAATGGAACTTATGCAGTCACTTATTAGTCCTGTCCCACTGGACCTCAAGAATTTTTTTTTGTCCAAGTTCAGCTCCAAATCGCTCATCAGTACCTGCCCCTGAGATACAAACAAAAGTCTGTCTTCAATTCAATGCCCGAAACAGAACTTCTGAGGAGATTCTTTAACATCTTGTGAAATGTTGATCAGCTGTTGGATAAAATCAGTAAGCATTCTCTTCCTTATAGTGACTTTTTAAAATCATTTTTAATTGCACGACTGTGAGTTATTTTTCATTTTCTAGCATGCCTCTCAGACTTAATCCTGGACTTATAGCTTTGACTACAGCTCTACAATCTCTGATTCAGAATATCCTTTTGTGACCTGCGTCAATCTGGTGCATGAGATTGGTATAGGTCAGTTTTTCTTTCTGTCCCTTCTCACAAGTTTGACCAGAGATCTTAAATCTTTTCGTATGCAAATTCGGGTAGTTTGTTTTATATGTGGTGTTTTAACTGTCGTTGCTGATTCATTTGCACAGGGTTTCCTGTGGGACTCTCTATTTTTAATGGTAAGCTCTTAATAACGTCTCCATCAATATGGCTGTTTTTAAACTGTTTCTGCATAAGGCGATACTGTCCCTTTAACCTTTCTATTCAGTTTGGGATTCCTTATTGCTGTCTGCTGAACATTTTGTGTTGTAATTCAGAGATGAATTGCTTGTTTTTTCTAGAAAACAATATGACAGTCCTCCTCCTCTTCAGTCTCTGTCAATTCATCCAGTACATCTTCAATGACTCTCCTAAATGGCGTTGGAGTTTTGCCTCTCACCATACTCCGTTCTGTGCTTTGACAAAGTGACAGATCTCAGTCAGATCCTCAACGTCAGCTGTTAGGATCTACTGATTTCTTCTTGCAAACACTCCATCTGGTATCAAGCAGCTATCCTTCACCTGCACAGATTCCTCTGATCCCCCTTTATTCTATCACTCGGCCCCACGTGGGCGCCAAATTTGTTGCACACATTTGCCAAATAACTCCAAAGTGCAAGAGTGGTGGGGGTAATCAGAGTGTTTAATGAAGATCAATAAACTGCAAAGAAATGGAGGGCAGCTTTCGTCTATGGGAACTGGTGCAAACTGTAAAATGTACTTATATAACATAAAATAACATTACACTGTATTAGATATACTTAAAAACACACTGGGCAAAATACAGTACAAATATAATGCAGCAATATCAGTGTAAACCATACATCTCTATACAGGAAAACTTGCGTGTGGGATCTGCCATGTGGTCTCCATTACAGCATCTAACTTTATTATTTAGGCTGTTCTGTAGAAATCATCCCATTTTCTTATCAGTAAACCAAAAGCAATAAGATGGAGCTGTTCCTCCAATATATTTATTAAAACAAACTTTGGATAAGTTTCTTCCTACCTGCAAAGGAATGAGGACAGCTTTCACTCTGATGGGAACTGGTGGCAACTGTAAAATACTCCCACCAGAAACAGCTACTATGATTTCCCTTCCCACTGACAGGCAGGGGATGAAGGAGGAAATGTGTCCTAGTTGCACTATATCTGCATTATACTATAGGGAGATTATCATTTATATATCTACTTAAATAACATTAAATAACAATCTTATCACGGGGATTAATAAACAATATTTATCATTGGGATTAAATAAACAATATTTATATGGGATGTTCATTTAGACACACTTTACATCGGGTTTTGCGCAACATACACACGCCCATTTGTCGGGTTTTGCGCAAGCTACATTAAGTGTTACGGCCAATTAGGGTTACTGAACGATACTTTCGAGGGTCAGCGAAAATAGAGCCATAAATTCGAGGGTTACCGAAATCAAACGATACTTTAGAGAGTTAGCAAACGATACATTTAATGATTTGTGAACGGCTCGTAAATTTGAAAACCGCAACAACGAACGTTCGATAATTATCGAAAGTCCGAAAGTCCTTTAGTACAAGTTTGAAAGTTTCGAATTTGGACCCATTCAGTCAATTGTAGAGTGATCGTTTGAAAAGGCTAGGTTTTATACAGCTAAACTACAAGGTAATTACTGTAAATGGCTGTGTACACTGGGAAATGTCTGGGGAAATGGCACTATCACCAAAACTTGTTAAAACAACTTCCTAAACACTAGCGGGCAATTGTGGTTGTTTGCGCCAACACTAGCAAGCAATTGTCGGGTTTTACGCAAGCTACATTAAGGGTTACGGTCAATTAGAGGTTACCGAACGTACTTTCGAGGGTCAGCGAAGAATAGAGCCATAAATTCGAGGGTTACGCGAAATCGAACGATACTTTGAGGGTTAACGAAAAACGAACAATACTTTCGAGAGTTAGCGAATGACACATTTAAGGTTATAGATCGGCTCGTAATTCGATAATTCTCGAAAACCGCGTCAACGAACGTTCAATATTGTGGAAGTTTGAAAGTCCGAGAAATCCTTCAATAAAAGTTAATTTGGACCCATTCAAATTATGGAGCGTGATGTTTGAAAAGGCTAGTGTTATTACAGCTAAACTACAATGGTAACTTACTGTAAATGGCTGTGGAACCTGGAAAATGGTCTGGGGAACATGGTACTATCACCAAAACTTGTTAAAAGCTTCCTAAAACACTACAGGGCATTGTCGGGTTTCGCGCAAGCTACATTAGAAGGTTACGGCCAATTCGAGGGTTAACAATGATACTTTCGGGGTCAGCGAAATAGAGCACAAATTAGAGGGTTACCGAAATCGAACGATACTTTTGGGTTAGCGAAAAAGCATAATACTTTTGAGAGTTAGACAATGACACATTCAAGGGTTAGAGATTCGTCTCGTAATTCGATAATTCTGAAAATCCGCATCAAGAACGTTCAATAATTAACGAAAGCCGGAAGTTCAAAAGTCCAAGAAATCCTTCATAAAAAGTTTGAAAGTTCGAATTTGGTACCCATTCCAGTGCATGGGAGAGTGATAGTTTGAAAAGGTGGGTTATTACAGCTAACTAACAATGGTAACTTACTGTAAATGGCTGTGGCACCTTGGAAATGGTCTGGGAACCTGGCACTATCATCAAAACTTGTTGTTAAAACACTTCCTAAACACTAGCGGGTAATTGCGGGTTTTGCGCAAGCTACGCTTAGAGGGTTACGGCCAATTAGGGTTTACCGAATGATACTTCGAGGGGTCACGCGAAAATAGAGCCATAAATGAGGGTTACCGAAATCGAACGATACTTTTGAGGGTTCGCAAACGATACATTTAATGGTTTGCGAACGGATCGTAAATTCGATAATTTCGAAAACCACAACAACGAACGTTCGATAATTATCGAAAGTTCAAAAAATCCTTTAGTAGAATTTGAAAATTTGGGAGCAATTCAAATCAATGGGAGAATGATATTTGAAAAGGCAAGGTTTATTTCAGTAAACTAACCAATGGTAACTTACGTAAAGGCTGTGCTGAGGGTTACGGCCAATTAAAGGGTTTCCGAACAAACTTTCGAGGGTCAAGCGAATAGAGCATAAATTCGAGGGTTTACAGAAATACGAACCGATACTTGTTGAGGTTAACGAAACGAACAATACTTTAGAGAGTTAGCGAATGACACATTCAAGGGAAGAGATCGTCTCGTAATTGGATATTTCTCAAAAACCGCATCAACAAAGGTTCAATAATTATCGAAAGTCTGGTAAGTTCGAAAGTCCGAGAAATTCCTTCAGTAAAAGTTTGAAAGTTCGAATTTGGACCCATTCAAGTCAAGGGAGAGTGAGAAGCTGGGTGAAAAGGTGGGTTTATTACAGCTAAATTAACAAGGTTAACTACTATAAATTGCTGTGGCCCTGGAAAATGGTCTGGGAAAAATGGCACATACCCCAAACTTGATAAACACTTCCTAACATACCCGGGCAATTGTCGGTTTTGCGCAAGCTACATTAGAGGGTTTACGGCCAATTGTGAGGGTACTAAACGATACTTTCGAGGGTCAGCGAAAATAGAGCCATAAATTTGAGGTTTACCGAAATTGAACGATAATTTCAAGGGTTAGCGAAACAGCAATACTTTAGAGAGTTAGCAAACGATACATTTAGGTTTGCGAACGGCTCGCAAATCGATAATTCTCGAAATCGCAACAAACGAACGTTCGTTAATTATCGAAAGTCCGAAAAAATCTTTAGTGAAGTTTGAAAGTTCGAATTTGGAGCAATTCAAATCAATGGGAGAATGATAGTTTTGAAAAGGCAAGGTTTATTACAGCTAAATTAACAATGGTAACTTACTATAATTGCGTGGCACCGTGGAGAAAATGTGTCTGGGGAACATGGCACTATCACCCAAACTTGTTAAAACACTTCCTAAACACTAGCGGGCATTGGTCGGGTTTTGCGCATAACTAGCAGCAATTGTCTGGTTTTGCGCAAGCTACATTAGAGGGGTTTACGGCCAATTCGAGGGTTACCGAACGATACTTTCGAGGGTCAGCGAAAATAGAGCCATAAATTCGAGGTTACCGAAATCGACGCTACTTTTGAGGGTTAACGACACGACAATACTTTCGAGAGTTAGCAAATGACACATTCAAGGGTTAGAGATCAGCTCGCAATATCGATAATTCTCCGAAACCGCGTCAATGAACGTTCTATAATTACGAAAGTCCGAAAGTTCGAAATCTGAGAAATCCTTCAGTAAAAGTTGAAAGTTCGAATTTGGACCCATCAAGTCAATGGGGAGTCATAGTTTGAAAAGGCTAGGTTTATTACAGCTAAACTACAATGGAACTTACTGTATATGGCTGGAACCTGGAAAGGTCCTGGGGAACATGGCACTATCATCAAACTTGTTAAAACGTCCAACATAGCGGGCAATTGTCTGGTTTTGCCAAGCTACATTAAGGGTTACGGCCATTAGAGGGGTTACCAAATGATACATTCGAGGGTCAGCGAAAATAGAGCCCATAAATTAGAGGGTTACCAAATCGACGCTATACTTTGGGGTTAACGAAAGCGAACATACTTTCGAGAGTTAGCGAATGACCATTCAGGGTTAGAGATCGGCTCGCAAATTCGAGAATTCTCGAAACCGCGGTCAACGGAACGTTCTATATTATGGAAAGTTCGAAGTCCAAGAAATCCTTCAGTAAAAGTTTAAAAGTTTGAATTTGGGCCATTCAAGTCAATGGGAGAGTGATAGTTTGAAAAGGCTAGTTTATTACAGCTAAACAAAACAATGGTAACTTACTGTAAATGGCTGTGGAACCTGGGAAATGGTCTGGGGACATGGACTATCACCAAACTTGTTTAAAAAGTTCCTAAACACTAGCGGGCAATTGTCGGGTTTTGAAACAATTTTTAATATCTATATTATACTTATTTAAAAATAAAAATAGATAAATAGTTGCTATCTCTATAATATAGGTGTATACATATATTGACAGAATTGTTATGTGTTTTATTGGGTGTAATGTATATTTTCCAGCAATTGGGTTTTTATTGGTTATATCTACTTTCACTATATTTGTATGTGTCCCTTATACTTGATATAACAGCATTTTCTCGAAAATTGGGTGATTCCCCTTTAAGGGGGCAGGATCCATCTAATCAGGTGACCCACCTATACTTACCTATTTGAAGCTGTATCCATATCAGTGTTTATATGTCTCAGACGAAGTGCCAGCTGAGGCACGAAACGCATTAGACATGTATCCGTCTGTGTTGATATATGTGTGAATAAAAGCTTTTTACCCACCATTCTTCGTGTGAGATCCGTTCATAACTGCTGCCCAGCCGTTCCTGATTGAGTTACCATAATTTTCAAAACTATCATGGCACTCTAAATCTTTAATTTTTTAGTGTTTTTCAGTTGTGGCTCTTGAGACCTGGGTGCTCTTCTGTTGTTCGGGTGAACTGGGCGTTTGACACATTTCGTCACTCCCCTCAGACAGGTTTTGGGTCCGAATGGATTTACAGAGACGTGCATTTTATTTTGAGAGATTTCCAGTTTTTTATCAACAACACTGTTTTATTTATAAAGATCTCAGGAATTCGATACGCTTAGAGGAAATTCCGTGAGGGACTTCTCCGAGCTCATTTTTTGAAGAACAGGTGAGTTTTCATCTGAAAATTGGGTAGAATTATGAACTAGTATTAAAGGGCAAGAATTATTAAAGGAGAACTGTGGCTCTAAACAAGTGGTTTAAGTAAAAGGTTGTCAAAGCAAGCGCCCTGGAGCGCAGCTCTCAGTGATCTAGTCAGAAGATATGTGCTAAAAAGGGTTTCTCCTGTTAAGAAATTAAAGGGTATGTCCTCCAAAATATATTTTTTACATACATTTCCCCAAGGGCCTCAGCCCCAACCGTATGTTGTATCTTATACAAGCAGCCCAACTCTACTTACCTCTCCTCTTTTTCTCCGCACGCGTCCCGGACACTCTGCTTGCAAGAAAATCAACGCGAGTGGGCGGGACCGGCAGGCGCGTCTGTGATGGCTGAGCGTCAGCCAATCACGGACGAGGCTGCGGTCAGCTCACGTTCGCCGGAGAAAGAGGAGAGGTAAGTAAAGTTTGGGGGCTTTTTAAAGATATAAAACATTAGCGGTTGGGGCTGGGACCATGTGGATACAACATATGAAGGATTACGCAAGGGGAGAGGGGAGAATCGGGGAGAGGAGGTAGGGGGGGAGACATGGCTGCAGTAACGCGCATGGCCAAAATGCTTACCTGAGGGCAGGTAGGAGGAAAGAGCCCTGCTAGCCTCCGGGGGGCAGTTTTGGCCCTTTGGGGGGGCACTGACAGAACCACTATGGAGGCTGGGTGGTGAGGTAAGGATATAAACTACACTACAGTGGGCCAGTAGTTGGGGGATACTGTTCTGGGGGTGGAACCTGCCCGTTAAAGAGACTTCACCAACCCCATCTACACTGTCTCTGCTGCGCGTGTAAACCCTTGAAAAAACAAAACAAAATTCTGACTTACTACTGATGTTGCCAACAATTAAGAAGGTTTTGCTACTATAAATGATATACAGTAAGGGGGGTGGGCAACTGATAATTAGCAAGGGTTCTTTCCAATGGTCTAAACAGAAGTAGGAATATATGTCATGTTTAACCAATAACTTCTAACTAGCCTTGGCACTAGGGAATGATCCAGGGTCGTAGATTTGATGGTTCGATACAACCTTTTATTTTACCAATACCCTTTTTATTTAACCCTTTATAAACTTTTTAGTGCAAGTTTTTTCTCCTTGTAATAGTACTTACAGTAGTTACTAAGCAATACCTTTCGAAAGATAGGCACTAGGTAGTTTACTGTATTTGTATAGCAAAATGTAATATCTAAAGGCACTGCCCCTGATCCAAATCCGTCTCGACCCCACCTGCTATACGCACATAACAGAAGGCCAAAAATAATACTAGACTAACACTAATTAATCTAAACCATGGAATACATCTATAAAGGAAAACATATATCCACATAGATTGTTGCATGAGTGGTTCGAATCACTGGATCTAAATTTGGTTCTAAACAAATAACCTCAAAAAAATCCATTAAAATAAGGGTGAGCAAATGAAAGCAAACTAAAGACTTGTGATGACAGTGGAGCCCCCTGTAGGTTTATTGTATGGGACAGGTATTCTGGAATCCGTTTATAATGGCAGCCTTGGGTGGTGCACAATGGCCATGGGCATAACTGCACGTACTTGCCCTTTCACCTTAGTCAATCCCCCTTTCCTCATGTTACTACATCTGTCCACACTCATCATTTGGTACAGAGGGTTAGAAAGGTTATGATTGGTCCTTATGGTGTTTTTTATAAAAGCAATGATAGGTAGGAATGTTTATGATACCAATCATCAGCCACCCCACTGCCTAATGATTATCAGGAAGAAACAGGACTAACCCTTTGCTTTGTTCTCCCGAAATATCAACGACATAATTCAGTCTGAACACACCTTGGGCTCCATCCCTGCTATTTGTGTTGTACTACCAAACGATCGCCATAACACATAGTTAACGGACGATTGCTAAAAAGTGTGATACTTCACACTTTTGTGCATATGGCCCAAGTCCAAAGGAGGAGCCCAGTCCCTTTGTTGAAACTATCCAATGAACTGACCGCTTACCACCTACCTTTAACAGGTCCACTGTTTTAACCCGTTCTCACTTTATGAAACTCCTATTCAAACAGTTAGATGAAATCTTAAGGTTTGTATGTAATCGTTAATGTATCCTCTAATCATATGTGTTGGAATGCCACATGAGGCACCAGAGAGTTATTGTACACCCACTAACTGTATTTGTTAATGATTCTGTAAAGAGGTAAATTATTATTTTGTCAAATGGGCAAGCAAAGTGGCCATATGTGATTCTGCATGAAATCTGTTCGTAGAGTTTACCGCGGACTATCTGTAGATCCATGGCTACATGGATTTCCTTCTAGGATCCAGTCCCTCTATGGCAACCTCACTGCCAACTGATACATATTATTCTATTAATAGTCGTTAGTATTCCCAATGGGTGGTTTCTTACCCTTCATTTGTGCAGATCCACAACGTTTAGGCACTTAGGCCAAATAACATTTGTGCCTTTGAACAGCCAGCCTACAGTCATTTTGTGCATTTGTTGCATAGGCAGTACACGCCGATGTGCTGTATATGGTTTATAAACCATAATAACCCGATATGTGGAATAAGACACAAGTTACGGTCAGATGTCATATATTTAAATACTAGCTTCACAAAAAAGTACACAAATATGAACTATATGACAAGAAAATGTCTCTTATGCCGCTGCCTCTTGTGTGCGATTGCTGTAGGTTTTCTGTGGTGAACTCAATTTCAGGCTGGCTGGTGAAATAATGGACTGTGCTAGAAGTATGGCTGTTGGATTGGCATTCATCGTGTTCTAGTGGCATTATTCTTAAATCACTTTATCTCCTGTTCTAGTCTCCAAGTTTAGCGATGTTTCACTGGGATTTTTTTCTTTGCTCGAAAGTTCGTCGTCTGGTTTTCTTCTTACGAGGAAGAGCAGAACCAGAAACGGCTTGATGATCACAGGGGTAGGAACAAAATAAACACTGATAAAATCTGTATATTTATTATCCTGAAGAAAGCACTACATGCAAACGACATAATATTTTTTATCTTGTTAAAAAAATAGATCCCCATATCTACTTTATAACATATCAGCAGTTTTCATTATAAAAATTCTGCAGTTTACTGCCCCCTGCCCTAGCTTAATTGGCTCAGATAGATCACTGTGATACTCTCCATCAACTAGTTTTGTACTCCTCTCCCTATCTCAAGGTATGAGTGTAAAAGTACTCGCAGCATTCTGCAGTGAAAGATTTTCTGATTTCAATTAGGTACAGTATAATGCGGAGTTTACTTTATTGTATAAACTGCCGAAGAGGGCATGACTTTCTGACCTTTTTGTGCACCGGAAAGTAAAAATAGCCATCATATCTATTGGGCGGAGACATGCAATTTAAATACTTTACAATTACAACACTTCAAATTTTAATTTTTACAAACAGTTAGGACTACTCATGTTTAACTCCTTGGTGATCCTTTTCCTTGATAATTTAGAAGCCTGCATAGGTTCCTGCTGGGTAACTACTTGGGTGCAGTGTGGTGCTGCTGGAGAAATCCAAGGGAAGAAACCAAAAGCTGCGTAGGATGGAACCAGGAGGGAAAGTGGAGGAAACTGATAGGAGCTGGTACTCCAGGGTGGGTGAACAGATGAAGGCCATAAGGTGGAGGTGGACAAACAGAGGTGGAGGACTTGTATATAGGACTGGGTACCTGATGAACCACGGCCATGTGTGATTCCCAACCACGGCTGAGACTAATATATTACAGGAGCAAACACAAGATACAAATGAATAACGGACAGAGTCTTAAAAAAACACATTATTACGATACAGATCTACTTTAATGTAATTAATTTGCTTTTGGAGATATCCAATCGGTTTTAACAAGTCCCCAAATACACAAACCAACTGGATTGGTGCAGTGTCTCAAAACCCCCATCCTTAGGGCCAAGGAAGGGTAGGGATTCAAGGGAGGGACAATGTTTATTCTCCCTCTTTACCAACATTGGTAAGCCTGCAGTTTGTAATTTCTCTAGCACAAGATGGGAGGATATGGGGAAGCAACAACTATTTATTGTAACAACACATAATCAACATTCGGGATCTCCTGCACCTTTCTCATACGTGAGACGTGTTGTTCATAACATAGTTGTGACTTCACTGATGATGTGCTTCCCCATATCTTTCTTTTGCTAGAGAACTTTCTGGCCCCGAAGTTGGAGGCTATGGGGAACTGAACCCTTCTACTTGTTGGCATACCAACCAACACGCGTGTGCTGGAGTGTTCCTTGACTGTATGCTCATTTGGGAATATGCAGTGGCAAATTTGAATCGGTTTACAAAAAGGACATCTTTGAAATGGAAAGGGTTCAGAAGAGGGCAACCTAAATTAATAAGGGATTGGGGGAGCTTGAATATGAAGAGAGACTAGAAAAGTTACAATTAGGTACGCTGGGGAAAAGGCACTTGCGTGGGGGTAATTATTACTGTGTATAAATACATTAACGGGCCATACATAAACTATCTGGGGCATTGTCACCAATAGACATGTCAGAGACACGTGGACATCCCTAAGAACTTGAAGAAAAGAAAAAAGTTTAGGCTTCAAGCTCGAAAGGGTTTTCACTGTAAGAACGGTAATTTTAAGCTATGGAACTGCTTTCGTGGACGTTGTTATGGCAGGTTCATTGGACAGGTTCAAAAAAGCTGGATGAGTTCTACAAACAAGAATGTGCAAGTTACTGGTATTAATACATAAGTAGAGTTGATCCAGGGAAATTTTCCGATTGCCATTTGGAGTCAGGAAGGAATTTTTTCCCCCTTCATAAATTTGGTGGGTTTTTTTTTGCCTTCCTCTGGATCACAGTTAGGCAGGAAATGAGGATATGCTAGATGGGTGGGGGAACTGGATGGACGTATGTCTTTATTCAACCTCAAATACTATACTATACTATACATACTAATTATTAGGAGATACTGTTCCAAATAACTGCAATTATTAATCTATTGTTTCCTGTGGCAGGTGGTAACTTACTCACGGTGTTGGAATTTATACTGATAAATCATGAGCGTCTTCAGTCTGTGAGATAGGACAACCATTGATGACTAATTAGTCGCTTGTTTGCAGTCAAATCAGTCCGTTATTACCTGCCACTGACATCAAGGGCAAGATCTGTTACGTCGGGAGATCTCACTCATGTAATGTAGGGGCTGTGCAATAATAGAAGCAAAAATTGACCATGGTAAACCTATCAGAGTTCGTTTACGGGTTGCTGTCAGTTAGATAACACGTTTGCATCTTTTATTGTCTGGCCTCCATAATCTCTCACTTCTTTAGGAAAGCACATAGCGTAGACTCAATTCCCAATCTGCTAGACCTCGGCCAAACCACAAACCTATGACAGGTTTCAAAAGAAATACATTACTATGCCAAAAACGTTTCCAACTGATAATATGTATTCATTCAACATACCAGAAATACTGGATTAGACATAAGAACGGCAACACCACCAAAATAACACACAAATGTAAATTAGACGTAGTAAGTGCATGTCTCATGTCGCTTACCTGTCTTATATTAAGATATTATATGTATGCCCGTAATGTATTTATACACAGTAATCATATTCCACGCAAGCACCTTTTCTCCATCGTACCTAATTTTAACTTTTCCAGTCTCTCTGCATATTCAACAGCTCCCCCAATTCCTCCTAATTAATTTTAGGCCCTTCTTTGAACCGTTTCCATTTCAAAGGATGTCCTTTTTTGTACACATAGTCCAAAAACATTGCACGGCTTAGCACGTGGCTGCGGTAGTATTTCTGAAAACACTACCCCGGAGGTCCTTGCTTTTATCTTGGCCCCTAGCTCTCGGAAATCATGTTTAAGGACCTCACCTCCACCTCTAACTTTGTCATTGGCACCAATGTGAACCGCAAGACCGTTGGGTCACACCCGGCCCCACCCAATAATCTGTCTACACGATCCACCACATGCCGAACCCTAGCACCAGGCTAGTTGACCAAAGGATTCCCCGTACGGGCCACCAAAAAATGTTGGGTAAAAGGGGGTACCCCAGTTTGTTACCCCCCAAGAATATCACTCAGAGGCCAAATTGATAGTTGTAAGATCTTTATCCGAAGTAGCACGTGCGGTGACAGGCATACACAGCAATTAGTGTATAGCAAATCCCCCAAAGGAGTGTTATTTATTAAAAACACTATAATAAACCACTATTATCGTTCACTTTAGGGACCCCCCTAGTCACCTATCACTTCTTCCCCTTCTTCATCATAATCATCGTCATCATCTTCAATAGCTTCCCCAGTAAAATATAGCACAGACCGAGGAATTATTCTTTCACGCAAAAAGTGTCCAATTTCAAAGTCTGCTGTGAGAATAGCTTCTGCATCATCATCCATTTCACCATTTTCAGGCACTTCTGGAGGACTGAAGAAGTTGAAAAAAGGAATCATTTGGAACAGTTTTTGTAACCGTCCTTACAGTTCCACGACCCTTATGCTTCTGCTACTTTTTTATGGTTTTCAAAGTAAATTTTTTCCTTTCTTCAATCTATGGCCACCTGTGCACCCCCATGACTCAGGTCCATCCGGTCTCATTGGCTTGCCGGTAGCTTCTGAAAACTGACTTTATGTCCTTGAAGTGCTTTAGGTATTGTTTCAGCATCATCAGCCTGTACAGTCATAGCACTAGGAGATCTACATGTTTTTTCCAAGTATCTGTCTGGGTCATGGCCTGCTGAAGTTGGACTGACCACAGGTGCTAACTTTGGAGGATAATAATGCATGTTCTGACACCCTACTTAGTTTAGATACCAACTTGATTGGCATTTCTTGTTGTTTTAGTTCCCTCAATCTCTTTATTTAGGCTGCTTCATTCATTTTTTCTATGAGAGCTCATCATAAATGGACGGGGGGTTCTAAATTGCTTTAAATGGAACTTTATGCAGATCATTATAGTCCTGTCCCCACGACCCTCAAGATTTTTTTTTGTACCAAAGTCAGCTCCACAATTCGCTTCATCAGTACCTGCCCCTGAGATACAAACAAAAGTCTGTCTTTCAATTCAATTGCCCGAAACAGAAACTTCTGAGGAGATTCTTTACCATCTTGTGAAATGTTGATCAGCTGTTGGTATAAATCAGAAGCATTCTCTTCCTTATAGTGACTTTTTAAAATCATTTTTAATTGCACGACTGTGAGTTCATTTTTCATTTCTAGCATGCCTCTCAGACTTAATCCTGGACTTATAGCTTTGACTACAGCTTCTACAATCTCTGATTCAGAATATCCTTTTTGTAGACCTGCGTCAATCTGGTGCATGAGATTGGTATAGGTCAGTTTTTCTTTCTGTCCCTTCTCACCAATTTGACCAGAGATCTTAAAATCTTTTCGTATGGCAAATTCGGGTAGTTTGTTTATATGTGGTGTTTTAACTGTCGTTGCTGATTCTATTTGCACAGGGTTTCCTGTGGACTCTCTATTTTTAATGGTAAGCTCTTTAATACGCTCCATCAATCTGGCTGTTTCTTGAAACTGTTCTTGCATAAGGCGATACTGTCCCTTTAACCTTTCTAATTCAGTTTGGGATTCCTTATTGCTGTCTGCTGCAACATTTTGTTGTAATTCAGAGATGAATTGCTTTGTTTTTTCTAGAAACAATATGACAGTCTCCTCCTCTTCAGTCTCTGTCAATTCATCCAGTACATCTTCAATGACTCTCCTAAAATGGCGTTGAGTTTTGCCTCTCACCATACTCCGTTCTGGTGCTTTGACAAAGTGACAGATCTCAGTCAGATCCTCAACTGTCAGCTGTTAGAGATCTACTGATTTCTTCTTGCAAACACTCCATCTTGGTAATCAAGCAGCTATCCTTCACCTGCACAGATTCCTCTGATCCCCTTTATTCTATGCACTCGGCCCCACGTTGGGCGCCAAATTTGTTGCACACATTTGCCAAATAACTCCAAAAGTGCAAGAGGGTGGGGGTAATCAGAGTGTTTAATGAAGATCAATAAATCTGCAAAGAAATGGAGGGCAGCTTTCAGTCTGATGGGAACTGGTGCAACTGTAAAATGTACTTATATAACATAAAATAACATTACACTGTATTAGATTACTTAAAATACACACTGGGCAAAATACAGTACAAATATAATGCAGCAATATCAGTGTAAACCATATATCTCTATACAGGAAAAACTTGCGTGTGGGATCTGCCATGTGGTCTCCCATTACAGCATCTAACTTTAATTATTTAGGCTGTTCTGTAGAATCATCCCATTTATCTTATCAGTAAACACAAAAGCAATAAGATGGAGCTGTTCCTCCAATATATTTATTAAAACAAACTTTGGATTAAGTTTCTTCCTACCTGCAAAGGAATGGAGGACAGCTTTCACTCTGATGGGAACTGGTGCAACTGTAAAATACTCCCACCAGAAACAGCTACTATGATTTCCCTTCCCACTGACAGTGCAGGGGGAATGAAGGGGAAATGTGTCCTAGTTGCACTATATCTGCATTATACTATAGGGGAGATTATCATTATATATCTACTGTAAACTAACATTAAATAAACAATCTTTATCACGGGGATTAAATAAACAATATTTATCATGGGGATTAAATAAACAATATTTATCATGGGGATGTCATTTAGACACACTTTACATCGGGTTTTGCGCAACACTAGCAAGCATTTGTCGGGTTTTGCGCAAGCTACATTAGAGTGTTACGGCCAATTAGAGGGTTACTGAACGATACTTTCGAGGGTCAGCGAAAATAGAGCCATAAATTCGAGGGTTACCGAAATCAAACGATACTTTAGAGAGTTAGCAAACGATACATTTAATGATTTGTGAACGGCTCGTAAATTTGAAAACCGCAACAACGAACGTTCGATAATTATCGAAAGTCCGAAAAGTCCTTTAGTACAAGTTTGAAAGTTCGAATTTGGACCCATTCAAGTCAATGGGAGAGTGATAGTTTGAAAAGGCTAGGTTTATTACAGCTAAACTAACAATGGTAACTTACTGTAAATGGCTGTGGTACCTGGGAAATGGTCTGGGGAACATGGCACTATCACCAAAACTTGTTAAAACACTTCCTAAACACTAGCGGGCAATTGTCGGGTTTTGCGCCAACACTAGCAAGCAATTGTCGGGTTTTACGCAAGCTACATTAGAGGGTTACGGTCAATTAGAGGGTTACCGAACGATACTTTCGAGGGTCAGCGAAAATAGAGCCATAAATTCGAGGGTTACGGAAATCGAACGATACTTTTGAGGGTTAACGAAAACGAACAATACTTTCGAGAGTTAGCGAATGACACATTTAAGGGTTAGAGATCGGCTCGTAAATTCGATAATTCTCGAAAACCGCGTCAACGAACGTTCAATAATTATGGAAAGTTTGAAAGTCCGAGAAATCCTTCAATAAAAGTTAATTTGGACCCATTCAAATTAATGGGAGAGTGATAGTTTGAAAAGGCTAGGTTTATTACAGCTAAACTAACAATGGTAACTTACTGTAAATGGCTGTGGAACCTGGAAAATGGTCTGGGGAACATGGTACTATCACCAAAACTTGTTAAAACGCTTCCTAAACACTACAGGGCAATTGTCGGGTTTCGCGCAAGCTACATTAGAAGGTTACGGCCAATTCGAGGGTTAACAAATGATACTTTCGAGGGTCAGCGAAAATAGAGCCACAAATTAGAGGGTTACCGAAATCGAACGATACTTTTGAGGGTTAGCGAAAAAGAATAATACTTTTGAGAGTTAGACAATGACACATTCAAGGGTTAGAGATCGTCTCGTAAATTCGATAATTCTGGAAAACCGCATCAACGAACGTTCAATAATTATCGAAAGCCCGGAAAGTTCAAAAGTCCAAGAAATCCTTCAGTAAAAGTTTGAAAGTTCGAATTTGGAGCCATTCAAGTCAATGGGACAGTGATAGTTTGAAAAGGCTGGGTTTATTACAGCTAAACTAACAATGGTAACTTACTGTAAATGGCTGTGGCACCTTGGAAATGGTCTGGGGAACATGGCACTATCATCAAAACTTGTTGTTAAAACACTTCCTAAACACTAGCGGGTAATTGTCGGGTTTTGCGCAAGCTACTTTAGAGGGTTACGGCCAATTAGAGGGTTACCGAATGATACTTTCGAGGGTCAGCGAAAATAGAGCCATAAATTCGAGGGTTACCGAAATCGAACGATACTTTTGAGGGTTCGCAAACGATACATTTAATGGTTTGCGAACGGATCGTAAATTCGATAATTCTCGAAAACCACAACAACGAACGTTCGATAATTATCGAAAGTTCAAAAAATCCTTTAGTAGAAGTTTGAAAATTTGGAGCAATTCAAATCAATGGGAGAATGATAGTTTGAAAAGGCAAGGTTTATTTCAGCTAAACTAACAATGGTAACTTACTGTAAAAGGCTGTGGCTGAGGGTTACGGCCAATTAAAGGGTTTCCGAACAATACTTTCGAGGGTCAGCGAAAATAGAGCCATAAATTCGAGGGTTACAGAAATCGAACGATACTTTTGAGGGTTAACGAAAACGAACAATACTTTAGAGAGTTAGCGAATGACACATTCAAGGGTAAGAGATCGTCTCGTAAATTGGATATTTCTCAAAAACCGCATCAACAAAGGTTCATAATGATCGAAAGTCTTGGTTATAAGTCGAAAAGTCCGAGAAATCCTTCAGTAAAAAGTTTGATAAGCTCGAATTTGGACCCATTCAAGTAATAAGGGGAGGGAGAAGTGGGGGAGGGGGAGGTAAGAGGGGATGTGGTGGGGGGGGTTTTTTGTTTTTTTTTGAAAAGGTGGGTAGTACAGCTAAATAACATGGTACTATATAAATTGACTGTGGCCCCTGGAAAAATGGTCTGGGGAACAATGGCACTATCACCCAAACTTGATATAAACACATTCCTAATACACAGTAGCGGGCCATTGTCGGGTTTTGCGCAAGCTACATTAGAGGGTTTACGGCCACATTGAGGGTTAATAAACGAACGTTTCGACGGGTCAGCGAAATAGAGCCATTAAATTTGAGGTTTACCGAAATTGAACGATAATTCAGGGTTAGCGAAAAACAAGGCAATTACTTAGAGAGTTAGCAAACGATACATTTATGGTTTGCGAACGGCTCGCAAATCGATAATTTCTCGAGAAACGCAACAACGAACGTTCGGTAATTCGAAAGTCCGAAAACAATCATTTAGTGAAGTTTGAAAAGTTCGAATTTGGAGCCAATTCAAATCAATGGGAGAATGATAGTTTTTAAAAGGGCAGTTTATTACAGCTAAATTAACAATGGAACTTACTATAAATGCTGGTGGCGACCTGGAAGAAAATGTTGGGGAAATGGCATATCACCAAAAGTTTGTTAAAAAATCCTAAACACTAGCGGGCAATTGTCGGGTTTTTGCGCATAACTAGGAGCAGCAATTGTCTGGTTTTGCGCAAGCTACATTAGAGGGGTTACGGCCAATCGAGGGGTTACCGACGATACTTTCGAGGTGGCAGCGAAAAAAATAGAGGCATAAATTCGAGGTTACGAAATCTACGATACTTTTGGGGTTAACGAAACACGAACAATACTTTCGAGAGTTAGCAAATGACACCATTCAAGGGTGTAGATGTATCAAGCTCGCAAATCGATAATTCTCGAAAACCAGCGTCAAATAACGTTCTATGAATTACGAAGTCCGGAAAAAGTTTCGAAAAATCTGAGAACATCTGTCAGTAAAGGTTGAAAGTCGATTTGGACCCATTCAAGTCAATGGTGGAGTTCATAGTTGAAAAGAGCAGGTTATTACAGACTAAATACAATGGAATTACTGTAAATGGCGTGGAACCTGGAAAAGGTCTGGGGAACATGGCACTATCATCAAAACTTGGTTTTAAAACGTTTCCCTAAACACTAGGGGGCAATTGTCTGGTTTGCAAAGCACATTAAAGGGTTACGCCAATTAGAGGGTGTACCAAATGATACATCGAGGCGTCAGCGAAAAATAGAGCCATAATTAGAGGGTTACCTAAATGCGGAACGACTTACTTTGGGGGTTAACGAAAGCGAACAATTACCTTTCGAGAGTTAGAGAATGCCAATTCAAGGGTTAGAGATCGGATCTGCAAATTCGAGAATTCTCGAAAACCGCGTACAACGAACGTTCTATCATTATGGAAAGTTCAAGTCACCAGAAACGAACATCCCTTCAGTGTATTAAAAGTTTAAAAGTTTGAATTTGAGCCCATTCAAGTCAATGTGTGAGAGTGATAGTTTGAAACGGCTTAGTTTATTACAGTAACTAAAACAATGGTAACTTACGAAATGGCTGTGGAACTGGGAAATGGTCTGGGGAACCATGGCACTATCACCAAAACTTGTTTAAAACGCTTCCTAAACACTAGCGGGCAATGTCGGGTTTTTGAACAATTTTACTATACTATATTAGTACTATTTAGAAAATAAAAATAGTAAATGAGTTGCTATTCTTACTAAATAGGTGTATACATATATTGACAGAATTGTTATGTGTTTTTATTGGGTGTGTTGAATGTATATTTTCCCAGAAGTGGTTTTTTTATTGGTTATAGATTACTTTCACTATTGATGTGTCCCTTATACTGATAATAAAGCCATTTTCTCGAGAAATTGGGTGATTCTCCCGTTAAGGGGGCAGGATCTATCTAATCAGGTTGACCCACTATACTTACCTATTTAAGCTGTATCCATATCAGTGTTTATTCTCAGTCGAGAAGTGCCAGATGAGGCACGAAACGCAGAAATGTATCCGTCGTGTGCTGTGATATATGGGTGAATAAGAAAGCTTTTTACCCACCAATTCGGTGAGATCCGTTCATTAACTGCTGCCGCCTTCCTGATTGCATGTACAATAATTTCAAAAACTATCATGGGCAACTACTAAATCTTTAATTTTTTTTAGGTGTTTTTCAGTTGTGGCTCTTAGAACTGGTGCTCGTTTGTTGTTCGGGTGAAAATGGCGTTTGCAACATTTCGATCCCATCCCGCAACAGGTTTTGGTCAATGGATTTCAGAGGACTGGCAATTTTTTTGAGAGATTCCAGTTTTTGATCACACTGTTTAGTTTATAAAGATCTCAGGAAAGTCCAGATCACGATAGAGGAAATTCCGTGAGGGACTTCTTCGAGCTTTTTCTTGAGGAACAAGGTGGAGTTTTCATCGGAAAATTGGTGTAGAATTATGAACTAGATATTAAAGGGAAGATATTAAGGAGAATTGGTCTCTAACAAGTTGGTTTAAGTAAAAAGGTTGTCAAAGGCAAGCCGGGATCGCAATCTCTCAGTGATATAGTCAGAAGATATGGGCTAAAAGGGTTTCTGTTAAGAAATTAAAGGGTATGTCCACCCAAAAATATATTTTTTACATAGATTTCCCCAAGGGCTCCAGCCCCAAACCGCTATGTTTATAGCTTAAAAAAGCAGCCCAAACTCTACTTACCTCTCCTCTTTTCTCCGCACGCGTCCGGCCCATCTGCTTGCAAGAAAATGCAAGCAGAGGGGCGGGACGGCAGCCGCGTCTGTGATTGGCTGAGCGGCAAGCCCAATACGGGACGGAGGGCTGCCGGCAGCTCACGTACGCCGAGAAGGAAGGGAAAGAGGAGAGGTAAGTAAAGTTTGGGGAGTTTTTAAGATATAAACATTAGCGGTTGGGGACTGGGAGCACACATTGGGGAAGTATAACATATGAAGGAATTACGCAAGGGAGAGGGAATACGGAGAACGGGGAGAGGAGGGGGAGAGGGAACGGGTGCAGTAGCGCATGGCCAAAATGTTACCTGAGGGCAAGGTAGAGAAAGAGCCCTGCTAGCCTCCGGTGGGGCAGTTGTTGGCATTGGGGGGGGACTTAAGGACACGACCTATATGGAAGCTGGGTGTGATGGGGTAAGGATTAAACTACACTACATGGTGGGCCAGTAGTTGGGGGATACTGTTTTGGGGGTGGACATGCCCGTTAACAGAGATTCACCAACACCATCTACACTGTCTCTCTGCGTGCCGTGTAAACCTGACAATTCATGTACTTACACTATGTGCCAACAATTAAGAAGGTTTTGCTACTATAAAAGATAATACATAGGGGGGTGGGCACTGCATAATTAGCAGAGGGTTTGCCAATTACCGGTAAACAGAAGTAGGAATAATGGCCCATTTACCACTATAACTTCTAAATGCCTTGGCACTTAGGGAATGATCAGGGTCGTAGATTTGATGGTTAGATACAACCTTTTATTTTACAAATACCCTTTTTATTTAACCTTATTAAACTTGTTTAGTGCAGTTTTTCTCCTTAATAGTACTTACAGTATAGTTAAAGCAAGACCTTTTGCTAAAGATAGGCATAGGTAGTGTACTGTATTTGTATAGGCAAATGTATATGGTAAAGGCATGCCCTGATCCAATAGCGTTCTCGACACCCACCTGCCTATACCCATAACAGAAGGAACAAAGAGAAATAGATAAACACTAATTAATCTACAACCATGAATACATCTATATAAGGAAAACAACAATATATCCAATAGACGTTTGCACTAGTGGTTCGAAATCCACTGGATCTAAATTTGGTTCTAACAAATAACACTCAAAACAATCCATTTAAAATAAGGTGGAGCAGAATGAAAGCCAAACTAAAGAACTTGTGATGGAAAGTGGAGCTGTAGGTATTGATATGGACAGGTATGTCTGGAATCACGTTTCATAAAGGCAGCCTTGGTGGTGCAAATGCCATGGGCTAATGCACGTACTTGCCCATTTCACCTTAGTCAATCCCACTTCCTCATGTGTACTACTATCTGTCCACACTCATCTTTGTTAAGAGGGTAGAAAAGGTTATGATTGCGTCCTTATGGTTTTGTATAGCAATGACTAGGCAGGATATGTTTTATGATACAATCCATATACGGCCCCCACTGCCTAATGTTATCAGAGAAGAAAACAAGGACTAACCCTTTGCTTTGTTCTCCTACAGAAAATCATTGCAGAAACTCCTGCTGATGTCAGGAAACCATGGGCTCCATCCCTGCTGAATTTGTGTTATATAACGATCGCCATAACAATAGTTAACGGCGTAGGCTAAAAATGTGATACTTCACACTGGCAGTATGCCCCAAGTCCAAAAGGAGAGCCCAGTCTTTGTTGAAACGATCCAATGAACTGACGTTACCACCTACCTTTAGACAGTTCCACTGTTTACCGTTCTCACTGTAAGACTAATTCCTATTCAAACTGTAAGATGAAATCTTCAAGGTTTGTATGTATCGTAATGTATCCTCTAATTGATGTGTGAATGCCACATGATGACACCAGAGAGTTATTGTTACACCCACTAATGTATTTGTATGATCTGTAAAGAGGTAAAATTATTATTTGTCAAATGGGCAGCAACAGTGGCAGATGTGATTTTGCATGATAATCTGTCTTAGAGTACCTGGAACATCTGTAGATTGCCATGGGCTAATGGTTCTTCTAGATTCCAGTCCCTCTATGGCCCAACTCACTGCCACTGATACATATTATCTTATTAATAGTCTTTCCAGTTTCCAAGGGTGGTCTACCCTTATTTGTGCAGATACACAGGTTAGGCACTTAGGCCAAATAAAGTTGTGCTTTGAACAGCCAGGACTCTACAGTCTTTTGTGCATTTGTTGCATAGGCAGTACACTCCGATGTAGCTTGTAATATGGTTATAATAACCATAAATAACCCGGATATGTGGATAAGGGGGACACATACGTCATATTCATATATTTAAATATACTTCCACAAAAAAGTAAAAATAAATAACCTATATGACAAGGAAAATGTCTCTTGAGGCCGCTGCCATCTTGGGTGCAGATTGGCTAGTAGGTTTCTGGTGGAATCAATTTCAGGCTGGCTGTGTGAAATAAATTGGACATGTGCTAGAAAGTCATGGCTGTTGGATTGCATATGCATTCATCGTAGTTTAGTGGCATAATTAAATCACTTATTCCTTTTGTCTCAAGTTTAGGGATGTTTCACTGGGATTTTTCTTTGCTGAAAGTTCGTCGTCTGGTTTCTTTTACGAGGAAGAGCAGAACCAGAAAACGGCTGTATGATCACGGGTAGGAAAAAATAACACACTGATACAGATCTGTATTTAGTATCCGTGAAGAAACACACATGCAAACGACATATTTTTTTTTACTCTTGTAAAAAAAAATAGATCCCCCCATATCTATTTATAACATATTGCAGCAGGTTTTTCATTAGAAAAAATTCTGCAGTTACTGCCCCCTGCCCTAGCTTATTGAGTCAGATTGTCACTTGTGATACTCTCCAATCAACTAGGTTTGTATCTCCTATCTCAAGGGTAATGAGGAGTAAAAGTAACTCGAGACAGTTCTGAGTGAAAGATTTTCTGGATTTCAAATTAGGTACAGTATAATGCGGAGTTTTACTTAAGTTGTATAAACGCCGAAGAGGGGCATGACTTCTGACATTTGTGCACCGGAAAGTAAAAATAGCATCATACTATTTGGGCGGAGACATGCAATTAAATACTTACAATTAAAACAAAATTCAAATTTTAATTTTTACAAAACAAGTTAGGACTACTCATGTTTAAACTCCGTGGTGATCTTGTCCTTGATAATGTAGAAGCCTGCATAGGTTCCTGCTGGTAAAATACTTGGGTGCAGTGTGTGCTGCGGAGAAATCCAAGGAGAAACAAAAGCTGCGGAGGATGAGACCAGGAGGGAAAGGTGGAGGAAAACTGTAGGAGCTGGATACTCCAGGTGGCAGATGAAAGTGAATGAAAGGCATAAGGTGGAGGTGGACACAAAGCAGAGGTGGAGGATTGATATAGGACTGGTCCTGTAACCACGGCCAATGTGTGGATTCCACCACGGCTGAGACTATATATTACAGGAGCAAAACACAAGAACAAATGAATAACGACAGAGTCTTAAATAAAAAACATTTATACAGATACAGATCTCACTTTAATGTTAATTAATGCTTTTGGAGCAAGTATCCAACCGGTTTAACAAGTCCAAATACACACAACACTGGATGTGGTGCAAGATGTCTCAAAACCCCCTCACCTTAGGGCCAAGGAAGGTAGGGATTCAAGGGAGGGAAAAATGTTATTCTCCACTCTTACAAAGCATTGGTTAAGGCCTCTCATTGGAATATTCTCTAGCACAAAAGAAGGAGGAATGGGAAAGCACGAACTAATTATTGTAACAACACATACAACATTCGGGATGCCCTGCACCTTTTCTCATACTTGAGACGTGTGTTCCAATAAATATGTGGGACTTCACATGTTAGTGTGCTTCCCCATATCTTTCTTTTGCTAGAGAAACTTTCTGGCCCCTGAAGTGGAGGGCTTAGGGGAAACTGCAACCCATCTACTTGTTGCGCATACAGCCAACACCGGTGTGCTGAGTGTTCCTTGGTACTGTATGCTCATTTGGGAATAGCAGTGGCAAATTGGAATCCGGTTTGTACAAAAAGGACATCTTGAAATGGAAAGGGTCAGAGAGGGCACTAAATTAATAAGGGGATTGGGGGAGCTTGAGATATGAAGAGGACTAGAAAAGTCTTACCAATTAGGTACGCTGGGGAAAAGGCACTTGCGTGGGATTGGGTATTTTACTTTGTTATAAACATTAACGGGCCATACAATAAATATCTGGGGCATTGTTCACCAAATAGAACATGTCAGAGGGACACGTGGACATCCCTAAGCATTGAAGAAAAAGTGAAAAAAAGGTTAGGCTGCAAGCTCGAAAGGGTTTTCCACTTGTAAGACGGTAATTTTTAAAGCTATGGAACTGTCTTCAGTGGACGTGTTTATGGGCAGGTTCATTGGACGGTTCAAAAAAAATGATGGAGTTCTACAAACAAGACGATTGCAAGTTACTGGTAAATACATAAGTAGAGTTGATCCAGGGAAATTTTCCGATGCAATTGGAGTCAGGAAGGAATTTTTTCCCCCTTCATAAAATTTGGTGGGTTTTTTGCTTCCTCTGGATCACAGTTAGCAGGAAAATGCGGATAGTGCTAGTGGGTGGGAACTGGATGACTTGTCTGGTAGTCAACCTCAAATACTATACTATACTATACATACTAATATTAGGAGATACGTTGTTCATAAACTGCACAATTATAATACTTGTTTCCTGGTGCAGGGTAAAACTTACTCACGGTGGTTGGAATTTTATGACTGATAAATCAATGAGCGCTCAGTCTGTGAGATAAGGAAAACCATTGAGATGACTAATTCAGCGCTGTTGCATCAAATCAGTCCGTTATTACTCTGCCACTGACATCAAGGGCAAAGATCTGTTTAACGTCGGGAGATCTCACTACATGTAATGTAGGGGCTGTGCAATAAGAGAAGCAAAATATGACATGGTAACTATCAGATGGTTAGTTTACTGGGTGGCTGCAGTTAAGATAACATCTGTTGCATCTTTTATTGAATCGGCTCCATAATCCTCACATTCTTTAGGAAGCACATAGCGGGACTCATTCCACAATCTGCTTAGACTCGGCCAACACAAGCCATATGGACAGGTTTCAAAAAAATACATTACTATGCAAAAAAGCTTTTCCAATGAATAATATGTATGTCATCAAATACCAGAAAATAGGATTAGGAGAAATAAGGAAAACTGCAACAACACCAAAATAACACCACAATGAAATTAGACGTAGTAAGTGCATGTCTCATGTCGCTTACCTGTCTTATATTAAGATATTATGAGTTAGCGATTGACACATTCAAGGGTTAGCGATCGGCTTGTAAATTCGCTAATTCTCAAAAACCGCATCAACGAACGTTCGATAATTATCGAAAGTCCGGAAAGTTCTAAAGTACGAGAAATCCTTCAGTAAAAGTTTGAAAGTTCGAATTTGGACCCATTCAAGTCAATGGGAGAGTGATAGTTTGAAAAGGCTGGGTTTATTACAGCTAAATTAACAATGGTAACTTACTATAAATTGCTGTGGCACCTGGAAAATGGTCAGGGGAACATGGCACTATGGAACTATGACCAAAACATGTTAAAACACTTCCTAAAATCTTGCGGGCAATTATCGGGTTTTGTGCAAGCTACATTAGAGGGTTACGGCCAATTAGAGGGTTACTGAACGATACTTTCGAGGGTCAGAGAAAATAGAGCCATAAATTCGAGGGTTACCGAAATCGAACGATACTTTTGAGGGTTAGCAAACGATACATTTAATGGTTTGCGAACGGCTCGTAAATTCGATAATTCTCGAAAACCACAACAACGAACGTTCGTTAATTATCGAAAGTTCGAAAGTCCGAAAAGGGAGAGTGATAGTTTGAAAAGGCTAGGTTTATTACAGCTAAACTAACAATGGTAACTTACTGTAAATGGCTGTGGAACCTGGGGCCATTTACAGTAAGTTACCATTGTTAGTTTAGCTGTAATAAACTAACAATGGTAACTTACTGTAAATGGCTGTGGAACCTGGGAAATGGTCTGGGGAACATGGCACTATCACCAAAACTTGTTAAAACGCTTCCTAAACACTAGCGGGCAATTGTCGGGATTTAGGCCAACACTAGCAAGCAATTGTCGGGTGTTGGGGGGATTATAGTTTTGGGGGTGGACATGCCCTTTAACAGAGACTTCACCAACACCATCTACACTGTCTCTCTGCCTGCAGTGTAAACCTGACCATTCCTGACTTACTACTGATGTGCCAACAATTAAGAAGGTTTTGCTCTATAAAATGATCATACATTTAGGGGGGTGGGCACTGATAATCATAGCAGAGGGTTCTTCCAATACGGTCTAAACAGAAGTAGGAAATAATGGCATTTTAACCATCATAACTTCTAACTGCCTGCACTTAGGGAATAGATCCAGGTCTAGATTTGATGGTTAGATACAACCTTTTATTTTACCAAATACCCTTTTTATTTAACCTTTATTAAACTTGTTTAGTGCAAGTTTTTTCTCCTTTAATAGTACTTACAGAAGTTATAAGCAATACCTTTTCTAAAGATAGGCATAGGTAGTTAACTGTATTTGTAATAGCAAATGTTAATATGTAAAGGCACTGCCCTGATCCAAATCCGTTTCGACACCACCTGCTATACACATAACAGAAGGCCACAAAGAAGAAATAGACTAACACTAATTAATCTACAACCATGAATACATCTATATAAGGAAAACAATATATCCAATAGATTGTTGCAGATAGTGGTTTCGAAATCACTGGATCTAAATTTGGTTCTAAACAAATAACCTCAAAAAAATCCCATTAAAATAAGGGTGGAGCAGAATGAAAGCAAACTAAAGACTTGTGATGAAAGTGGAGCTGTAGGTTATTGTATGGACAGGTATGTCTGGAATCACTGTTTATAAAGGCAGCCTTGGTGGTGCCAATGCCATGGGCATAATCACGTACTTGCCCATTTCACCTTAGTCAATCCCACTTCCTCCACTGTTTACTACTATCTGTCCACACTCATCATTTTGTACAGAGGGTAGAAAAGGTTATGATTGGTCCTTATGGTTTTTTATAGCAACGATAGGAGGAACGTTTTATGATACAATCCATCTAGCCCCACTGCCTAATGTTATCAGGAAGAAACAAGGACTAACCCTTTGCTTTGTTCTCCTACAGAAACATCATTGCCAGGAACTTCCTGCTGATGTCCAGGAAACCTTGGGCTCCATCCCTGCTGAATTTGTGTTGTATTAACGATCGCCATAACAATAGTTAAAGGCGCTTATTGCTAAAAAGTGATACTTCACCTTGGCAGTATGGCCCCAAGTCCAAAGGAGAGCCCAGTCCTTTGTTGAATCTATCCAATGAACTTGACGTTACCACCTACCTTTAGACAGTTCCACTGTTTTACCGTTCTCACTGTAATGAATAATCCTATTCAAACATGTAGATGAAATCTTAAGGTTTGTATGTATCGTATGTATCCTCTAATATGATGTGTGAATGCACATGATGCACCAGAGAGTTTATTGTACACCCCACTAATGTATTTGTAATGATTTGTAAAGAGGTAAAATTATATTTTGTCAAAATGGGCAGCAAAGTGGCAGATGTTGATTCTGCATTGATAATCTGTCTAGAGTTACCTGGAACTATCTGTAGATTCCAATGGGCTACATGGTTCCTTCTAGGCATCCAGTCCCTCTATGGCCACCTCACTGCCACTGATACATATTATTCTTATTAATAGTCGTTAGTATTCCAATGGGGGTTCTTACCCTTCATTTGTGCAGATACACAACGTTTAGGCACTTAGGCCAAATACAATTGTGCTTTGTAACCAGCCAGCCTTACAGTATTTTGTGCATTTGTTGCATAGGCAGTACACCCGATTTAGCTGTAATATGGTTATAAACCATAAATAACCCTTGATATGTGGAATAAGACACAGTACGGCATAATTCATAATATTTTAAATATACTTCACAAAAAAGTCACAAATAAATAACTATATGACAAGAAAATGTCTCTTGAGGCCGCTGCCTCTTGGGTGCAGATTGGCTAGTAGGTTTTCTGGTGAACTCAATTTCAGGCTGGCTGGTGAAATAATTGGACATGTGCTAGAAGTCTGGCTGTTGGATTGGCATTCATCGTAGTTCTAGTGGCATTATTATAAATCACTTTACTCCTTTACTAGTCTCAAGTTTAGGATGTTTCACTGGGATTTTTTCTTTGTCTGAAAGTTCGTCGTCTGGTTTTCTTTTACGAGAAGAGCAGAACCAGAAACGGCTGAATGATCAAGGGTAGGAAAAAATAACACACTGATAAATCTGTATATTTATTATCCTGAAAGAAACTACACATGCAAACGACATATTTTTTTTACTCTTGGTAAAAAAAATAGATCCCATATCTATTTATAACATATGCAGCAGGTTTTTCATTATAAAAATTCTGCAGTTACTGCCCCTGCCCTAGCTTATTGAGCTCAGATATGCTCACTGTGATACTCCTCCAATCAACTAGTTTGTATCTCCCTATCTCAAGGTAATGAGGAGTAAAAGTAACTCGAAAGCATTCTGCAGTGAAAGATTTTCTGGATTTCAATTAGGTACAGTATAATGCGGAGTTTTACTTTAATTGTATAAATGCCAGAAGAGGGCATGGACTTCTGACACTTTTGTGCACCGGAAAGTAAAAATAGCATCATACTATTTTGGGAGACATGCAATTTAAATACTTTCAAATTATAAACAAATTCAAATTTTAATTTTACAAACAAGTTAGGACTTACTCATGTTTAACTCCTTGGCTGATCTTTTCCTTTGATAATGTAGAAGCCTGCATAGGTTCCTGCTGGTAATACTTGGGTGCAGTGTGTGCTGCTGGAGAAATCCAAGGAGAAACCAAAGCTGCAGGAGGATGACCAGGAGGGAAAGGTGGAGGAAACTGTATTGGAGCTGGTACTCCAGGTGGCAGTGAAAGGCCATAAGGTGGAGGTGGACACAACAGAGGTGGAGGACTTTGGATATAGACTGGTCCTGATGAACCACGGCCAATGTGTGGATTCCAACCACGGCCGAGACTGATATATTTATAGGAGCAAAACACAAGATACAAATGAATACGACAGAGTCTTAAAAATAAAAACATTTATACAGATACAGATCTCCTTTAATGTAATTAATTTGCTTTGGAGATCCAACGGTTTAACAAGTCCCAAATACACACAACACCTGGATTGGTGCAGATGTCTCAAACCCCCATCCCTTAGGGGCCAAGGAAGGTAGGGATTCAAGGGAGGAAAATGTTATTCTCCCTCTTTACAAAGCATTGGTAAGGCCTCATTTGGAATATTCTCTAGCACAATAAATAGTTGTGAATTCACCCGATTAGTGTGCTTCCCCATATCTTTCTTGTGCTAGAGAACTTTCTGGCCCCTGAAGTGGAGGGCTAGGGGAACTGCACCCATCTACTTGTCTGGCATACAGCAAACAACGTTGTGCTGGAGTGTTCCTTGGACTGTATTGCTCATTTGGAATATGAAGTGCAATTTTGGAATCCTGTGTACAAAAAGGACATCTTTGAAATGGAAAGGGTTCAGAGAAGGGCAACTAAATTAATAAGGGGATTGGGGGAGCTTGAATATGAAGAGAGACTAGAAAAGTTACAATTATGTACGCTGGGGAAAAGGCACTTGCGTGGGGGTATTATTACTGTGTATAAATACATTAACGGGCCATACAATAAACTATCTGGGGCATTGTTCACCAATAGAACATGTCAGAGGACACGTGGACATCCCTTAAGACTTGAAGAAAAAAGGTTTAGGCTTCAAGCTCGGAAAGGGTTTTTCACTGTAAGAACGGTAAAGCTATGGAACTGTCTTCCAGTGGACGTTGTTATGGCAGGTTCATTGGACAGGTTCAAAAAAAAGCTGGATGAGTTTCTACAAACAAGGAATGTTGCAAGTTACTGGTATTAATACATAAAGTAGAGTTGATCCAGGGAAATTTCCGATTGCCACTTGGAGTCAGGAAGGAATTTTTTCCCCCTTCATAAATTTGGTGGGTTTTTTTTTGCCTTCCTCTGGATCAACAGTTAGGCAGGAAATGAGGATATTGCTAGATGGGTTGGACTGGATGGACATATGTCTTTATTCAACCTCAAATACTATACTATACTATACTATACTAATATTAGGAGATACTTTGTTCCATAACTGCAAATAAATCTATTGTTTCCTGGTACAGGTAACTCACTCACGGTGTTGGAAATTTATACTGATAAATCAATGAGCGCTCAGTCTGTGAGATAAGGAAAACCATTGACTGACTAATTAGACACTGTTGCAGTCAAATCAGTCTCGTTATTACTCTGCCACTGACATCAAGGGCAAGATCTGTTACGTCGGGAGATCTCACTAATGATAATGTAGGGGCTGATGCAATAAGAGAAGCAAAATATTGACCATGGTAACCTATCAGATGTTCGTTTACTGGGTTGCTGCAGTTAGATAACATCTGGTTGGTTGCTGCACGGGACAAATTTTTCATCTTTTATTGCATCGGCTCCATAATCTCTCACATTCTTTAGGGAAACACATAGCGTATGACTAATTCCACATCTGCTAGACTCGGCCAACACAAGCCATATGACAGGTTCAAAGAATATACATTACTATGCAAAAAGCTTTTCCAACTGATAATATGTATTTCATCAAATACCAGAAAATATGGATTAGACATAAGAAACTGCAACAACCACCAAAATAAACACAAATGTAAATTAGACGTAGTAAAGTGCAATGTCTCATGTCCGATAACTTGTACTTAACATATATTAATATACATTATGGTAATAAATTAGTCTGGACTTACTCCTCTTGAAACCGGCTTTGCTCCCTGTAGAACTTCCCTTTTGGAAATGGGAGAGCTAAGGCAGATGCCTGCTGGGGACGACTCTGTGCAGTCAGTACTGGTTGACACACCCATGGAGCAGACAAAGTAGCAAATGGAAAGCCTGGAGGTAGAATATTATAGCCTGCGTCAGGAGGAGGACCAGGAGGGAACCGTGGAGGAAATGGTGGTGGAGGTGGCACTCCAGGTGGCAGAGAAAGACCATAATTCGGTGGTGGAAACAATGGAGGCGGAGGAATATGATTATAGCCTGGTGCTGAGGAACCAAGAGGCCTTGGAGGTAGACTGAGTGAATGTTGACCAAGGCTGGGACTGAAACATTAGGAGAAATAAAACACAGGATTCACATTAATATGACTGGGAATATTGTAACCATAAGACAATTTTAAAGATAAACACAATGCTTCATGTCTGTAATTTGAGCAACCAATCAGATGTAAGCTTTTTTACTGGGTTACTGCAATTAGATAGCATCTGATTGGTTACTGGATTTTCATCGCAGGGACAAACCTTTTACCCTTTTATTGCATTAGCCCCTAAATCTCTGCAGTTTAGTTTTCTTCAATATTCTGGCAATTTTACTCTCTAGCTATAAAAACTTACAGCAACACAGGCTCAGGTTTGGTCCTCTTTTTAGTAGTGATTACTGGAACTGCCATTTGCAGTTGTATTTCAGAGCTGACCTCGGGTACAGGCTTTGTTTTTAGTGGTACAGATACTACTGGCTGGTTTGGTGCAGTCATAGATGCTGCTGGAGGGTTAGTAGTGGCTGATGCTACGAGAGGGTCCTGCTGGCTGACGGTCAATGGCTCTAAGACAGTCAGTGCACTGCACACAGATGGAACTGGCTGTGGCAGTTGTGGAGCAGATGACTGTTTGCAGATCTTTTTTGTGTAGCCATCTCCAAGACTAAACCTATCGACAGCCTATATTGAATAAAGATCAAGAAACATACATGTATGTACTTTATTACACCTTGAACATCCTAGAAAAACAAGACTGGTTTAAAAAAGGTGTCAAGAAGGCCATTTATGTTAAAATAGAAAACCAAGCCTGAACAGAGGTGTGTGTGCACGCAGGGTCGATGACATGACAATTCAACAATGTACAAAAAGTTTTGACACAGGTTTTAGCTACAATGCAATCAGCACCTTGCATTCAGGAGGTCCCTGACACATTGCTGTTATATTGTGATTGAGACACATTCCAGGGTATTTATTGCCAACAGATTCATGTACAAGTCACAATTGAGAGATCCAGTCACATGGCTAGCAAAATATCTTTAAAAACTAAACTTTAAGTCCAGGTGATCTAACTGAATTCTACAGGATATTGATCAGACATGTTGGTAATTTGTGGCCAAATGTGTAGTCTTAAATAGACCATTCGAGCAGTCCTCCAGTACTGCTATAATTCACACCCAACTAACAACTTTTTGAATTATTGATCGCTAGTTTATCAAAGGGGAATATCTAGCACAACCCATGTGCACCCCTGCCCAAGAGAAAATACAAACTACTGAAAAGTTTAGTAAAACATAAACGTAAACAGAACTTGCACCTATGGGCAACAGGCAGCTCATCTTTAAGTGATATGGAGTGGCTAAGAGGAATATTCCACTAAGGTTTGGGAAACATGGAAAGGCATGAGTGGGACCAAAGTGGTTCATGGTAGAGCAGATTTAAATCCTCCTTTTATGTGATCTGGAGCTGCAAACACAGCCCTTCAAACATCACAAATCACGGCATTCTGAAAAGCGTTCACTGTCCAAATACAAACAAATTTGCCAATCACTTCACATTCGAATTTATAAGGCAAATGCTAACTTACAGTGTAATACATATGGGATAGTGTGCCCCTTACAGTGTAATACATATGGGATAGTGTGCCCCTTACAGTGTAATACATATGGGATAGTGTGCCCCTTACAGCGTAATACATATGGGATAGTGCACTCCTTACAGTGTAATACATATGGGATAGTGCGCTCCTTACAGTGTAATACATATGGGATAATGCACCCCTTATAGTGTAATACATATGGGATAGTGTGCTCATTACAGTGTAATACATATGGATAGTGCGTCCCTTACAGTGTAATACATAGGGATAGTGCGTCCTTACAGTGTAATACATATGGGATAGTGCGCTCCTTACAGTGTAATACATATGGGATAATGCACCCCTTATAGTGTAATACATATGGGATAGTGTGCTCCTTACAGTGTAATACATATGGGATAGTGCCCCTTAACAGTGTAAACATATGGGATAATGCACCCCTACGTGTAAAATTATGGGATAGTGTGCTCCTTACAGTGTAATACATATGGGATAGTGTGCCCTTACAGTGTAATACATATGGGATAATGCACCCTTACAGTGTAATACATATGGGATAGGTGCTCCTTACAGTGTAATACATATGGGATAGTGTGCCCCTTACAGTGTAATACATATGGGATAATGCACCCCTTACAGTGTAATACATATGGGATAGTGTGCTCCTTACAGTATAATACATATGGGATAGTGTGCCCCTTACAGTGTAATACATATGGGATAGTGTGCCCCTTACAGTGTAATACATAAGGGATTACGCGCCCCCTACAGTGTAATACCTAAGGGATAGTGTGCCCCTTACGGTGTAATACATATGGGATAATGCGCTCCTTACAGTGTAGTACATAAGGGATAATGCGCCCCATACAGTGTAATACATATGGGATAGTGTGCTCCTTACAGTGTAATACATATGGGATAATGCACCCCTTACAGTGTAATACATATGGGATAGTGTGCTCCTTACAGTGTAATACATATGGGATAGTGTGCCCCTTACAGTGTAATACATATGGGATAATGCACCCCTTACAGTGTAATACATATGGGATAGTGTGCTCCTTACAGTGTAATACATATGGGATAGTGTGCCCCTTACAGTGTATACATATGGATAGTGTGCCCTTACAATGTAATACATAAGGGATTACGCGCCCCTACAGTGTAATACTAAGGGATAGTGTGCCCCTTACGGTGTAATACATATGGGATAATGCGCTCCTTACAGTGTAGTACATAAGGGATAATGCGCCCCATACAGTGTAATACATATGGGATAGTGTGCTCCTTACAGTGTAATACATATGGGATAGTGTGCCCCTTACAGTGTAATACATATGGGATAGTGTGCCCCTTACAGTGTAATACATAAGGGATTACGCGCCCCCTACAGTGTAATACCTAAGGGATAGTGTGCCCCTTACGGTGTAATACATATGGGATAATGCGCTCCTTACAGTGTAGTACATAAGGGATAATGCGCCCCATACAGTGTAATACATAAGGGATAGTGTGTTGCGTCCCATACAGTCCAATACATAAGGGATTACACGCCCCATACAGTATAAAATACAAGGGATAACGGGCCCCTTACAGTTTAATATATAAGGGATAATGCGCCCCATACAATCTAATAAATAAGGGATTACACGCCTCTTACAGTGTAATATATAAGGGATAATGTTCCCCTTACAGTGTAATATATGAGGGATAATGTTCCCCTTACAGTGTAATATATGAGGGATAATGTTCCACATACAGTGTAATATATGAGGGATAATGTTCCACATACAGTGTAATATATGAGGGATAATGTTCCCCTTACAGTGTAATATATGAGGGATAATGTTCCCCTTACAGTGTAATATATGAGGGATAATGTTCCTTAAAGATAGGCATAGGTAGTGTTACGGTATTTTGAATAGGCAATGTTAATATGTAAAGGCCTGCTGATCCAAATCCGTTTGGACACCACCCTGCTATACAATAACAGAAGGCCACAAAGAAGAAAATCAGGACTAAACCACTAATTAATCTACCAACAAATGAATACATCTATATAAGGAAAAACAATAATCCATAGATTGTTGAAAGATAGTGGTTTCGAGATACTGGAATCTAAATATTGGTTCTAAAACATAACCTCAAAAAAATCCCATTAAAATAAGGGTGGAGCAGAATGAAAGAAAATACTAAAGACTTGATGTGAAAGTGGAGCTGTAGGTTATGTATGGACAGGATGCTGGATCAAGTTTATAAAGGCAGCCCTTGGTGGTGCCAATGCCATGGGCATAATACGTACTTGCCCATATTCACCATCATTAGTCACCACTTCCTCCATGTTTATAATATCGGTCCACATCATCATTTTGTTACGGGGGAGAGGTAGATATAAGAAAAGGTTTATGATTGGCTTTTTGGTTTTTCATAGCAATGATAGGAGGAATGTTTATGATACAATCCCATTAGCCCACTGCCAATGTTATCAGGAAGAAAAGCACAGGACTAACCTTGCTTTGTTCTCCTACAGAAACATCAGTTGCCAGGAAGTCCCTGTGAGGTCCAGGAAAACTTGGGCTCCCATCCCTGCTGAATTGTGTTGATATTAACGATCGCACCTAACAAATTAAAGGCGCTATGCGACAAAAAGTGATACTTCACCTTGGACAGCTATGCCCCAAGGCCAAAGAGGATGCGCCAGTCCTTTGTTGAAACTATCCAATGAACTTGCGTTACCACCTACTTTAGGACAGTTCCACTGGTTTACCTTCTCACGTATGAATAATCCATTCAAACATGTAGATGAAATTCTTAAGGGGTTGGATGTACGTATGTATCCTCTAATATGATGTGTGTGAAGCACATGATGCACCAGAGAGTTTATGTACACCCCACTAAGTGTATTTGTAAGATTTAAAGAGGTAAAAAATTATATTTGGTCCAAATGGGCAGCAAAGGGGCAGGATGTTGATTTGCATTGATGAATTGTCTAGAGTTACCTGGAACTATCTGTAGATCCAATGGGCTACATGGTTCTTCTAGGCATCCGTCCCTCTATGGGCCCACACTCTACCCTCCACGATTAACATATTATTCTATAATAGTCGTGTTATTCCAATGAGGGTTCGGGTCTTACCCTTCATTTGGCAGATACCACAACGTAGGCACTTGGCCCAAATACAATTGTGCTTTGAACCAGCCAGCCTTACAATTATTGTGATTTGTTGAAGGCAGTACACCCGATTAGCTTGTAATATGGTATAAACCATAAATAAACCACTTGATATGGGAATAAGGACACAGTACGGCATAAATTCATAATATTTTAACATATACTTCACAAAAAGTCACAAATAAATACTATGTTCTGACAAGAAAAGTGCTCTTAGGGCTCTTTGCAATGGCTAGTTCGTATCCATTCAGTGGTGGTGCTGAAATTTAATTAATGATAATGATGCGTTGATGGTGAGAATGACGGTTTTTGGGCTAGAATATTAGTGTGTGAATGATAAGAGGTGAATCTTAAATTAATGGGAATTGGCTGATAGGAATGATTGAATAATTGGACATGTTGACTAGAAATAGTTAAGAAGTCTGGCTGTTTTGCGATTGTGGCATTCATCGAGATACTTAGTTAGTTCTGGGCCATTATTATACAATCACTTTTGTACTCCTTTATAGTCTCAAGTTAGTTCGGATGTTGCATGAGGATTTTTCTTTGTCTGAAAGTTCGCGTCTGGTTTTCTTTTACGAAAGAGAAGAAGAACCGAAGAAAACCGAATTCTGGGCTTTAGAAGAATACAAGGGTTTAAACCGAGAAAAAGGAGAAGAAAAAGAACTGAACGCGCTGAATGATCGATGAATGATCAAGGGTAGGAAAAATAACACACTGATAAATCTTGTATTTATATATCCTGAAAGAAACTACACATGGCAAACGACATATTTTTTTTACTCTTGGTAAAAAAAAATAGATCCCATATCTATTTATAACATATGCAGCAGGTTTTTCATTATAAAAATTCTGCAGTTAATGCCCCTGCCAGCTTATTGAGCTCAGATATGCTCACTGTGATACTCCTCCAATCAACTAGTTTGTATCTCCCTATCTCAAGGTAATGAGGAGTAAAGTAACATCGAAAGCATTCTGCTGAGTGAAAGATTTCTGGATTTCAATTAGGTACAGTATAATGCAGGAGTTATTTTACTTTAATGTATAAATGCCAGAAGAGGGCATGGATTCTGACACTTTGTGCACCGGAAAGTAAAAATAGCATCATACTATTTTGGGAGACATGCAATTTAAATACTTTCAAATTATAAACAAATTCAAATTTTAATTTTACAAACAAGTTAGGACTTACTCATGTTAACTCCTTGGCTGATCTTTCCTTTGATAATGTAGAGAAGCCTGCATAGGTTCCTGCGGTAATACTTGGGTGCAGTGTGTGCCGTGGAGAAATCCAAGGAGAAACCAAGCTGCAGGAGGATGATGACCAGGAGGGAAAGGTGGAGGAAACTGTATAGGAGCTGGTACTCCAGGTGGCAGTGAAAGGCCATAAAGGGGGGAGGTGACACAACAGAGGTGGAGGACTTTGGATATAGACTGGTCCTGATGAACCACGGCAATGTGTGGATTCCAAACACGGCTGAGACTAATATATTTACAGGAGCAAAACACAAAGACAAATAATACGACAGAGTTTAAAAATAAAAACATTTAACAGATACAGATCTCCTTAATGTAATTAATTTGCTTTGGAGCTATCCAACGGTTTAACAAGTCCCAAATACACACAACACTGGATTGGTGCAGATGTCTCAAACCCCCATCCCTTAGGGGCCAAGGAAGGTAGGGATTCAAGGGAGGAAAATGTTATTCTCCCTCTTTACAAAGCATTGGTAAGGCCTCATTTGGAATATTCTCTAGCACAAGAAGGATATGGGGAAGCACAACTATTTATTGTAACAACACATACAACATTTCGGGATGCCCTGTCCCTTTCTCATACTTGAGACGTGTTGTTACAATAAATAGTTGTGAATTCCACCTGATTAGTGTGCTTCCCCATATCTTTCTTTGCTAGAGAACTTTCTGGCCCTGAAGTGGAGGGTGGGGAACTGCACCCATTACTTGTCTGGCATACAGCCAACACGGTGTGTGTGGAGTGTTCCTTGGACGTATGCTCATTTGGAATATGCAGTGCAAATTTGGAATCCGGTGTACAAAAAGGACATCTTTGAAATGGAAAGGGTTCAGAGAAGGGCAACTAAATTAATAAGGGATTGGGGGAGCTTGAATATGAAGAGAGGACTAGAAAAGTTACAATTATGTAGCTGGGGAAAAGGCACTTGCGTTGGGTATTATACTGTGTATAAAACATTAACGGGCCATACAAATAACTATCTGGGGCATTGTTCACCAATAGAACATGTCAGAGGACAACGTGGACATCCCTTAAGACTTGAAGGAAAAAGGTTTAGGCTTCAAGCTCGGAAAGGGTTTTCACTGTAAGAACGGTAAAGCTATGAACTGTCTTCCAGTGGACGTTGTTATGGCAGGTTCATGGACAGGTTCAAAAAAAGCTGGATGAGTTTCTACAAACAAGGAATGTTGCAAGTACTGGTATTAATACATAAAGTAGAGTTGATCCAGGGAAATTTCCGATTGCCACTTGGAGTCAGGAAGGAATTTTTTCCCCCTTCATAAATTGGTGGTTTTTTTTTGCCTTCCTCTGGATCAACAGTTAGGCAGGAAATGAGGATATTGTAGATGGGTTGGACTGGATGGACATATGTTTATTCAACTCAAATACTAACTATAATACTATACTAATATAGGAGATACTTTGTTCCATAACTGCAAATTAATCTATTGTTTCCTGGTGCAGGTAACTTACTCACGGTGTTGGAAATTTATACTGATAAATCAATGAGCGCTCAGCTGTGAGATAAGGAAAACCATTGACTGACTAATTAGACGCTGTTGCAGTCAAATCAGTCTCGTTATTACCTGCCACTGACATCCAGGGCAGAATCTGTTACGTCGGGAGATCACTAATGATAATGTAGGGGCTGATGCAATAAGAGAAGCAAAAAATATGACCAGTAACCTATCAGATGGTCGTTTACTGGTGCTGCAGTTAGATAACATCTGGTTTGCATCTTTTATGCATCGGCCATAATCTCTCACATTCTTTAGGGAAGCACATAGCGTATGACTAATTCCACATCTGCTAGACTCGGCCAACACAAGCCTATGACAGGTTCAAAGAATATACATTACATGCAAAAAGCTTTTCCAACTGATAATATGTATTTCATCAAATACCAGAAAATATGGATTAGACATAAGAAACTGCAACAACCACCAAAATAAACACAAATGTAAATTAGACGTAGTAAGTGCAATGTCTCTGTCCGATTAACTTGTATTATATTAATATACATTATGGTAATAAATTAGTGTGGACTTACTCCTCTTGAAACCGGCTTTGCTCCCTGTAGAACTTCCCTTTTGGTAATGGGAGAGCTAAGGTACGTGCCTGCTGGGGACGGCTCTGTGCAGTCAGTACTGGTTGAGACACCCATGGAGCAGACAAAGTAGCAAATGGAAAACCTGGAGGTAGAATATTATAGCCTGCGGCAGGAGGAGGACCAGGAGGGAACCGTGGAGGAAATGGTGGTGGAGGTGGCACTCCAGGTGGCAGAGAAAGACCATAATTCGGTGGTGGAAACAATGGAGGCGGAGGAATATGATTATAGCCTGGTGCTGAGGAACCAAGAGGCCTTGGAGGTAGACTGAGTGAATGTTGACCAAGGCTGGGACTGAAACATTAGGAGAAATAAACACAGGATTCACATTATAGACTGGGAATATTGTAACCATAAGACAATTTTAAAGATAAACACAATGCTTCATGTCAGTAATTTGAGCAACCAATCAGATGTAAGCTTTTTACTGGGTTACTGCAATTAGATAGCATCTGATTGGTAATGGATTTTCATCGCAGGACAAACCTTTTAACCTTTTATTGCATTAGCCCCTAATTCTGCAGTTTAGTTTTCTTCAATATTCTGGCAATTTTACTCTAGCTAAAAACTTACAGCAACACAGGCTCAGGTTTGGTCCTCTTTTTAGTAGTGATTACTGGAACTGCCATTTGCAGTTTGATTTCAGAGCTGACCTCGGGTACAGGCTTTGTTTTTAGTGGTACAGATACTACTGGCTGGTTTGGTGCAGTCATAGATGCTGCTGGAGGGTTAGTAGTGGCGTGATGCTACGAGAGGGTCCTGCTGGCTGACGGTCAATGGCTCTAAGACAGTCAGTGCACTGCACACAGATGGAACTGGCTGTGGCAGTTGTGGAGCAGATGACTGTTTGCAGATCTTTTTTGTGTAGCCATCTCCAAGACTAAACCTATCGACAGCCTATATTGAATAAAGATCAAAGAAACATACAGTATGTCTTTATTATACCTTGAACATCTAGAAAAACAAGACTGGTTTAAAAAGGTGTCAAGAAGGCCATTTATGTTAAATAGAAAGCCAATCCTGAACAGAGGTGTGTGTGCAGCGAGGGTCGATGACAATTCAACAATGTTAAAAAAGTTTTGACACAGGTTTTAGCTACAATGCAATCAGCACCTTGCATTCAGGAGGTCCCTGACACTTGCTGTTATATTGTGATTGAGACACATTCCAGGGTATTTATTGCCAAAAGATTCATGTACAAGTCACGATTGAGAGATCCAGTAGCATGGCTAGAAAAATATCTTTAAAAACTAAACTTTAAGTCCAGGTGATCTAACTGAATTCTACAGGATATTGATCAGACATGTTGGTAATTTGTGGCCAAATGTGTAGTCTTAAATAGACCATTCGAGCAGTCCTCCAGTACTGCTATAATTCACACCCAACTAACAACTTTTTGATTATTGATCGCAGTTTATCAAAGGGGAATATCTAGACACAACCCATGTGCACCCCTGCCCAAGAGAAAATACAAACTACTGAAAAGTTTAGTAAAACATAAACGTAAACAGAACTTGCACCTATGGGCAACAGGCAGCTCATCATTAAGTGATATGGAGTGGCTAAGAGGAATATTCCACTAAGGTTTGGGAAACATGGAAAGGCATGAGTGGGACCAAAGTGGTTCATGGTAGAGCAGATTTAAATCCTCCTTTTATGTGATCTGGAGCTGCAAACACAGCCCTTCAAACATCACAAATCACGGATTCTGAAAAGTTTCACTGTCCAACATACAAACATTTTGCAATCACTTCCATGCATTATATAAGGCATAATGCACCCCTTACAGTGTAATACATATGGGATAGTGTGCCCCTTACAGCGTAATACATATGGGATAGTGCGCTCCTTACAGTGTAATACATATGGGATAGTGTGCCCCTTACAGTGTAATACATATGGGATAGTGCGCCCTTACAGTGTAATACATATGGGATATGCACCCCTTATAGTGTAAAACATATGGGATAGTGTGCTCCTTACAGTGTAATACATATGGGATAGTGCGCTCCTTACAGTGTAATACATATGGGATAGTGGCGCTCCTTACAGTGTAATACATATGGGATAGTGCGCTCCTTACAGTGTAATACATATGGGATAATGCACCCCTTATAGTGTAATACATATGGGATAGTGTGCTCCTTACAGTGTAATACATATGGGATATGCACCCCTTACAGTGTAATACATATGGGATAATGCACCCCTTACAGTGTAATACATATGGGATAGTGTGCTCCTTACAGTGTAATACATATGGGATAGTGTGCCCTTACAGGTAATACATATGGATAATGCACCCCTTACAGTTGTAATACATATGGGATAGTGTGCTCCTTACAGTGTAATACATATGGGATAGTGTGCCCTTACAGTGTAATACATATGGGATAATGCACCCCTTACAGTGTAATACATATGGGATAGTGTGCTCCTTACAGTATAATACATATGGGATAGTGTGCCCCTACGTGTAATACATAGGATAGGTGCCCTTACAGTGTAACATAAGGGATTACGCGCCCCTACAGTGTAATACCTAAGGGATAGTGTGTGCCCTTACGGTGTAATACATATGGGATATGCGCTCCTTACAGTGTAGTACATAAGGGATAATGGCCCCATACAGTGTAATACATATGGGTAGTGTGTCCTTACAGTGTATACATATGGGATAATGCACCCCTTACAGTGTAAACATATGGGATGTGTGTCCTTACAGTAATACATATGGGATAGTGTGCCCCTTACAGTGTAATACATATGGGATAATGCACCCCTTACAGTGTAATACATATGGGATAGTGGCTCTTCACAGTATAATCATAGGGATAGTGTGCCCCTTACAGTGTAATACATAAGGGATAGGTGCCCCTTACAATGTAATACATAAGGGATTACGCGCCCCTACAGTGTAATACCTAAGGGATAGTGTGCCCCTTACGGTGTAATAACATAGGATAATGCGCTCCTTACAGTGTAGTACATAAGGGATAATGCGCCCATACAGTGTAATACATATGGGATAGGGTGTCCCTACAGTGTAATACATATGGGATAGTGTGCCCCTTACAGTGTAATACCTATTGGATAGTGTGGCCCCTTACAGTGTAATACATAAGGGATTACGCGCCCCCCCAGTGTAATACCAGGGATATGTGTGCCCCTTACGGTTGTAATACTATGGGATAATGCGCCCCTTAGCGTAGTACATAAGGGATAATGCGCTCCTACAGTGTAATACATAAGGGATAGTGTGTTGCGTCCATACAGTCCAATACATAAGGGATTACACGCCCCCACGATAAAATACAAGGGATAACGGGCCCCTTACCAGTTTAATATATAAGGGATAATGCGCCCCATACAATCTAATAATAAGGATTACACGCCTCTTACAGTGTAATATATAAGGGATAATGTTCCCCTTAAAGTGTAATATATGAGGATAATGTTCCCCTTACAGTGTAATATATGAGGGATAATGTTCCACATACAGTGTAATATATGAGGGATAATGTTCACATACAGTGTAATATATGAGGGATAATGTTCCCCTTACAGTGTAATATAGGGGATAATGTTCCCCTTACAGTGTAAATATGAGGGATAATGTTCCACATACAGTGTAATATATGAGGGATAATGTTCCCCTACAGTGTAATATATGAGGGATAATGTTCCCCTTACAGTGTAATATATGAGGATAATGTTCCCTTACAGTGTAATATTGAGGGATAATGTTCCCCTTAACAGTGTAATATATGAGGGATAATGTTCCCCTTACAGTGCAATATATAGGGATAATGTTCCCCTTACAGTGTAATATATGAGGATAATGTTCCCTTACAGTGTAATATATGAGGGATAATGTTCCCCTTACAGTGTAATATAATGTTCCCCTTACAGTGTAATATATTAGGGATAATGTTCCCTTACAGTGTAATATATGAGGGATAATGTTCCCCTTACAGTGTAATATAATGTTCCCTTACAGTGTATATATGCGGATAATGTTCCCCTTACAGTGTAATATATGAGGGATAATGTTCCCCTTACAGTGTAATATATGAGGGATAATGTTCCCCTTACAGTGTAATATATGAGGGATAATGTTCCCCTTACAGTGTAATATATGAGGGATAATGTTCCCCTTACAGTGTAATATAATGTTCCCCTTACAGTGTAATATATTAGGGATAATGTTCCCCTTACAGTGTAATATATGAGGGATAATGTTCCCCTTACAGTGTAATATATACACAGGCCGAGTGCTTTTATACAATGAAGGAAACTCTGAGGTGATTTTAGATACTTACAGCAGAAATGAAGCACGTTATTAATTAGCACAGATAGGGGCCCCATCAAAGATTTGCTGGGGGGCCCAGTGATTCCTAGTTATTCCACTGCACTGCACTTCCCCATTCAAAGTCCCTAGCCTTATGTATAATAAGATTATAAGAGGTCCAGACCAGCAAACATCAATTTCTATTTAATCTTCATTCATTCTTAGCAGAATGTTGAATCAATTAACATGTAATCACATGAAAACAGGAAATACCTGGCGTAGAGCCTTATTGGGTGTTATATTATCCAGTGAAATATTTCGCTTGTGACACACAGGACAAGTGTGATCCTCCGTTTCCATCAGTATTGTGCGGATACCTGCGAAGACAAATTTCAGGTATTATTAGTAGTAGTAGAGAATTGTACCGTGTTAGCCATTGATGAAAGTGAAGACATCTTGGATATAAAATAATACATTTTATTGGCTAACTAAAATGATTGAAAATGCAAGCTTTCTAAGCACTTACAGGGTTATTCCATAAAAGTTCTTATCCTTTAAAATGGTGCTAATTTTGCCCCAACCAATCAGATGTTAGCTTACAAATGGTAAATAAGTTCTGATTGGTTGGGGCAAATTTAGACACCATTTTAAACAATAAGAACTTTTATTGAATAACCTTGTAAGGCTTCTTCCTCAGGCATGATACAATACTGAATCTTGTGAACCACCATATTTTATACATACAAGAACAAAGACTTTGACATTATACAGATGTTATCTTTTGCCCCCATGCCTGGCAATGGCTTTTGTAAATAAAACAGTAAGTACACATTCAATGATCACAGGCAGTAATAAAAGATTTAGCAAAGGTTAAACAAACAATCAGATACACTTCACCTCTAGTGTCCATGGAGGGGCTGGTATAAATGAGATATTTATGGGTTTAGGTGGTTTAGAGGAATTTGGTTTGATTAATTCTAGATGACATTAAAGGGCATCTATAGTGAAATTTATACATTGCTCCAATCCAGACATAAAAAAGGTTAGCGTATTCTTCCTTATTCTTACCTTCCTCTGTGGCTCCGTGTTTGCACACTGTCTGATTTACTGCAGGGCTCCCGCTCCCCTCTATGGTCATTCCCCCATTCTAACCTCTCCTTTTGGGATCTTTCGGGTATTATTATTACAAATATGTTTATCATTTAGAGCCGGTAGAAGTAACAAGAAACCATGTTCTACTGGGTCAGTGTTAGAGGAATATAGACCATGCTAAGTCCTTACTCTACAAAATAGACCTGACTGCTCCTAAATGCTTGGCCTAATCTGGGTATAACTGTATCAGATCTTACATTCATCGCAGTAGCTTGTTCCACAGCATGAGCTAATAGTAGCATCCCTCATAATCTCTTCACAGAGGATACAATACAATTCATATGGAATGTGCTCTTCAATTTCAGAGGCTGGTTTCTCACGAACGCTAATTCCACTGCATTTGCCATGCTATAAAAAATCAATTGGAAAAGTTCAAATTGATTATAGAAATATTTAAACTGTAAAGACTGGAGAATATCGGGTTCATGTACCCAGGGGGGCTGGGCTATTAAAAGTCATGCTAATTGAGCGAAGTTAACTCCTTCTTTGCACTGGCTGCACTGGTATCCCTAAAGACATCCACTCAGCTGGCACAACCTATTTAATATACAAGTTGCACCACCAATTTGCACAAATTCTAACTCCAGCAAGAGTAATGCTAGTTTGCAATGTACCCAGAGCCGTAAGCACTATTAAATAGCAAAGAGGACAGCCATTGTGGCTAAATCCACTCGTAAGTCCCTTGTGGTATTTATAAAAACAGGAAAATCGATTTTCTACTTTGCATATCAAGGTGGTGAATAGAACGTCTATATTTAAAGCTCTAAAAGGAAGGATTTCTGCACACAGTTTACATGATAACGTCAGAGAGAAGGTGCATTTATACGCTGTATACTTTACAACCAAGGAGCATAAAATGCTTTCTATCAAGGTTATATACTATTGTTATCTGTTACTTTAATTGTGCATGTCTTGAAATAATTGATGTATATTTATTATCCTGTTCAAATTTGGATAATGTTTTGACCGCTTTCTATTTGCTTTGTACTTTAGCACACACTTCATTGACACGTGTATGTGAAGAGGGTTTAATAAAACTCCCATCTTTTAGACTGACGTGTAATAAAAAAGGCATGTGAGCTATCTTTATAATAGTCAACCAACGGTCATGACTACCTGACAGCACATGGCAGATCTACTAAATCTAAGGAACAAATAGCAGGAATTGGACTAGAAAATAACATGTCCAGCATAGTATTTCACTTGTTGTACTTACCTTAGGAAGCTGGGTCACAGGAAGAGATGAAGAGGCATTGTTCTGTAAGTTTGATGCACTGGGTGGCTCCTTGTGACTTCTAGAAAGGATGATGGGAGAGTAAACAAAATGAGCATTCCTACAAACAATGTTTATCACCTGCTGGGAAAGTATCTTATAGATAATGTCATCACACATATCCAATATGGTACATGAGGATTGTATATCCAGGGCACAGTTATAGAGAATATGGTACATGAAGATGCTATATCCAGCTTACAATCCTGGTGATAGGGAATTTGGCACATAAAGGGTTTGGAGAGTATAAACCACCTTTAAACAGTTCCTGACTGAGATACTTGCACTCTCAGTCATCTTAAAGGCAATGAAGTACATCTATAAAATAAAATTACATTGATACTTGGGGATCATGAGAGACAAGAGTAGAAGGAAATGCAATAAGCACAGTAAAATCACATCACACTACTAGCAAACAGCACAGGGATAAGCAATAAACAGGCTTCCATATGTTTGGAAACCACAAGCCCCAGCATTCAATAGCCGCTATTGCAGAGTGCTTATATGGAATGCTGGCAGTTGTAGTTTTAACACATTTATAAAGACTACACGGATACTTTACTTACATAACGTTGCCTTTTCTGGACGTTTTCCCACCAAATACGGGAATCCTCCGTACAATAACAGTGGTGTAATTGGGAATGATTGCCTTCACATCTGTATACACTTATGGAAATTAAAACAAAAAGCAAAAATTAATCAATCTGCATGGGAAAAAAAGGTGCAGTAAGCAGGGTATAGAGAGGTGGGACCCAAGGGGTATACATACCCTTTAATACTGGACGATGAATGTTGTGTACAGTGTAAATAACAATTACATTTGAATAAATGTTGCATTACATATAGACAGTTAGCATAAATAGGCCCCAAACAGTTTTCTGTCATCATACCCAGGTCTCTACCCATTTGTCTACCATCATACACTGGGTCTAAAGAAATATCCCCCCCCCCCCCCCCCCAAGACTCCTGTTCTCTAAATATTGCACAGAGTAGGGTACAAAACATCAATGATGGTGATATCTCAATAATAGAGAGTTTTTTTACTGGGGGTACAGCAGGCCATGCGAGCCTCAAAACTACTAACAAAAACATGTTACACATCCACAATGGTAAACGCTTACGCTTTGTGATCACTAGTCTTGTAAAGTTCAACCCACAGCTTCAGTCCAGGTTCCCCTTACAGTGTAATATATGAGGGATAATGTTCCCCTTACAGTGCAATATATGAGGGATAATGTTCCCCTTACAGTGTAATATATGAGGGATAATGTTCCCCTTACAGTGTAATATATGAGGGATAATGTTCCCCTTACAGTGTAATATAATGTTCCCCTTACAGTGTAATATATTAGGGATAATGTTCCCCTTACAGTGTAATATATGAGGGATAATGCACCCCTTACAGTGTAATATATACACAGGCCGAGTGCTTTTATACAATGAAGGAAACTCTGAGGTGATTTTAGATACTTACAGCAGAAATGAAGCACGTTATTAATTAGCACAGATAGGGGCCCCATCAAAGATTTGCTGGGGGGCCCAGTGATTCCTAGTTATTCCACTGCACTGCACTTCCCCATTCAAAGTCCCTAGCCTTATGTATAATAAGATTATAAGAGGTCCAGACCAGCAAACATCAATTTCTATTTAATCTTCATTCATTCTTAGCAGAATGTTGAATCAATTAACATGTAATCACATGAAAACAGGAAATACCTGGCGTAGAGCCTTATTGGGTGTTATATTATCCAGTGAAATATTTCGCTTGTGACACACAGGACAAGTGTGATCCTCCGTTTCCATCAGTATTGTGCGGATACCTGCGAAGACAAATTTCAGGTATTATTAGTAGTAGTAGAGAATTGTACCGTGTTAGCCATTGATGAAAGTGAAGACATCTTGGATATAAAATAATACATTTTATTGGCTAACTAAAATGATTGAAAATGCAAGCTTTCTAAGCACTTACAGGGTTATTCCATAAAAGTTCTTATCCTTTAAAATGGTGCTAATTTTGCCCCAACCAATCAGATGTTAGCTTACAAATGGTAAATAAGTTCTGATTGGTTGGGGCAAATTTAGACACCATTTTAAACAATAAGAACTTTTATTGAATAACCTTGTAAGGCTTCTTCCTCAGGCATGATACAATACTGAATCTTGTGAACCACCATATTTTATACATACAAGAACAAAGACTTTGACATTATACAGATGTTATCTTTTGCCCCCATGCCTGGCAATGGCTTTTGTAAATAAAACAGTAAGTACACATTCAATGATCACAGGCAGTAATAAAAGATTTAGCAAAGGTTAAACAAACAATCAGATACACTTCACCTCTAGTGTCCATGGAGGGGCTGGTATAAATGAGATATTTATGGGTTTAGGTGGTTTAGAGGAATTTGGTTTGATTAATTCTAGATGACATTAAAGGGCATCTATAGTGAAATTTATACATTGCTCCAATCCAGACATAAAAAAGGTTAGCGTATTCTTCCTTATTCTTACCTTCCTCTGTGGCTCCGTGTTTGCACACTGTCTGATTTACTGCAGGGCTCCCGCTCCCCTCTATGGTCATTCCCCCATTCTAACCTCTCCTTTTGGGATCTTTCGGGTATTATTATTACAAATATGTTTATCATTTAGAGCCGGTAGAAGTAACAAGAAACCATGTTCTACTGGGTCAGTGTTAGAGGAATATAGACCATGCTAAGTCCTTACTCTACAAAATAGACCTGACTGCTCCTAAATGCTTGGCCTAATCTGGGTATAACTGTATCAGATCTTACATTCATCGCAGTAGCTTGTTCCACAGCATGAGCTAATAGTAGCATCCCTCATAATCTCTTCACAGAGGATACAATACAATTCATATGGAATGTGCTCTTCAATTTCAGAGGCTGGTTTCTCACGAACGCTAATTCCACTGCATTTGCCATGCTATAAAAAATCAATTGGAAAAGTTCAAATTGATTATAGAAATATTTAAACTGTAAAGACTGGAGAATATCGGGTTCATGTACCCAGGGGGGCTGGGCTATTAAAAGTCATGCTAATTGAGCGAAGTTAACTCCTTCTTTGCACTGGCTGCACTGGTATCCCTAAAGACATCCACTCAGCTGGCACAACCTATTTAATATACAAGTTGCACCACCAATTTGCACAAATTCTAACTCCAGCAAGAGTAATGCTAGTTTGCAATGTACCCAGAGCCGTAAGCACTATTAAATAGCAAAGAGGACAGCCATTGTGGCTAAATCCACTCGTAAGTCCCTTGTGGTATTTATAAAAACAGGAAAATCGATTTTCTACTTTGCATATCAAGGTGGTGAATAGAACGTCTATATTTAAAGCTCTAAAAGGAAGGATTTCTGCACACAGTTTACATGATAACGTCAGAGAGAAGGTGCATTTATACGCTGTATACTTTACAACCAAGGAGCATAAAATGCTTTCTATCAAGGTTATATACTATTGTTATCTGTTACTTTAATTGTGCATGTCTTGAAATAATTGATGTATATTTATTATCCTGTTCAAATTTGGATAATGTTTTGACCGCTTTCTATTTGCTTTGTACTTTAGCACACACTTCATTGACACGTGTATGTGAAGAGGGTTTAATAAAACTCCCATCTTTTAGACTGACGTGTAATAAAAAAGGCATGTGAGCTATCTTTATAATAGTCAACCAACGGTCATGACTACCTGACAGCACATGGCAGATCTACTAAATCTAAGGAACAAATAGCAGGAATTGGACTAGAAAATAACATGTCCAGCATAGTATTTCACTTGTTGTACTTACCTTAGGAAGCTGGGTCACAGGAAGAGATGAAGAGGCATTGTTCTGTAAGTTTGATGCACTGGGTGGCTCCTTGTGACTTCTAGAAAGGATGATGGGAGAGTAAACAAAATGAGCATTCCTACAAACAATGTTTATCACCTGCTGGGAAAGTATCTTATAGATAATGTCATCACACATATCCAATATGGTACATGAGGATTGTATATCCAGGGCACAGTTATAGAGAATATGGTACATGAAGATGCTATATCCAGCTTACAATCCTGGTGATAGGGAATTTGGCACATAAAGGGTTTGGAGAGTATAAACCACCTTTAAACAGTTCCTGACTGAGATACTTGCACTCTCAGTCATCTTAAAGGCAATGAAGTACATCTATAAAATAAAATTACATTGATACTTGGGGATCATGAGAGACAAGAGTAGAAGGAAATGCAATAAGCACAGTAAAATCACATCACACTACTAGCAAACAGCACAGGGATAAGCAATAAACAGGCTTCCATATGTTTGGAAACCACAAGCCCCAGCATTCAATAGCCGCTATTGCAGAGTGCTTATATGGAATGCTGGCAGTTGTAGTTTTAACACATTTATAAAGACTACACGGATACTTTACTTACATAACGTTGCCTTTTCTGGACGTTTTCCCACCAAATACGGGAATCCTCCGTACAATAACAGTGGTGTAATTGGGAATGATTGCCTTCACATCTGTATACACTTATGGAAATTAAAACAAAAAGCAAAAATTAATCAATCTGCATGGGAAAAAAAGGTGCAGTAAGCAGGGTATAGAGAGGTGGGACCCAAGGGGTATACATACCCTTTAATACTGGACGATGAATGTTGTGTACAGTGTAAATAACAATTACATTTGAATAAATGTTGCATTACATATAGACAGTTAGCATAAATAGGCCCCAAACAGTTTTCTGTCATCATACCCAGGTCTCTACCCATTTGTCTACCATCATACACTGGGTCTAAAGAAATATCCCCCCCCCCCCCCCCCCAAGACTCCTGTTCTCTAAATATTGCACAGAGTAGGGTACAAAACATCAATGATGGTGATATCTCAATAATAGAGAGTTTTTTTACTGGGGGTACAGCAGGCCATGCGAGCCTCAAAACTACTAACAAAAACATGTTACACATCCACAATGGTAAACGCTTACGCTTTGTGATCACTAGTCTTGTAAAGTTCAACCCACAGCTTCAGTCCAGGAAGGGATAGTGTGCCCCTTACGGTGTAATACATATGGGATAATGCGCTCCTTACAGTGTAGTACATAAGGGATAATGCGCCCCATACAGTGTAATACATATGGGATAGGGTGCTCCTTACAGTGTAATACATATGGGATAGTGTGCCCCTTACAGTGTAATACATATTGGATAGTGTGCCCCTTACAGTGTAATACATAAGGGATTACGCGCCCCCTACAGTGTAATACCTAAGGGATAGTGTGCCCCTTACGGTGTAATACATATGGGATAATGCGCCCCTTACAGCGTAGTACATAAGGGATAATGCGCTCCATACAGTGTAATACATAAGGGATAGTGTGTTGCGTCCCATACAGTCCAATACATAAGGGATTACACGCCCCATACAGTATAAAATACAAGGGATAACGGGCCCCTTACAGTTTAATATATAAGGGATAATGCGCCCCATACAATCTAATAAATAAGGGATTACACGCCTCTTACAGTGTAATATATAAGGGATAATGTTCCCCTTACAGTGTAATATATGAGGGATAATGTTCCCCTTACAGTGTAATATATGAGGGATAATGTTCCACATACAGTGTAATATATGAGGGATAATGTTCCACATACAGTGTAATATATGAGGGATAATGTTCCCCTTACAGTGTAATATATGAGGGATAATGTTCCCCTTACAGTGTAATATATGAGGGATAATGTTCCAGGGATAATGTTCCCCTTACAGTGTAATATATGAGGGATAATGTTCCCCTTACAGTGTAATATAATGTTCCCCTTACAGTGTAATATATTAGGGATAATGTTCCCCTTACAGTGTAATATATGAGGGATAATGTTCCCCTTACAGTGTAATATAATGTTCCCCTTACAGTGTAATATATGAGGGATAATGTTCCCCTTACAGTGTAATATATGAGGGATAATGTTCCCCTTACAGTGCAATATATGAGGGATAATGTTCCCCTTACAGTGTAATATATGAGGGATATGGCTCCCTTTGTGGAAAGGCGCGGGTTTAAATTAATTAAATTTTCATTAAATTTGAATAATGTCCCACAGGTGCAAGGCAGAGGAGCCACACAAGGTGGTCACCATTAAATTGCTCCCTTTCCCCTTCTATGAAGAACTTTATGACCCCATTTCAACCACTCCGTTAATCACTAAACATTATCCTCTTAAATGTATAACTCTCTTGAACTATTTTATCATACTTTTTCTTATTCGCGCAGAATGACAGAGCTTTCCATGGTCTTTCTTCATATGTTGCATTTTGGTACTTTATTCGCTCCTGATCATAGAAATAATAGCTAACTAATGACGTATAGTCACATATTCAGTTATTTTTTCATTCCCACTTTTATACCAAATTTCTTTCTTCCCTCACAGATGTGTGACACCCCCTGTTATACTATTGGCTGTCACGCGCCGACCACCAACAAGGCACAGCCTGGCCACATGACTACACACCACCCCCTGTGTGTCCCAGCCCCACACTGTGCACTGTTTGTGGTCACACCACGACTACTGTCTCTTGCCCGTCCCTTTGTGCCACTGCACCTTGCTAGCCGGCTCGGTGGCTGCGTGCATGTGGCACCAAGAACTCAGACGCACGCGTCACGCACCTCCCACAGACTCTACTCATCTTTCCACCAAGGACAACGCCCTAAAAGAGGGGTTCACGTGCAGTAAGGGTCTGTCACTTGGCCCAGCTATCAAGTTAAATAACTAATTTAATACGGTCTGTCTGTTGTGGAGCTGGGCATGATGGGCATCTATATTATCAGTATGCTGTGGGCTTAGACCATGGAGGCAATCTTATATTTAAACGCTGTGTTCGGCCATCTGATGTTACCAGCCATGTGTGGGTTGGCATACTTAACTTTAGAAGTCTGTGTGTGGCAACATCTATAGTGTTCAAGTTATTTGTTGGCACATATTTATCAGTCGGTTGTGTGGGCCACTTACTTTACCATTCAGAGCACAGTGTTAAGTTACTTTCAGTTCACAGTCAATTGTGGAAAAGCCGTTCCTCAGTTTCACCAGGTCAGTCAGTGTATAGTCAGCCCTCCAGTTACCCAGCATAGAGTCTAGTGAAGCCCCCACACCCAGCCTCCAATACATTCCACTTAATCTTACTTTGGCTTTGCGTTGACGTAGGAATTAATAGTGACGGCTTCAGAATATTTCTTTCAGTGACAAAAGGTTAGAAATGCCAACTGTTCCTCGTGGTCCAGTGGGGTACTGAATGCAATCAGCGATGAAAGTAGAGGTGTACAGACTATCTTTTTTTTATTAACGAGTAAATTAAGATCAGTGCCAAAAATGGCTCCTTTTCCCAACATGCACAAATGTCCGGGGGTTGGCGGGTATCAACAAAAAAAGCAGATTAGTAGTCCAACCCCCCCAAAACAGGGAAGACATTGGCTCCTAAAATATTTTTTTTTGCTGGGAGTATTTGGTTTCAAAAAGAATTTGACTCCCTAAAAATGAACCCTGCTCCCTGCCCTGACCTCATGAGGCATGGGAGAAGGAGCACTGTGGAAAGCAGAGGGACGAACTGCAGAATAGCAGGAGGAGCACATGACAGGGGGTAGAACAGATGCAGAGGGTGGGGAGGAGTAAGGGAAGTAGGAGGAAGCAGGGACAGGCAGGAAGGCATGTAAAAGGGGGTGGAGTTAAGCAGGCAGGCACCATTTTGGTTAGGTGAGAGAAGTGTTGCCCGCTCGCACACCCTAAAGGTTTGGCAAGGGTAAGAGTGTGGCGGCAGCTGGCAATGTTAATAGGGTAATAGCCCTAAAGGAGGGCTGAAAGAGGGATGCAATTCCCCAAAAGTATGGGGAATAATAATTACCTCCCTGGGGTAAATAGGCGCCCCAGGGGAGAGTGGTGGAGAATTTATTGTGGTGCCTCCTGGGCCGGAAAGGTGGAGTGGCGGGAGGCTTGGTTTATGGTGGAAGTGGAAACATTGCCAGTAAAAGCTAATGGATAATAGTTATTTATTGTTATATGATTGTTATGGAAATGTCATGTTAATAAAGTTTAAAAAGATATTGTTAATTTGTCACAATAAAGTGGCCATTATTCCTTTCCTCTCGGAAATAGTAGTGTGGTGTGGTTATTTGGAAGGGGGGGGGTTGGGAGGAAGGAAAATGGTCAGCGGAATGGGGTGGGGAAGGTATTTAGAAAAGGTGGAGGGTGAAAGTCAGGAGCAATACTCGGCCTTACACCTGTCATGAACAGTACTAGACTCACGGTCTTCAGTGAGGTAAGTAGACTTTAACCAGCTTGGTTAACCTAGTTATTTACCCGTCCCTTTGACAGTTTTCCACCAGTGTCCCTTTGACTGGTATGTATAGTCCCTTTGACAGTTTTCCACCAGTGTCCCTTTGACTGGTATGTATATGTTTATTTATACAGCGCCACTTGGGGACACAGTGCTGGACAATATTACATTATTTATACAGCGCCACTTGGGGACACAGTGCTGGACAATATTACAATACATAAAGTCGTACAAAGGGGACAATAAGTAAATATATAATGTACCCTGGAAAATCCCAATTAGCATATCACAGCCAGGTGATAAGGGTGTGATTGGATAGTGGCTAAGAGGTGTTATAGGAACGCCCAGAGTAAGGTGTTAAAACAGCATTGTACATGGCAGACAGTTGGTGTCGAACCCCCCCACCTCTATTTAGGCTTGGTTTCTTTATTTTCACATAAATGGCCTCCTTAACACCTCTCTTGAACCAGTCACGTTCCTTCGCCAGTATATTAACATTACAATCTTCAAAGGTATGTCCTTTATCCTTAAGATGCAGGACCTAGAAGAATGAGAACCTTCACAAACTAGTCTGGAATATCTGTTGATTGAGTAACGTAACACAGATTGTCCTAACCTTGCACCCAAAACCCGTGTTGGGTTTTCCTATTATCATCCCTGATGATATTACATGATAAATAGGTATCTGCTTGTATTTCTCAGCTTTGAGAATACCATTAATCCTGACCAACTTCGACTTGCAAGGGACTTTTACCAAGCTTCACTGTTGCCTGCAGACTCATCACATATTGATTGAGTTGCTTTTCATCCATTCTGTTAACAAACCGTTTTCTGCTGCAGCCAAGTATTTCAAACTTTGATTCATCATCCCAGAGAACCATCAGACATTCCTTTGTACCCCAGATCTTACTTTATCATGCATATTTAGTTTATAGTATTTCAGGTTGAATAAAGACATACGTCCATCCAGTCCAACCCATCTAGCAATATCCTCATTTCCTGCCTAACAGTTGATACAGAGGAAGGCAAAAAAAAAAAAACACCAAAGGGGGAAAAAATTCCTTCCTGACTCCAAGTGACAATAGGAAATTTCCCTGGATCAACTCTACTTTATGTATCAATACCAGTAACTTGTAACATTTCTTGTTTGTAGAAACTTATCCAGCTTTTTATTAAACTGACCAATGAACCTGCCATTACAACGTCCACTGGAAGACAGTTCCATAGCCTTACCATTCTCACAGTGACAAACCCTTTCCGAACTTGAAGCCTAAACTTCTTTTCTTCAAGTCTTAAAGGACAACTAAAGCCACAGAACAACACTGGACCAGAAGGCAGAACACCTTGATATAAAGCCAGTAATCAGTGTCTTACCTCTCATTTTGATATAGGTGCTGGGAAATTTCCCTAAATAATATATGGTTTGTGCTTAATATCACAGCATTCTAATATCACACAGTTTGGTCAACGACCATTATGTTCTGCCCATGCTCAGTCTTTAGCTATGGCAGAAACTTGTTACAGTTGGTCACACCCATTAATAATCTCTATCCAATCCTTTTACAGGACAGATAAAGCAAGGAAGCATGTGACTGAGGCAGGAGGTGTGGTCTGACACTGCACATACACACAGATAATTCATCCAGTTCTTAACAGGCTTACATTTACTTTAATACAATTTACTGAAGTCATATTATATAGCTTATTGGTGTTTTTAGGGGGGTTGTTTTCAGATTCTGGAGTATAAAAAATGGATTTAGTTCTCCTTTAAGGGATGTCCTCGTGTCCTCTGACATGTTCTATTGGTGAACAATGCCCCAGATAGTTTATTGTATGGCCCGTTAATGTATTTATACACAGTAATCATATCCCCACGCAAGCTTGGCCTGGTTTCGAAACATGAGAGAGCAGACTGCAAAACTCTATACATATAAAGTATAATAATACCGTCCTTTATTATAATTATTTGATTGGGACACAATATAAAAACATTTAAAAACACTAGTACTCTCCCTCACATCGGTCAAACATAGTATAATGCAATGGTATAGACGTGATTCAACTGATATAATGCAAATGCAAAAATAGGTTATACTTATTATAAGTACCGTATAACCTATTTTTGCATTTGCATTATATCAGTTGAATCACGTCTATACCATTGCATTATACTATGTTTGTATGTTTGACCAATGTGAGGGAGAGTACTAGCGTTTTTAAATGTTTTTATATTGTGTCCCAATCAAATAATTATAATAAAGGACGGTATTATTATACTTTATATGTATAGAGTTTTGCAGTCTGCTCTCTCATGTTTCAATTATATTATCCAGACTAGCACTTGTACATAGTGTAGATTATTGTATTTCAGTGCCCTGATCATCCTCCTTTTCATTGCTTGGCCTGGTTTCCACATCGCTGGTATGGCTTTTGACTACAATTCTTCTATGAGAGACCTCATCGCCAGACGTCTCCAGACTGTAAAATTCCTGGATCCCACAGGTTTCTGCCAGTTCTGCCAGAAGTGACTCTGCTGGAAATCCTCAAATTTCAATGGAAGTGATCATGATATGTTTTATCTGCTGCACTAAGTTTCTTTGGATGAACATTGTGCTTGTGGTCATCACCATTAACCGTTTCTTTGTGCTTTTATAAAGGAATAGTTCACTCCCTAAATTAACTATTGCTAATGCACTGATTGAGGAACAGGAGTTAAGGCATAGCACTATATCCTCCTGGTCTTCAATAAATGCATTAAAGGAATAGTTCACTTTGGTAGTGAACTATTCCTTTAAAAAAGCTTAACAGCACATTATAAAACCCCAACATGCTTTGAAATCTGTGCCTGGGAGAGACCTTGCTGTTGTAGTTATAACTACCGTTTGTATTGATGTTTTGTCCGAACAAGACTGGACTCCCAGAAGGAGATTGAGAGGCGTATAAAGGTAGATATGAGCAAGGAAGAACTCTTCAATTTTAAACCTTCTCTTTGGAATCAACTTCGCTTGCTGTTGGGTGGCAGGGTTTGCCTTTACCTACCCAAACGTGACAGGAAAGACCCAACCTGATCAGTTGCTCGTGTTAAGCAAGTTATACGGATTTACTGGTTATGTACGAACTGATATGGGATTTGAAATTCCCTTATTTAATTACTGATTATCACAGTTTTAAACATACATGACATCCCATTTTGCTGTCAAAGAAAGCTTTTCTATAATTGCAATTATTTTCTATTACTGTAATAAACTCTTTGGCTGTGTGCAGTTTTGCTGTAACTGGAATGTTAGACAGTTGGTGTGTTTGAATTGCATTCCTTATCCCAATTCTGCCTCAAGTGATTACTGAGCATGCTTGCCCTCACAGTTAGTCAGACTAATCAATACCAATAGACACAGTAACAATCTTTAATATGAAGACAGACAAAATCTGTCCATTGTCATATGTTAAAGATATGCTACACAGAATCCCGAACAGTCTCAATATAAAGTATAGGGAAGATCATTTGGACAGCCCAGTGTTTGTGACTGGCTCCCTTTACTACAGTACAGGAAGTCTACATCGACCAAGGGAAATTTTTAGTACAATCGTTCCTGAGGCGGATGGTAAACGTTCATTTGCCTCAGGAATGATCGTTATTCACACTTCATATTTGTTTAATACCTGTGTGTAAATTAGATGAGGAGCAACAGTGTCGGCAGCAGAGAGCATTGCAACAGCAGCTGGAACAGTAACTGCAGCTTCTTCAAAACCAGCAGATTGTGTTATCTGATGCTCCTCAGTGGGACACTCTGGATCCTGCGAGACCTCACTTCTTACTGACGAGCGGGAGAGTAGGCAGAGCAGCAGTCAGATGGAGCGGAGTGTCAGATGGAGCTGGAGTGAGACTGAAAAAGAGAGCGAAGAGACAAATGGCAAATTACATTGAGTGAGGGGGAGGAGAAAAGAAGCTCTAAACTGTGATTCAGACCAGTAGAAAATAGGGCTCACACTTCATTCCACAGAAATACCCTATGCCTGTAATCATTATTACACTTTAGGCCACCAAAAAGTTACTTACTGTAGTTGAGGTTTCTACTGTGACTTCCATAATATACAGGTGGTGGTTTATTATGTCAGAATTCACAAGTACCACAAATATCCTTATAGCATTGCTAGATATGTCATCATTGTAACACGGCTCACTGAACTTGTGTATAATTTATATATATATAATATATATATATATATATATATATATATATAATAAAGTCTCCTTAGAGTTCCATAATCGTATAAAAGCACCCATGACTATACTAATATACTTATAATCCACCTGTTTATTCATTTTAATGGGGCCAAACGTAAAATAATACCCTTATAATAGGCGCCTTACTACGTATATTTTCATTTGGGAAGTAAGACACTGAGGCTGTGTATTTAAATCTTTGTGAGAGCGATCAAGGCCCCAAGTGTGTGGTAATTACCATATCAGCCTAGAACGATATACATGGACCATAGAAGGGACGAAGTATGTGTAAAACCATTTTTGGGCTGTTTTTTTGTTTATTATATATTTTTGTATCGTACGGTGTGATTAATTGGACCATTCCCTTTGTATAAGATATTCTGAGGTTATGTATATGAAATAAAGATATATAGGATTATTTATCTGTATAGTCTGTGTCATCTTACACCACGTTTAGTTGAGCGGTACAAGTACCAGTGTGTGTATAAATGGTATGTGCTGAGCAGTGTTCCATCTAAGGTTACGCTCGTGCACGCGCACACAAGTGGTGCGCACACAAAATATTTTGGAAATAAGTGATGCGGTATGTAGTGCACACAATTAATTTTGTATACGAACAGAAAATTTATATCTACACACACATACAATTTCCAATTGGAGGGAACATGTGCTGAGCTGTATAATGGTTCAGGACTAAGCAGAGGGAACGATGTCTGTGTATTTCTAAGGGGTGCCCTGTCCATAAGCCAAAGGTCACTTGGCTATACCAGTTATGGAAGTTGTGCCACCCCTTACCCATGAGGACCGATAACAAGGGGAAAACCACGGATAGATTTTGCTTAGGTACATTTCACCCTGAAGCACCACTCTATTCAATACCTTGTAATAGTAAAATATCAAAGAGCTTTTAAACACCAGTAAATGGGCAGCTTCAGGCTGCATTCACACTAGAGTGTGCATTAACACAGGGGAATATCGCACTTGGGATTTAGTGTGACAATCTCATCGCATAGTGTGGCCATTATTTTAAATGGCACTGCTGAAGATTAATGCACAAAACTTCTGCATGCTGTGCATTTTTTTACCACGAACCACATTGCAGCAGCCAAGTGTGAATGTTACTGTTCTCTCTATGGCCATGCGTTTCGGTGCAATTTTACATCATGAAATTGCACCAAAATGCACCCCGGTTTAAACGAAACCTTAAAAACACAAGACAAGACCCAATCTGAAACTAATTGAGTAGCTTTTGCCTTACAGCACATTAGCATGTTAGCAGTCATTTCCTCAGTTTGTGTACCTAAGGTGGCAGAAGGAATACGTAACTAGTTAGGGCTTTCATACAGGGCTTCCTTGACGTGTTGGATGGCTTTTTATTTCTAAGAACATGTAACTGAAACCCCTATGTTTTTACAATATGTACTTGCAAAGATAATATACAAAGCAGGGTTATTCAATAAAAGTTCTTATCGTTAAATGGTGCTAATTTTGCCCCACCAATCAGACCCTAGTTAACATTTGAAAGCTAACATCTGATTGGTTGGGGGAAAAATTAGCCACATTTTTAACGATAAGAACTTTTATGATATAACCCTGTATATGCACAGAATTTGTATTCCACTATTATACACAGAGTGTACTGCCTGGAATGGTGCATTGATCAACTATTCTTTGTCTGGAAGACTTTAACACACTAATGTGCACTCTTCTAGGTTTCTATTGTTTTAAAAATGTTAATTCAGTGGTTTAGATTTCTAAGCCTTGTCTTTTTTTTGTTAATCCTATCACTGCCATCTCTAGTGAGGAATGTTGGCCAATAAAACTTTCATATATATAAAAAAAAAAAAATCACTAGGACAATTTCTGCACAGATCCCATGTATTTATTATAATAATGGGTAATACGAAGATTCCACACAGCAACACGCTAGAACCAAATGAAAACCTAGGATTTCATGTCTTACAGTGGAGCTTAGGCCAAACGAAAGCTTGAATTTACCCAGAAATCTCTCCCAGTTTACGTTGAGGATGCAAGGAATTTCAGATCAATAGCAGAGCTGCCTAGCCACGATTGGAGCAAAATGAAAAGGGGCACAGGGTGGACAGGGATTATTTAAAAATTACGGTAGGTGGTGGGGTGAAACTGTAGTTTGCCCAGGACAGAGCTTATTCTGGCTGTGTGAACAATAAAATAACATTAACTCAAGAACAAATCAAGCCAGGATCCCTTATACGCAATGCTTGGAAAGGAGATATAAGGAACATTGCCACAAAGAATCACTTGATGCTACTGAGGCATTTACTTTCTACTACCCAGCATACCGTTACTCTACCTTCCTGTCTCATTCAGTGCTGGCACCAGTAATTTAAAATAGGAATGCAAGAAGGCTCCAGACAGTTACAATAAACTGTAAGTAACCGGCTATAACATAGCTTCTCATTACATGCGTAATCCGCCAGGTGGAACAAACGAACGAACCCCCGACCGAGCGCATACACATGGATGTTTCTCGACGGAAACGGACGTTGTCAGGTGTACCGATCTGCCATGGGGGTCATGCCTCTCTCTTAAATCGAGCGTGTGTACGAGGCTAAGATGTGTTTAAAGGGGATCCAAACTAACTTTTTTCAATTGCCCATTACTAGAAACAACAATTCTACCCAGCTATCACATACAATGTTTTTAGTTGGTCTGTCCCCTATTCTTTATATTTCCAATTGAAGCATTTTACATTTAAGATGTCACTCAGTGCCTATTATCAAACTCTTCTGCTGTGTGCAGTTTGCTGTAAACTGGAATGGTGACAGTTGGTGGTGTGAACTGCATTCCTATCCCAGTTCTGCCACATTAATCAGGGTGGGGGAATACTAAGTGAATTGGCTACACACAATACCAATTTATATAAATGACAGACAAAATCTTTAAGATTCCATCTGTCATCTGTTAAAGATATGGCTATAAATAGCCCGAACGGTCTCCCTATATTAAGTATAGGGAAGATTAGTTGTCAACAGTCCCGGATTACCCAGGACATCCAGAGATTTTAGAAGCAGCCCCGATAATGTCCCGATCTGGAGCTGCATGTAGGTTATTGGCTTTAAAATTAAAGTCTTCGCCGGCACTGTGCAGCTAAGTCACTCCCTATACTACAGTACAGTGCCTACATCAGCCAGTTAAATTTTCCGTACAGACGTTCCCGAGACCGAAGGCAAACAATCATCTGCCTCAGGAATGATTGTTATTCTGGTACACACTTGTACCTGTGTGTAAATTAGATGCAGGAACAACAACGTAGGCAGCAGAGAGAATTGCAACAGCAGCTGGAAAAGAGAAACTGCAGCTTCTCATAACCAGCAGATTTTGTTATCTGAAGCTCCTCACTCAGTGTGAAAACTCTGGATCCGCCGAGACCTCACTTCATATTGGCTTAGAGGGAGAGTAGGCACATTGGTAGCGGTGTGTGGAGAAAGAGAAGAGACAGAAGGTAAATTACATTGTGTGAAGAGAGGAGGAAAAGTGAAGCTCTAAATGTTGATCCAGTGGCAATTAAGGCACATCTTCATTCCAAGCCAAAGCTACTGTATGACAGCGTCCCACATAATTATATTACATTTAGGTCACCAAAGCTTTACTTACTATAGTTGAGGTTTTATTGTAACTTCCCGTGAACTAAGCAGAGGGGAACTGAATGTTCTGTGTATTTAATCAGGGGTGCCCTGTCCATAAGCCAAGTTTTAAAAAAATTGCTCAGGCACTGGCTACCACTGAAATGGAAGTCTATGCTTGTGCCACCCCTCTCAACCCATAGGGGGAAATCAGCAGAGATATTTTGCTTCAGGTGCTATTTCCCCTCGAAGCATGACTATATTCATTCAATACATTATAATAGTAAAATACCAAGGAGTATTTAAACACCAGCAAATGGCCAGGCTTAGGCTATGTTACACTAGAGTGTGCATAGTTGGGGGTACATCGCCCTTGGGATTTAGTGGCGTTTCCCTTCATTCGCATAGTGTGGCCATTTTTTAATTGGCACTGCTAAAATGTATTGTAAATGGCAGGGCCAAAACATAGGTCCCCATTGAAGAAGCAATAGCCTGATTCTCCAAAGGTTCACATTAATTCCCCCTTCCTGGTTTCTAAGCATATATAATAATATATATAAGCTAACCAATAGCACTGCACACTCCCTGGTCTATATTTTGCTTGTGCAATAGGTGGTAACCCATTAAAACTGCAGAAACAGTAGTTCATAAAAGGTAATATAGCACTAAAGATGTTTGAAAATACAACCCCTTCTGGTGGTTATAAGTGCTAGTGAAGGTAATGCTGTGTTTTTCCAAAAAATTTCTAAAAGCCCACTAGTTTGGAGATTTAGGGAATATAGGGCCCAGCCACAGAAAACAACCCGTAGCATGGTGGCTTATTATAAGTATTGTGAGTCTTTTCCTTTAGCCGTAGAGGAAAGGTTTTAACACAGCAATAAAAAGGCACTATAGAATGTAAGCAATTAGAACGGGTATGTGCACTCACTTGCATGTGTCATTGATAGGCACTAGTAACTGACTGGCAGATGTATTGAAATTGTACAACGCAAGTCTACACCACTATGGAGGAGGAACCTCAGGACACTTCCAAGCTGTAAAGCACTAAACAAAATAAAGAAAAGGATCCCCCAAGTGCTCAGCAGTGATCAAATGTTAAACAGTCATACAAACACACCTGAGAAAGGTGGTAATCCACGCTTCTGGCAACGACCTCTGTCGGAATCGACTGTCGGACCTGTTATTTTTAATGAAAGCTGATTTCCAACGCTTTCGATCCTTCTTTAAAGGACAACTAAAGCCACAGAACAACACTGAACCAGAAGGCAGAACACCTTGATATAAAGCCAGTAATCAGTGTCTTACCTCTCATTTTGATATGGGTACTGGGAAATTTCCCTAAATAATATATGGTTTGTGCTTAATATCACAGCATTCTAATATCACACAGTTTGGTCAACGACCATTATGTTCTGCCCATGCTCAGTCTTTAGCTATGGCAGAAACTTGTTACAGTTGGTCACACCCATTAATAATCTCTATCCAATCCTTTTACAGGACAGATAAAGCAAGGAAGCATGTGACTGAGGCAGGAGGTGTGGTCTGACACTGCACATACACACAGATAATTCATCCAGTTCTTAACAGGCTTACATTTATTTTAATACAATTTACTGACGTCATATTATATAGCTTATTGGTGTTTTTAGGGGGGTTGTTTTCAGATTCTGGAGTATAAAAAATGGATTTAGTTCTCCTTTAAGGAAGTGGTGATTGTTTGGTCGGAGGTCGTTCCCAGGGTACACTGGCAGGGGGCAAGAGACCATGGGGCCGTAGAAAAGGCTAGGAGAGTCCTTAACACCAGGATCTCCAGATTTGTCAGGTCACAAGGGGGGGTTGTCATCAGGCATCGCCAGCTGGAAGGCGATAATAGGGCCCTCATGAGGCAGGATGGGGTCCATTTCAATGATATTGGGCTGGACATTTTTCTGACAGGCTTACAGGAAGGTGTGGAGCAGGCACTATACTTGTTGGGTGGCGGACCGAGTTCCGTGTAGGCTTACAGCAACTCCTTGGTGGCGGATGCATCCTTGCGAAGGTTATGTTTGGAGCCGTTACATGCCCTCTGGGGATCCAGAGGCGTGGCATTTAGCATTGGCTACGGCTCGGGGACTTATGGTTAATTAACATGCAAGGATGCATAAATTATGTTCTGAATATTTTAAATTGATCACATGTTGTAATGTGTCAATTAATAAAAGCTGTGGCCTTATGTTTCACCCAACAAGTGTGTCTGTCTGTTCTTTAACACAAAGTAAGTGTAAAAGGGGTTAATTTCAAGTAAACAGCCACGATGGCTCCAGCCTTAGGTCTTAGACAGATACTGCAGGAGAACTACAAGGAGCAGAGAAGTAAGGTAAGGTAATTCTTTTAAACTACACAGTGGGGCCAGTACTGGCAAATTTTAGTTTTGGGGGTGGACATGCCCTTTGAATGATTGTCTGTCAGCTTCTATAGGCAAAGCTGCAGCTTCCTGTGACATGTACTGCATACAGCTGGGCAGGACTTCCAAAAACAAACAGGTGTATTATGAGAGCTGACCCCTAGTATTCCCAGTTTCATTTCCTAAATCAACCAACAGCCACACAAAGAGAGAGGTGAGACACAGCTTGTTGTATCTTTGTGAATGTGCTCTGTTACTTAAAGGCTGCTATTTTCTTTTCTTTTTTTTGCAAACTGTCAAGAGATAATCAGGCATGATAAAAAGTGGTCCAGCCAATATAAGTTGTGCTTTAAAGGATGTCTAAACTGGATTTTTTTTAAATTGCCTCTTACTGGAAAATATAATTCTTACCAACTATCACTGAACCGTTTTTTTGTTGACCTGTCCCCTATTTCTTTAGATATTACATAAAGCATCTTACTTTTTACCTGTTAAGTGCTTCATTATGATAAATGTTTTCGGCAGAGTATAGTTAGGAATGACAGTTGGTATGTATAAAATGCAGTCTGAGGAATTCTCTCTCTCAGTGCTGGCTCATAGTGATTACTGAGCATGCTTTCCTCACAGAGAGTCATGCCTGATAAAGGGGCATCAGTTAAGAATGGGAGGGGGGATACTTACCCTGACTTAATCAAGTACACCTCAGAGTAAGTGCTACTTACATTTTGATTTATTGATTAAGATTAAGCAAAGTATTTGTTTCATTCTAAAACTGATACTGATCTGACTAAAATAATCTCCACACAATATAGCTATTGTCTTTGCTCACTTTGACAAGTCATCATAAGGAGGAATTGTAAATTAACCAACAATGTGGGAGATGTAGGAATGGCCACATAATCTTACTTTCCAAGGTTCTGAAATGCTATATTTGCAAAATATGTTTTTGCAAATGTATTATTGTTTGTGGCATGCTAGCATAAAAATTTTTGTTTTCACACAGCTTAGCAAGTTGCATGCAAAACCCATACAACCCCAGGTGCAAACCTATTCCTGCATTTCCCTATTTATTGCATGTGCAAACATATATAAAAGCATTTAACACCATGTTTACAAATGTATATAATGTATTGACTATAATAGACATTGACTATGGTCAGTGATTATTGGTCAGAATTTCCCCTTTTTTCCCTGCAAATGTTCAGCTGTTGGCTGCTTGCAGTTAATATTCAGTTTAGCAAAATTTTGACAAACTTTGGTGATTTTAGACCCATATATTGTGAGAAATTCAAGACAAGATATTTAGCTGTGATAAAATTACATTAAAGCACATTAAAATCCAAAAACCTGAATGGGCCACAGTCGAAGGATGGCGGAATAGAGACAATGGTGTAAATGACTGGAAGCATTGCTAAGAAGAGTATAAAAAGGAGCATGGCCATGTAGAAGTTATTGGATCTGGATGCTTTAAATACACGAGCATGGGGAACATTGCAGCACATCACTGCCCAGCACTGCAAATACATTGAGGTATGAAGACGGAATACATTAATGGCTGGGAGGCATGGAGCATAAAATGATCCCATCCTAAAGAGAAAAAGAAAGGAACAGTAAACCTTAAATTATCACTTTACTTTAAATATTCACTAACGATCTCTGTATTAAGAATATGAAGCCACTGGGGCACCACATGCTGTGGAATTGAGTAGCCAGTTTACAACATGAAAGGTTTTGTTAAACAAATGTTAAACTAAAAAGATGTACAAATAAGATGGACTAAAGAATATTCATTGTTTTTCACTGTATTCTCTTGCAAAATATTGGGGAAAAGGTCTGGAAACCAATTCAGAAACAGAGACATTAACAGATGAGATTAAACAGAAATCCCATTTTCCCTGTTTTACATATGAAAATGATCAAAACATATTTAGATAATGGGAGGGGATTCTTTACATGCTATAAAATAACATTGCCCAACTAATCCAAGAAGTAGTGATATTTTCCAAGCAGGAACACTAGGAGTTATGTAGACATGCACCTTTTTCTTACACTTATATCGGTGCTAACTGACATAACTGAAAATATACAGGGAGATTCAATAAAAGTTCTTATCATTTATAATGGTGCTAATTTTGCCCCAACCAATCAGATCTTATTTAACATTTGAAAGCTAACATCTGATTGGTTGGCGCAAAATTAGCACCATTTTAAACAATAAGAACTTTTATTGAATAACCCTGATAGAGCGAAGCCTATAGGTCAATCTAAGCCTTTGCATTTATGAAAGTGTGCATGGATTTAAGTGATAACTTGCTTTAATGTGTGTTTCCCATGAAACCCTATGAAAAATATAACCAGACAATTTTGACTGGTATAGGTATTTCTTCAATTAAAAAATAAAGTGTTGATTGCCCATAATAAAAGAAATTTTCTGTATGTTAGGTCAAAATTAACATGTAACACTGTTGTCATTTTCATTACTGTTTTTGTTATTAATTTGTTGTCTTAAAGGACATGTCCACTCTAATAAAAAAAATTATATAATGTAGGGCACCCCTGCCCACCCCCAACCAACTTGTCAGAATGTTAAAAAAAAGATTTAGAACGCTACTTACATTGCTTTGATCCTCCGGCGCACTGTTTCGGCTAACACTGACTAATGAACTGGAGGGCTGACAACACTGGCTAATGAACTGGAGGGATGACTAACACTGGCTAATAAACTGGAGGGATGACTAACACTGGCTAATGAACTGGAGGGATGACTATGATTCAACTGATATAATGCAAATGCAAAAATAGGTTATACGGTACTTATAATAAGTATAACCTATTTTTGCATTTGCATTATATCAGTTGAATCACGTCTATACCATTGCATTATACTATGTTTGTATGTTTGACCAATGTGAGGGAGAGTACTAGCGTTTTTAAATGTTTTTATATTGTGTCCCAATCAAATAATTATAATAAAGGACGGTATTATTATACTTTATATGTACAGAGTTTTGCAGTCTGCTCTCTCATGTTTCAATTATATTATCCAGACTAGCACTTGTACATAGTGTAGATTATTGTATTTCAGTGCCCTGATCATCCTCCTTTTCATTGCTTGGCCTGGTTTCCACATCGCTGGTATGGCTTTTTGACTACAATTCTTCTATGAAGACCTCATCTGGCCAGACGTCTCCAGACTGTAAAATTCCTGGATCCCACAGGTTTCTGCCAGTTCTGCCAGAAGTTGACTCTGCTGGAAATCCTCAAATTTCAATGGAAGTGATCATGATATGTTTTATCTGCTGCACTAAGTTTCTTTGGATGAACATTGTGCTTGTGGTCATCACCATTAACCGTTTCTTTGTGCTTTTATAAAGGAATAGTTCACTCCCTAAATTAACTATTGCTTTAATGCACTGATTGAGGAACAGGAGGTAAGGCATAGCACTATATCCTCCTGGTCTTCAATAAATGCATTAAAGGAATAGTTCACTTTGGTAGTGAACTATTCCTTTAAAAAAAGCTTTAACAGCACATTATAAAACCCCAACATGCTTTGAAATCTGTGCCTGGGAGAGACCTTGCTGTTGTAGTATAACTACCGTTTGTATTGATGTTTTGCTCAGAACAAGACTGGACTCCCAGAAGGAGATTGAGAGGCGTATAAAGGTAGATATGAGCAAGGAAGAACTCTTCAATTTTAAACCTTCTCTTTGGAATCAACTTCGCTCTGCTGTTGGGTGGCAGGGTTTGCCTTTACCTACCCAAACGTGACAGGAAAGACCCAACCTGATCAGTTGCTCGTGTTAAGCAAGTTATACGGATTTACTGGTTATGTACGAACTGATATGGGATTTGAAATTCCCTTATTTAATTACTGATTATCACAGTTTTAAACATACATGACATCCCTATTTTTGCTGTCAAAGAAAGCTTTTTCTATAATTGCAATTACTTTTCTATTACTGTAATAAACTCTTTGGCTGTGTGCAGTTTTGCTGTAACTGGAATGTTGACAGTTGGTGTGTTTGAATTGCATTCCTTATCCCAATTCTGCCTCATAGTGATTACTGAGCATGCTTGCCCTCACAGTTAGTCAGACTAATCAATACCAATTAGACACAGTAACAATCTTTAATAGAAGACAGACAAAATCTTTAAGAGTCCATCTGTCATATGTTAAAGATATGGCTACACAGAATCCCGAACAGTCTCAATATATAAAGTATAGGGAAGATCATTTTGGACAGCCCAGTGTTTGTGACTGGCTCCCTTTACTACAGTACAGGAAGTCTACATCGACCAAGGGAAATTTTTAGTACAGATCGTTCCTGAGGCGGATGGTAAACGTTCATTTGCCTCAGGAATGATCGTTATTCACACTTCATATTTGTTTAATACCTGTGTGTAAATTAGATGCAGGAGCAACAGTGTCGGCAGCAGAGAGCATTGCAACAGCAGCTGGAACAGTAACTGCAGCTTCTTCAAAACCAGCAGATTGTGTTATCTGATGCTCCTCAGTGGGACACTCTGGATCCTGCGAGACCTCACTTCTTACTGACGAGCGGGAGAGTAGGCAGAGCAGCAGTCAGATGGAGCGGAGTGTCAGATGGAGCTGGAGTGAGACTGAAAAAAGAGAGCGAAGAGACAAATGGCAAATTACATTGAGTGAGGGGGAGGAGAAAATGAAGCTCTAAACTGTGATTCAGACCAGTAGAAATTAGGGCTCACATCTTCATTCCACAGAAATACCCTATGCCTGTAATCATTATTACATCTTTAGGCCACCAAAAAGTTACTTACTGTAGTTGAGGTTTCTACTGTGACTTCCTATAATATACAGGTGGTGGTTTATTATGTCAGAATTCATAAGTACCACAAATATCCTTATATGCATTGCTTAGATATGTCATCATTGTTACACGGCTCACTGAACTTGTGTATTAATTGTATATATATATATATATATATATATATATATATATATATAAAGTCTCCTTAGAGTTCCATAATCGTATAAAAGCACCCATGACTATACTAATATACTTATAATCCACCTGTTTATTCATTTTAATGGGGCCAAACTGTAAAATAATACCCTTATAATAGGCGCCTTACTACGTATATTTTCATTTGGGAAGTAAGACACTGAGGCTGTGTATTTAAATCTTTGTGAGAGCGATCAAGGCCCCAAGTGTGTGGTAATTACCATATCAGCCTAGAACGATATACATGGACCATAGAAGGGACGAAGTATGTGTAAACCATTTTTGGGCTGTATTTTTTTGTTTATTATATATTTTTGTATCGATTACGGTGATTTAATTGCGACCATTCCCTTTGTATAAGATATTCTGATGGTTATGTATATGAAATAAAGATATATAGGATTATTTATCTGTATAGTCTGTGTGCATCTTACACCACGTTTAGTTGAGCGGTACACAGTACCAGTGTGTGTATAAATGGTATGTGCTGAGCAGTGTTCCATCTAAGGTATACGCTCGTGCACGCGCACACAAGTGGTGCGCACACAAAAATCTTTTGGAAAATAAGTGATGCGGTATGTAGTGCACACAATTTAATTTTGTATACAAACAGAAAATGTATATCTACACACACATACAATTTCCAATTGGAGGGAACATTGGTGCTGAGCTGTATAATGGTTCAGGACTAAGCAGAGGGAACGAATGTTCTGTGTATTTCATAAGGGGTGCCCTGTCCATAAGCCAAAGGTCACTTGGCTATACCAGTTATGGAAGTTTGTGCCACCCCTTTTACCCATGAGGACCGATAACAAGGGGGAAACCACCGGATAGATTTTGCTTCAGGTTACATTTCACCCTGAAGCACCACTCTATTCAATACCTTGTAATAGTAAAATATCAAAGAGCTTTTAAACACCAGTAAATGGGCAGGCTTCAGGCTGCATTCACACTAGAGTGTGCATTAACACAGGGGAATATCGCACTTGGGATTTAGTGTGACAATCTCATCGCATAGTGTTGGCCATTATTTTAAATGGCACTGCTGAAGATTAATGCACAAAACTTCTGCATGCTGTGCATTTTACCAAGCACCACATTGCAGCAGCCAAGTGTGAATGTTACTGTTCTCTTCTATTGGCCATGCGTTTCGGTGCGATTTTACATTATGAAATTGCACCAAAATGCACCCCGGTTTAAACGAAACCTTAAAAACATAAGACAAGACCCAATCTGAAACTAAATTGAGTAGCTTTTGCCTTACAGCACATTAGCATGTTAGCAGTACATTCCCTCAGTTTGTGTGCCTAAGGTAGGCAGAAGGAATACGTAACTAGTTAGGGCCTTTCATACAGGGCTTCCTTGACGTGTTGGATGGCTTTTTATTTCTAAGACATGTAACTGAAACCCCTATGTTTTTACAATATGTACTTGCAAAGATAATATACAAGCAGGGTTATTCAATAAAAGTTCTTATCGTTTAAAATGGTGCTAATTTTGCCCCAACCAATCAGACCCTAGTTAACATTTGAAAGCTAACATCTGATTGGTTGGGGGAAAAATTAGCACCATTTTTAACGATAAGAACTTTTATTGAATAACCCTGTATATGCACAGAATTTGTATTCCACTATTATACCACAGAGTGTACATTGCCTGGAATGTGCATTGATCAACTATTCTTTGTCTGAAAGACTTTAACACACTAATGTGCACTCTTTCTAGGTTTCTATTGTTTTAAAAATGTTAATTCAGTGGTTTAGATTTCTAAGCCTTGTCTTTTTTTGTTAATCCTATCACTGCCATCTCTAGTGAGGAATGTTGCCAATAAAACTTTCATATATAAAAAAAAAAAAAATCACTAGGACAATTTCTGCACAGATCCCATGTATTTATTATAATAATGGGTAATACGAAGATGCCACACAGCAACACGCTAGAACCAAATGAAAACCTAGGATTTTCAATGTCTTACAGTGGAGCTTAGGCCAAACGAAAGACTTGAATTTACCCAGAAATCTCCTCCCAGTTATACTGTTGAAGGATGCAAGGAATTTCAGATCAATAGCAGAGCTGCCTAGCCACGATTGGAGCAAAATGAAAAGGGGCACCAGGGTGGACAGGGATTATTTAAAAATTACGGTAGGTGGTGGGGTGAAACTGTAGTTTGCCCAGGACAGAGCTTATTCTGGCTGTGTGAACAATAAAATAACATTAACTCAAGAACAAATCAAGCCAGGATCCCTTATACGCAATGCCTTGGAAAGGAGATACATAGGAACATTGCACAAAGAATCACTTGATGCTACTGAGGCATTTTACTTTCTACTACCCAGCATACCTGTTACTCTACCTTCCTGTCTCATTCAGTGCTGGCACCAGTAATTTAAAATAGGAATGCAAGAAGGCTCCAGACAGTTACAATAAATTGTAAATAACAGGGCTATAACATAGGTTATCATTACATGCGTAATCCGCCAGGTGGAACAACGAACGAACCCCGACCGAGCCCATACACATGGATGTTTCTCGACGGAAACGGACGTTCGTCAGGTGTACCGATCTGCCATCGGGGGTCATGCCTCTCTCTAAAATCGAGCGTGTGTACGAGGCTTAAGATGTTTAAAGGGTATCCAAACTAACTTTTTTCAATTGCCCATTACTAGAAACAACAATTCTACCCAGCTATCACTATACAATGTTTTTAGTTGGTCTGTCCCCTATTTCTTTATATTTCCAATCTGAAGCATTTTACATTTAAGATGTCACTCAAGTGCCTTATTATCAAACTCTTCTGCTGTGTGCAGTTTTGCTGTAAACTGGAATGGTGACAGTTGGTGTGTGAACTGCATTCCCTATCCCAGTTCTGCCACATTAATCAGGGTGGGGGAATACTAAGTGAATCTGGCTACACACAATACCAATTTTTAATAAATGACAGACAAAATCTTTAAGATTCCATCTGTCATCTGTTAAAGATATGGCTATAAATAGCCCTGAACGGTCTCCCTATATTAAGTATAGGGAAGATTAGTTGTCAACAGTCCCGGATTACCCAGGACATTCCAGATTTTAGAATGCAGCCCCGATAAATGTCCCGATCTGGAGCTGCATGTAGCGTGTATGTAGCTTTAAAATTTAAAGTCTTCGCCGGCACTGTGCAGCTAAGTCACTCCCTATACTACAGTACAGTGCCTACATCAGCCAAGTTAAATTTTCCGTACAGATCGTTCCCGAGACCGAAGGCAAACAATCATCTGCCTCAGGAATGATTGTTATTCTGGTACACACTTGTACCTGTGTGTAAATTAGATGCAGGAACAACAACGTAGGCAGCAGAGAGAATTGCAACAGCAGCTGGAAGAGAAACTGCAGCTTCTTCATAACCAGCAGATTGTGTTATCTGAAGCTCCTCACTCAGTGGGAAACTCTGGATCCGCCGAGACCTCACTTCATATTGGCTAGAGGGAGAGTAGGCACATTGGTAGCGGTAGTGGAGAAAGAGTGAAAAGACAGAAGATAAATTACATTGTGTGAAGAGGAGGAGAAAGTGAAGCTCTAAATTGTGATCCAATGGCAATTAAGGCACATCTTCATTCCACAGCCAAAGCTACTGTATGACAGCTCCCACATAAGTATTATTACATCTTTAGGTCACCAAAGCTTTACTTACTATAGTTGAGGTTTTTATTGTAACTTCCGGTGAACTAAGCAGAGGGAGACTGAATGTTCTGTGTATTTAATCAGGGGTGCCCTGTCCATAAGCCAAGTTTTAAAAAAATTGCTCAGGGCACTGGCTACCACTGTAATGGAAGTCTATGCTTGTGCCACCCCTCTCACCCATAGGGGGAAATCAGCAGAGATATTTTGCTTCAGGTGCTATTTCCCCTCGAAGCATGACTATATTCATTCATTACATTATAATAGTAAAATACCAAGGAGTATTTAAACACCAGCAAATGGCCAGGCTTTAGGCTATGTTTACACTAGAGTGTGCATTAGTGCAGGGGTACATCTCACTTGGGATTTAGTGTGATGTTTCCCTTCATTATCGCATAGTGACGGCCATTATTTTAATTGGCACTGCTAAAATGTATTGTAAATGGCAGGGCCAAAACATAGGTCCCCATTGAAGAAGCAATAGCCCTGATTCTCCAAAAGGTTACCATTAATATCCCCTTCCTGGTTTCTAAGCATATATAATAATATATATAAGCATAACCAATAGCACTGCACTCCCTGGTCTATATTTTTGCTTGTGCAAATAGGTGGTCAACCCATTAGAAACTGCATGAAACAGTAGTTCATAAAAGGTAGAATATAGCACTAAAGATGTTTGAAAACTACAACCCCTTCTGGTGGTTATAAGTGCTAGTAAGGTAATGCTGGTGTTTTTCCAAACATTTCTAAGCCCACTAGTTTGGAGATTTATGGAATATAGGGCCCAGCCACAGAAAACAACCCGTAGCATGGTGGCTTATAAGTAATTGTGAGTCTTTTCCTTTAGCCATAGAGGAAAGGTTTTAACACAGCAATAAAAAGGCACTATAGAATGTAAGCAATTGGAACGGTATGTGCACTCACTTGCATGATGTCTATGATAGTGCACTAGTAAACTAGACTGGCAGATGTATTGAAATTGTACATACGCAAGTCTATACCACTATGGAGGAAACCTCAGGACACTTCCCAAGTCTGCAAAGCACTAAACAAAATAAAGAAAAGGATCCCCCAAGTGCTCAGCAGTGATCAAATGTTTAAACACGTCATAAACACACACCTGAGAAAGGGGCGGACAACTCTCACCCCATTTGTGTGTGTATGGCATTGTGCTAATAAAGTCCGATAACTGCTAATTTGTGGAGGATCCTTTCCTTTTTTTGTTTAGACCATATTTCCACAACCTGAACAAAACAACATAAAGGTTTCTTCCTTTCATCATAAGGTAATACATGAAGTGCATGGTGTTTCCTCCAAATGGGTTTAGCCTCTAGTGAAGCAAATGTAAATGGCCATTACTGCAAAACTAATTTACCTTTCTGCAAACTGGCAATGGGCCAAAAGTTCTAAACTGTGAAAACCAAATGATGAATGTGTTATCGTTCTAGACCCCCAAAATGGCTACAAATCAAGTTGCGTCGTGAAACCAGTGACCCCGTATGGTTCAAACCCCTTGCATTAGACTGTAGAGTCTAGCAGGGTTATTCAATAAAAGTTCTTATCATTTGAAATGGTGCTAATTTAGCCCCAACCAATCAGATCTTATTTAACATTTGAAAGCTAACATCTGATTGGTTTGGGCAAAATTAGCACCATTTTAACCGATAAGAACTTTTATTGAATAGCCCTATAGGTCTTAAAGGAGAACTATAGTGTGTATGAAGTCATGTCCAGCACACACAGACTGGTACATATATGATACCCTCATGCCCTGCTAACACAGATTGCTACATAAAATGGTACATGCAAGATGCCCTCATGCCCAGCACACACGGAGTGATACATAGTGCCTTAAAGTGATCACTTAGAAAAGCAGGAATTACTCCCTATAAAGGGCATGTATTACTGAGAAAATAATTTATTTAAATTGTCTGTTAATGGAAACTATAATGTTTGCCAGCAACCATAGCACAGTTTTTATAGTTACTCCCCTATTTCTTTAGATATCCACCATTACCGTATATACTTAAATACGCAATCCCAGTATAAGTCAAGGTACCTATTTTTACCTGAAAATTAGTAAAAACTGATTGACTCGAGTATAAGTAAAAACTGATTGACTCAAGTTTCAGCCCTCACAGGGGCCATCATCAGGATAAAATAAAAGGCAGTTGGGGACTCAGTGTTTTATCCTGATGACAGCCCCTGCGAGGGCTGAAACTAGTTGATCTGTTTATAATAAAAGTCAAGATTGTGATAAATCCTGTGAGTGCGTCCGGATTACAGGACTTCTATAAAATGTAAAATACATTTTTTCCTATAGCCTGCATATTATCAGGAAACTAGTGGCATTGAAGCTTGCATGAAACTACAAACCCCAGCATTCCCTAATAGCCAGCATATTGTTAATTAAATAGCTGAACCAGAAAAAAAACAAACACTAAGGGAAATTCTAGTGCAAGACTGGAAATGACAGACAAACCAACCATGAACTTTGCACCCATCAAGAACAGAAGCAGCTTTGCCTTGTTTCCCCAAAGTACAATTTGGCCCTTACCTCCCTCCATCCCACTTACACACACGCAACTTCACTCAGCATACAAAATAAACCCTTCCCCGACGGTTCCCACTGCAGCTCTATAGACCCAGTGCTGAAGTCCCAATATAAGGATAGGCGGTAGATCGCAGTGTACCGTAGTTTCTGTTAGTGAAGGTTCTTTTGCCCACAATCTGATGTCTCACCGCCTCTCTAGCCAAACACTTGCTTGCTGGTTCTTTGCATTATGGTGCACGCCTGTTCCTTCCTTCCCGACGCTCTCCTGCCGCAAGGTAAAATTGACCCGTGTATAAGCCGAGGTTTGGTTTTCTGGCTATTTTTAAAGCCTGAAAACCTTGGCTTATACTCAAGTATATACGGTATATACCTTTAAGTCAGAAAGTCATTGCTGGAATATGCACTATATACGAAAATGAATACAACTACATTTCTGCCATTTTTTGGGTGATAATAGTTGTAGTTCAGCTGTGGTGGTGGTAGTGGTACATACGTTATAATTTTATTACATGTAAAGTCACTGGTATAGTGCCATCATATGGATAGACAATTGCCGGTGGAGTTTTCTTGTACAATTTTTTGGTTAAATGACATGTAATTTCTAGTGTCAGTCCTGCTGATTATAATGTTGTGTTACTTGTCTCTCTAGGTGATGTCTTCACATCCCAATTCATCATAATCCACCCATGGTAACCTTCCACTAAATGTAAGTAACAATCCAACACCTTCTTAGGGCTCATTCACAAAATATGATAGGCAAAGACCTTGAGCTCACTGGGAACCTCAAGTGTTATCAATACCATGAAATAAGAAAGAACATTTGGAAACAAAACTTCTGCAAATACATGGAGAAATATAAGAAAAAATGTAGGTAAAAAACAAAATGGATGCCATAAAGCTAAGTGAATAAAATAAAGCCTAACAGTGGCCATACACCTGAAAGATTTTACTTACCTGACTGAGTGATCCCACAACATTAGAGCGATCCTGCCGGAACCGCCTTTCCCACTCTTCTTTGCAATCGACATGCAATCGCAAAATGAATGGAACTTGCAGTCACATGCCGGTCGCAAAGAAGAACGTGAAAGCCGGTTCCCGGCAGGATGGCTCTAATGTCTATCCATATTTTTTCCCTACTACTATTTCCCTCCTCTTTGTGATGGCTACTAAGGCTATACCAATTTAAAACACTCTCTGCTACTATTGATTTTAACATATATCTAATAAATATTACGTTTTAAATGTATGTGTACCTCTAGCCGATCCTCACCTGTTAAACGCACTAAGTAAAGGATACTTTTTCTCTATTTGTGTTGGATCTAATATTTATCCCTAGTGAGATTACTTCACTGTAATCACTGTAAGGTAGCTGTGTGATACTATTCTTGAACTGTTTAACCCTTCAGATGTTACCAGGTATTCATATCCTTTTTAGGATTGGGAAACAAACTGGGGAAACCTGGGTGCCTATAGTCCCTTTGAAAGGAGAACCTTTCAGGTGACAGTTGTTCCCATATGTAAGGGTAATATATGGGTCTGTGTTAGTACTTGATCTCTGTGTTTTATTTATTTTTACTTTCCGATTCCTTACAGAGTTAGTTCACTGTCAAAGTAAACTCTACTTTAACAGCATTAAGTGAAGGACGGGAGTTAAACTAGAGAGAACTTAACCTGCAGTGTGATCCACCGCTAGATCCCCAGACAGGGAACGACTGCTCCTGGCTTTAGGTAAACTATAGCGATATAGTTTACTTGCAGTCGGAAACGATCAGAGAATGACTGCCACGTAGAACATTGGCTATACGGTATACTGTTTTTGGTACCACATGGATGGCAATTTGGCTTGAAACCTTTACAATAAATTGGTGCATCTTTCTTTGCTTATTGCATATAAGTTTTTTAATGGTTTTTAATCTTCACTAGTGATGTCTTAACTTGTATTGTTTAGATGTACACACGTGACTTGCATTGTCATAGAATTTCTGAAAAGTCAGAATTCTTAAACAATACTCCCCTTTAATACAAGGTGATTTGTGTGGGAATGGGTTAATTTACTTGTGTAGTGAGGTGAGAGCAATGGTGGCCAATACTCCCCTTTCTTTGTGTGTATAGGGTGTAGGTGTTTTCAAGGTATTCCTAGATTCTGAGGAAGTGGACACCGCCACGAAATGCGTCAAGCAGGAAACCTATTTTGGGTGTTTTGTTCCACATGTATTCATGTTCTTCAAAAATTGATTGTTTTTCACCATTTTGGAGTTGCAGCGAGTAGCCCATTTTTGTTTCCATCTCCTGTATTTTGGGCAATACAATTTCACCTGTGTTGGGAATGTCATTTAAGACTACAGTGTATATTTATATACACTGTATTCAGCATTGCCATGGATATACATATAAGCTATATATAGGAGCCCCATACATATACGCTATATACAACAGCCTCATAGAGATACATATATGCTATATACAGCTGCCCCATACATATACACTATATACAGCAGCCTCATAGAGATACATGCACGCTATATACAGCATATGTCGATATACAAATACTTTATATAAAGCAGCCCCATAGATATTCAAATATGCAATATAAAGCAGCCCCATAGATATTTTAATACGCTATAAACAGCAGCCCCATAGATATACATATACTCTATATACAGAAGCCTCATAGATATACATATACACTATATACAGAAGCTATATACAGAAGCCTCATAGATATACATATACACTATATACAGAAGCCCCATAGATATACGGTACATATACACTATATACAGAAGCCTCATAGATATACATATACACTATATACAGAAGACTATGGAACGGTCTTCCACTGGAAGTTGTGATGGCAGGTTCATTGGTCAGTTTCAAAAGAAAGCTGGATGAGTTTCTGCAAACAAGGAATATTGCAGGTTACTGGTATTAATACATAAAATAGAGTTGATCAAGGGAAATTTCCGATTGCCACTTGGAGTCAGGAAGGAAATTTTCCCCCTTCATAATTCTGGTGGTTTTTTTCCTTCCTCTGGATCAACAGTTAGGCAGGAAGTGTGGGTATTGCCGGTTGGGTTGAACTGATGGATATACGCTACATACAGCAGCCCCATATATACACTATATTTAGCAGCCCAATTGATATACATATACGTAATATACAGTAGCCCCATATATGCAATATACAGCAGCCATATATTTATATCGCTATATACAGCAGCCCTATAGATCACCAGCCAGTGTCGACTGAAGGAGAATTATACTCATCTTTTCCACGATACATTACTGAACAGTACCCAGGGTGAGGACCTACAACGCTAAGACATACATTACTGAACAGTACCCAGGGTGAGGACCTACAACGCTAAGACCTCAGCTCTGGGTACTTTACAGAATTCCTGCAATACTTAGTTGAAGACTCAGACAGTAAAGGTCCCATACTGTACATTCAGAACAGACAGTAAAGGTCCCATACTGTACATTCAGAACAGTCAGTAAAGGTCCCATACTGTACATTAAGAACAGTCAGTAAAGGTTCCATACTGTACATTAAGAACAGACAGTAAAGGTCCCATACTGTACATTAAGAACAGTCAGTAAAGGTCCCATACTGTACATTAAGAACAGACAGGAAACATTCAATACTGTACATTAAGAACAGAAGTAAAAAATTCGAACTTTCAAACTTCTACTAAAGGATTTTTCGGACTTTCGATAATTAACGAATGTTCGTTGTTGCGATTTTCGAGAATTATCGAATTTACGAGCCGTTCGCAAACCCTCAAAAGTATTGTTCGATTTCGGTAACCCTTGAATTTATGGCTCTATTTTCGCTGACCCTCGAAAGTATCGTTCAGTAACCCTCTAATTGGCCGTAACCCTCTAAAGTAGCTTGCGCAAAACCCAACACTAGCGGGCAATTGTTGGGTTTTGCGCAAGCTACTTTAGAGGG